>LVYW01000004.1:0-100230 GCA_001630435.1 Sporothrix globosa
TATAGCCGTCGGTTCGGTAACGTTATAAGTGGTAGTATTCTTCGTATAGTTATAACGGTTGTTTGTTAGTTTTGTAAGTAAGTGTGTTATCCGTGACTTTAACGTGGGCGTCGTTTAAGGGCTCGGGTATTATGTCGGATGTTTAGAGCGTAGTGGTTATGGTTTTTAGTCGTTTATTATTATTTAGTCTCTTCGTTGTTCTTTTTAAGGGCCGTTTTTGTCGGGTCGACTGTTCTTAGCCGTTGTACTACACGTCTTGTAACGTTTATTACGGTGTCTTTACTCGGCCCGTTTGTCGGAGAAAGTTGTACTAGTGTGTCGACGCCTACTCGTACGCCCGTAATAACGACGGTTATAGTCGTGTCGGGTATATTGCGTTTAGTTCGTACGTGATACCTCGTTGTAACGGTCGGTACCCGTTTTACCACGTGATCGCCGTGTTTAGATCCGCCTCGGCGTTATAGTCGTCGTAAATATTAAATGACCGTACTACCTCCCGTACGTACTTCTCCGTAATCCTAATCGACAACTACCGGTACTGTTGTATATTAACGGGCTTGCCTTATACTCGCGTAGAAGTATACCGGATAATTTTAACGAGAAACGCGTCGGTTAATCCTTTACGGTACTACTTAAATAAAAAACGCCGCTCGTCGCCGGCCGCCGGAGTGTGTTTCTCGACGCCGAACACTTGCCGCCGTAACAAGTCGGTAAATGGTCGTACGTAAACGAGATACGTAACCATCACCTACCTAAGTCGCGTCGGTAAGAACCGCGTTATATAAAACTCCCGGTTGGTCGACCACTTAGCCTTGTGGTGGCGGGTGATATAGACGATAAATCTATTTTAAATAAAAAAGCTCCGGGCACCGTATAGCCCGTTTATAAGTAGTACCGTTAACAACTCTTTTACTCGCGGTACTTACTTATATACTGTATACAAGCCGTCGACTATTGCCTTTTTAAGCTTATCGACTGTCTTTAGGTAGTCGACAACGGCCGTCCGGTTCTATACGTCGTTATACACTAGACCGTTACGGCCGTTAATGTTACCCTCGGCCAATAACCGTAAATACTCTTAGTCGAGTCGGTTCGGGCCGTGGTGAATAAACGAGAAGCCTACGTACGTGTTACTTATTTTATTTTAAAACTATAATAAATCGATCCGCGATTCGACCCCGGATAACAGACTCGTATAAAGGGTCTCGGCTTCCGTTAAAAAGTAGTCGGCGAGAACACGGAACTATTATATGTTTAAACGTATCTCGTCGTCGTTGTAAGAGACCACTTACTCGTCGTCGCTCCACCGTAGAAACACAGACGGTGGCTCATCTTTAGCTTATACGTTACCGTAACTCCGAAGTGTAAAGAGCTCGTCGAACGGGCCGTCGTATCCCACCGTGAGGCTCGCGCGCCGTACACCTTAAAATCTGTCGAGCTGGCCGGTTGTTAGTCGTCTTGGTCGATGGATGTGTGTGTATGCCCGGAGCGGTAGAGTCCACTCGAGTAACAACACGCGTTGAATATAAATTAGTGCCGAGAGTACTAACGTGTAATTCCGCGCGAGAGAGAAGCCTTTTTTATTCGACGTAAAGTTAAGAATGCCGCTCGAGTAAACTAGAAGCGTCGAGCTGGGTTGGCCGTCGTCCAGCTTCTCGGTGTAGATCGTTATATTGAAATGGAACAAGAGCTTAAGAACCGTCTCGGTTGTTTACCGTACATCCGTCGTGGGAGAGCCTAGCGTACTTTACCTTAGACGCGTTAAAAGTACGTTCGTGTCGTCGTCGTCGTCGTCGATGTCGTAGCTGTAGTCGTCGTCGTTCTCCTCCTCCTTTTCCTCGTTTTCCTCCTCTTTTTAGTCGTTTTTATTTTCTTCCTTCTCTTTAATCTCCTTTTTTATCCCCCTCTTATAAATACCTTCCGTCTCGTCCACTCTATTCTCACTCGCGTTTCCCGTATCCACCTTATCGGTTATAGTCGTTATATTGTCCACCGGTTAACGTTTAAAAGAGACGTCGATGTACTTTTAAAACGGGTGGTCCTAGATCGCTTAAACCTCGTCTAACACCTTTTAACCGACGACGTCTCCCGTGATACGGCGTCGCTCGTCGTTCGACATCCGGTAGTATCGAAACACGAACGTAAGACACCGTTTCCACACCCACGCGTAACCTATCCTAGTCCCTTTAAGTAGTATATAAAACGACGTCGGACTAGGTCGTTACGGGTCGTAGTTGTTTAGTTAACGAAGTAGTGGTTGACTAGTATGTTGAATGGTCTCTTCGTACCGTACGAGTATTTAATCGACGGTATCTATTAAACATATAATCCGTTACTCGTTCTAGGCTGTGTTGTATACGTTCGGCCTATGTTTTTGGCGTTCCTGGCTCGTTCCGTGAAGATGTCGGCGAACTATATAATCCTCGTTTAACCGTCGACGGTCTGGTAGCTACGAGAGTCCTAGGAGCACATCTCGTTCTCGTGGATAAGTCGTGGGCTATCGCGTACGTGTTAACTAGTTATTACGTTAAGTAAAGGTGTCGCGCTTTGTTTCGTAGCGCTCGGCGAGGGCCGACCTCTGTGCCGTCGCCTGTGTTTCTTATTAACACACTCGATTAATAAAAGCTAAGTTCGCGAGGCTGGTTCTGGGTTGTGCGTGGCCGTGCGCGCGTTGTAGGCTAGGCCGTGCCAGTGTCGGTTGAAAACCGAGCGTACAGTTTACCTTAAACCAACGACTGGCTCCGTGCGATAAAAAGAATCGTTGACACTATACGTGTTCGCGTCACGGTCGCGCGGATACGTCGTCGACCTAGTCTCCCGTCTTCGGCCTACCCTTCCCTTACGGATTCTTCCACTAGTGTTGTTTTTAACAGTAGGCTCGGATCGTTCGTACTTTACAGGTAATGTAACCACATGTTCGACATTATCGCCCGTCTCTCCTTAGTGGACGGAGGCACGTAACCGGTCCGTTCGACGGCCCTGGAAATAGAAAATCGGCGAGCTCGATCTGGTCTTAAATAACGTCGAGTCGTTGGATCGTTGTTATAATCTAACGTCGCCGCTCGGGCGGTATATCTTTATATGTTCTTTATAGATGACTGGCGATCTCGTTCTTAACACAGGCATACTGGTAGATCGTACATACTAGGAGTCGGTGTTGACATAGTTGAGTAAAGGGGTGAAGGTCCATGTTGATTTCGTATCGTTTCTTTCTCTTTCTTTCGGTTTCTTTCTGTCTCGTTCCTGTCTTTTCTTTTCCTTTCTTTTTTCTCTTATGATTCCAGATCATATTATATTCTATCGTTAAAATCTCTATCCCTTTTTCTATTTTCCTTTATAAACGTGTCTTCCGCGTCGCCGTGTTTAATTAAAAACTCGTGTACCCTTGTAATCTAGTTAAAGAAGGTAATAGACCGGGGCTACACAGCCTTGTTTTGTGTAGAATGATTGGACAGGTTGAAAGCGGACAGGGCCTGTAAAATGAAGTGGACAGGGTTCGAAAAATACAGTAAACAAGGGTTGCACGGCCATTTTAGGCCGTTTTAAAAATGAAGTCGAGTCTACTTCAATTCCTATATATTAGTAGTTTTATTATGGCCTACGTAAATAAAATATCTCTAATAAAATTATTCCGTTATATAAATTCTACTTTTAACTATTCTATCTTAAGTTTACTTAATACCAAGTTATCTATCGTGAAGGCTATGTTAGTGAATGTAAAGAGAGGTAGAGCTCGCTCTTTTACTATCAAGTATGTCCACTATAGTTACTATCCCAAACCACAGCCATAGGCCCCTTGTTCTGCGTAAGGTCAAATTCACCGAGAGAGACATTACCGACTGTCGAGCTCACAAGTCCCGACGTCTGGTCGCGCTCTAATATGACCAAACTGTTAGATACCTGGTTGGCGACTGCAATATACCGACTGTCGGGTGAGAGTGAGAAATGTCGGGGAATCTTGCCGTACGTCGGGGTGTTCCCCATATAGACGAGATGCTCAGACTCACCTGGGTGGACTGAGTAGATAGCCAGTGTGTCAGTATGGTACGACATTGTGTTACGGTTCGAGACATAGGCAAACATGCCGTCGCTCGACAGGCCGACCTCCGCAGCCAAGTTGATATTATTTGGTTCTGAGCGGCTTGAGCCAGGGCCAAGGGTTGAGACCATTTGAATCAGATTGATGTTCAGGGATGATTGCGAGCAGATGTCACGACCATCATTATTGACGCCGTCGAGAGTGAACACTCTGACGGTGTTGTCCAGCTCGCTAACGAGATACATAAATGTTCGCGTGCGATTGAACTGTCGGAATGTGACATGACGAGGTCCCGTTCCTGGCTCGAGGGTGATATTTTTGATCTGAGTTACCCGTTCTGGTCCTTCGACATGGTAGACGTATAGGTGGTCTGCACCTCGGTCTGGCACTATCATATACTCCCCAGTAGGATCGAAAACAGCAGCATGTGGATTGCTCTGAATTTGAGACCCGTTTGTTCCCGGCCCTGGGTGGGTGAGGTTGTACTTGAAGACAAAAGTAGCATCGCCAATTATCCCAGGCGATGGCAAAGGATAGATGGCCACGCTTGAACCGTCGCTAGCGAACGAACGCGTGAGTTAATAAAAAAAGTCTGCCGGATCGAGAAAAGAAAATATTACTTACATGTTGGCAACAGATAAGGTCCTGCCGTCTCTGGCAACGCTGCAAAAAACGCCTCCCATGCCATTTGAGGATTGAGATGTGACGAGACTCAAGGCGCTAGGGTCTTTGCCGTATTTATCAAAGGAGAAAACCCCTCCTGAGGCTGAAAGGTTGTTGGGATAATTCGTTCTCGACACGGAATATATCAAGCTGTCCCGCCGATGTAGCCAACCTGGCCTTATGCCGGCTTGGGTAGTGCTAACAAGCTCTAGACTTTCAGATGATGATTTCCTGGAGTCAAATGAGAAGCCGAGAATGCCACGCTCTTGGTGTGCAATGCGTAATATCGGCAACTCCGAGCCATTGGCAGGAGCAGATAGGACTGCGCCTGCAATAAGAAAGAGAAGGCCGACAAAGTTGAACATTGTCTCAAGCGCCAGACACTGTATAGAATAAATAACGCGTGTGCAGGAAATAGGTGACTCGAAGGTTGTGAGATCGTGGTGAAGCTGGGGTTGCAGATCGATTACTCGACAAAACGAAACGACGTAACCATGACCAACCGACGCAATATATACGTTTTCACCAGCCAGCTACAAGATAATCGAACTCTATCCGTGAATCGCTCATTATAGATATCTGATGCAGGGACACCATCCGTCAGAAATGAGCCACCACGAGATTACAAGTACGACGCCCGTGCTGACGTTCTCGGAATGAAGTTCTGCCTCGTATTGTGTAGTAATTAAATTGAATCTACGTCTAAACATAAGGGAAGCCTAATTGAGGGCCGTGCGTTAAGTCGCCCATGCCAAAAGATGCTCGCAAGCCTACTTCTAGTTGCGGTCTCTGAGCGCGGCTGGAAAAACAACATCTGGAGACGTTTACGACATTTGTTTTTGTGGTTCTCTTAGCCGATCCTATTTAGACTAGCCAGCGCAGCCTCATACTCTAAACGACGCGTATGCTTTTATGACATACAGCCACTTCTCTCCTGCATATAAGCGAGCCCGCCAATCACATCTCGCCTGGAATGCCAGGTTCAGGGACGGCAGGTCCTTGTGACCCGGCAATTTTTATGGGTCCTGGAATGTCCTTGGCGGCTTGTTCGGAGGCTGCCGGGTCTTTGAAAGCGCTTGCTCACCAAGGCAGCCATATTAAACGGGCGCAGTTCAGCGTCTGACGCTTTCACATCAATCGGACGAATCGAGAAGGTAGTCATGGCATTACTATCCGGAGAGGCTGGCACCAAGGACAGTCCTGGGCTCTCATTAACTGAGTTCGGTGTTTCGCCGGATGTCAGCTTCAATTGGATATCAACGCCCGATAACACCGTCACTTTTGTCCCAGAGCAGAAACAACGCCACACGAGGAACAGGACAGGGTGTTTGACTTGCAGGTAAAACAAGAAAAGAACAAAGAGACAGAGAGCGAAGGAGACTGGCTATGGAACTATATCTGCTGGAGTCTTTGCTAATTCGATAATAGGATTCGCAAGGTACGATGCGATGAGACTAAACCTGAATGCATCAGGTGCACGTCGACAGGTCGCAAGTGTGATGGCTATTCTCTACCAAAGCTATCCGGACGTGCTTCTAAGAAATCGTCAAAGGGTTTAATAAATATTTCGAAGAGCAATCGCGGCACGTTCAGACTGGTATGTTTCAGTTTACGTGACCCACTCGGCCCTGGTCACTTGTGGTCTGTCGAAGAGCGTCGAGGATTCGCTTACTTCCAAAACAAAACCGCCATCGCACTAAGTGGGAAGTTTCACTCGCCTTTCTGGGACGTACTCGTCTTACAAGCGGCTCACAACGTGCCAGCTGTCCTTCAGGCGTTGATTGCGGCAGCCCAGTTCCATGAAGGTCTTGAGAACGTCGGAGCGGATGGCATTGGGCGGTTCGATGACAAGCTTCATCTCGTTGCTATTCGGAATTACAACAAGTCCATGAATATAATATGTAATCCCCAGTCCGCGACTACGCCGGTTGTTGCACTTATTGTCTGCGTGCTCTTTGTCTGTGTCGAGCTCATGCAGAGCAACCACAAAAGCGCCACCGTGCACATCAAGTATGGGTTGCGAATACTCCAACAGCTCCATTCCCAGCAACAAATCCTCTCTTCCACCTGGGCCCCTTCCTACACGCAAAAGCTTCTCGTCCAAATGTTCCGCAGCATCCTCAACCAGGCCATCTTCATCGACGGCATCTTTGGACATGGTCGCCGCGACCTACTCACCCCGCTCGTCGAGACTCCGCCCGCTGACTTCACGACACTCGCCCAAGCCCACGAGTCCCTTGAGCTAATCGGTGTGCTGATCCACAAGCATTGGCGCAGGTGGATCAGCAGCGGTTGCGCCGGTATCGACTCTCGGAAATTTGTTGTGCTGCTCCACAACTGGCAGGCGAGCTTGGCGCGGCTCAGAATCACCAACCTACCCCTATCGGCCGAGGCCAACCGCGCGACAGCGATGTTGCAGCTGCATGCGATGGCACTATGCATTATAAGTGATGTCATGGTATCCGGCAACACGGCATTCGAGGCCGCCACGCAGACTTTCGAGGCCATTGTTGCAGGTGCCACGACGCTGCTGAATGAGGAACAAGACGTGGAGGACGTAAAACCGCGACAATTGAGACACAAAATCAACTTGGCGTTTGAGCCGGGCCTGATCGGCCCTCTCTACTTCACTGCCATAAAGTGCCGTGCACAGCCTGTTCGGTTGCGTGCTCTGGGTTTGCTGGGCATGGCACCCCGGCAGGAAGGAATCTGGGGCGCAGACCTCACAGTAGGAATGGTTAAGCGCTTTATCAAGGCGGAGATGGGAAGCCCGTGAGAGATGTGAATTTAGGCAGATCGGCCGGTGGAGGAGGGTTGGGTATGACAGTAACTGCACCAAGGCCGTATGAGAGAGCGAATAATATGAAAATCGGAGATGTGATGCGACGGTACGTGCTACAGACGCCCTTCCTAGGGTAGAAGAGCCTCTGCGAAGGTGGTCGGTCTGCAGAGATTCTGTGTTGTGAAAAATAACATGGCATGTATCAATAAAATCTCAAACAGGAATACATGTTCATGAAGGACTGAATTTCAGACAAGCGTTACCGACTAAACTATCCAAGTCTAGCTGGGTAAGACCTCTTTGCACTGCTCTATACCTCCAAGTGTCTGTTCCATTACCATGTCAAACTGCAATCACCGGCGCTTCTCGTTAAATAACGGCGTGCCGCACATTCTGATCAACTGATGATATGACGAGCACACCTTGTGAGACCCCGCTCAATAACTGTTGATTCCCTTGGCGGCGTGCTGGACTGAATATACTATGATAAAACGACAATCCAGTTATATTCTTCCTCGCCAAAAGTTCCACGGTTGGCTGTTTGGGAGCAGCCTGCCATCGTGGTCGCCCGAAGTGCAGTCTGTACTTTCTTGCAACTGGAGTCTCAAACATGGTCCCAATACACTATTTGGATTTTCATTATCAACACGAGGTTAAACCTAATTAGTTAAGTCGTTAGTCACATAAGACGAAAATGAGATATAGGACCCGATAACTGTTCATTTCCTTTGCTCCCGGTGTAGGTTTCTGAAACAGTCTCATTATCTCTTCTCTTTTACAAGCTTTTACCGTACAGTCGATCTGTCTCCAGCTCTTCCAGTGATATTCCATTAGTCTCTGGGATGAGAAGGGTGCAAACAGCGACGAGAAACATGACTCCCGCAAAAAGACCCAGTACACCCTGTATACCCATAGCATCAACGGCTGCACCAAAAGCAAAAGTCGTCAAAACGGCTCCAGCTTTACCACTGGCCGCTGCAATGCCATGAGCCGAGCCTCGGACACGCGTGGGAAACAACTCCGCAGGGATGAGAAACGTCGTGACGTTGGGGCCCACAGTTAGCACGAACTGTGAGAGTGTGAACATGGCCATCATAGCTGCGGTATTGTTATAGTGTATGATACCCGCCCACACAGCATAGAAGACTGCCACAATAACGCTGGTGGCAAGCTGGAGCGTCTTGCGACCCATTGGGTCAGGAAGGAAGATTCCGACGTAGAATCCGGGAACGTAACCAGCAGCTTGAACAATAATATTACCGACAGCGGTATGCCACAGAGTCAAATAGGGCGTTGAGCCAGTGCCGTATCCAATGCGAGACAGGATGATCGTTTGGTTGTAGTTGATTCCGTAGTAGGCAATGTCACTATAGCCGGTGTGTTAATAAATAACAGTATCGAGGGATTATCTCGGATACATACTAGAGAAACCAAGAAGCAGAGACAGCAAAAAGTGTAATTGCATGGCGGGGCACGGTAAAATATTCTCTGAAATCATGGAACTGGTCTTTAATTCCTCTGCTTGGTCCTGTATTCGGATTGACAACTAGATTGAAATAATTAGTTTCCGAAGCAAAATTGAATAAATATCCTTGAAAGATGGCCTTACATTGCTTGTATGCATCTGTCTCTGCCAGCACGAGGCGAGCGTATACAGTGAAGACGCAAGGAACCAAACCTATAAGTGTGTTAGTCGGATCTCACACTCTGAGTATGACATGTGAAGCATAATAAATTAAATACGTACCAATTCCCATGAGCAACCGCCAGACCCATTCCAGGTGTTTGATATCATGTTCAATAGCACCTTTGAATGCCGCCAGTAAGACCGTGAGCACTATGCTGCTTGCAAAGGCGCCGAGGCCGATGAAAGAAAACACGGCCAGTACATTTTTGGCACGAGTTCCCCAGGGGTTTTTTTCCGCGGCGAAAGTAGAGGACATAGGATAGTCTGAAACAAGGTTTATGTTAGCAATCTATTAAGTGCCGTTCGAGTGTTCTAGGACGGAATATCACTTACCTCCACCGATGCCCAGGCCGGAGAAAACACGCCAGATAGTCATCCATGCAACAATGCCACTGTGCGACAAGCCTTTCCAGGGCAGCAAAATACACATGAGTGTGCCAAAAATGGTGACCAGGAGCTCTTTCCCGTAAACTCTTTTGCGACCAAGCGTGTCGCCGAGGATGCCAAAGACGAGTTGACCAATAATCATACCAATTGACAAGCCGCCTTTGATAAGACTACCTTGGAGACTGGGCACAGCACTCTTAGTATCCTCGAAGTAGATGTAACCAAGCATAGGAACCACTATCAGTTAATTAGTTCTCTGTCCGATTGTGGGCGATCCAGACTGACATGACACTTACCGAGGCCAATGGAGAGGTTGAGATAGCCATCGGCGAAGAAGCCGATGCCAGCAATACCGAGAAATTTGAGTTTCTCCCGGAGGGAGACAGGTGCTGGTTCCATTATTATGCTTGTGAGTTTCACTATACTTGGAATCGGAGGTTCGATGCCGATCTTTGATGGCCGCTAAGATCCTGCTGCGTCTCCTCCATCGAAAGACGTCGTCTCAGGACATCTTAAGTATCAGCGTAAACCGTACGGTGGGCAATTTGCGAAGGCACAACACCGGCCATGACGCCGCCCGTACGGCATTGATGGCGACGTCTGCTACACTATCTGGATCTTTGTAAGTTTGTAACCAAGCCTTCCTCTGGGCACGTGGGAGCCCGCAGCTTAGCCTAGCGCTGAGCGACAGGGAGACGGGCCTCGTGTTGTTAGCATGGTCAAATCAGATTGTCTAGTGGCCTCTGCCCGCAGCGGCCAATCAAAAGACCACGTGCGTACTGGCTTGTTCAGCGTCGTTTTTGGAATTCAACACCTCGTAACGGGGGCATATATGACGGGCTGCTGGCCGGTCGCCATCTCAGTCAACCCTTAAAAGCCCATCTTTTGTCATGTTAAAACGCGGACATTTTCCCGAGAACCATTGACGTCTTTATCGGTACATTTGGCAATACTCACTACTCTGACAATGCCCGATATTCAGGAGAGGCCAGTTTCGCCATCCCCGACAGGACCCCGGACATCAACATTGGACGGACGCCGCAAAACGGCTGATGGTCCCCGAAAGTCAGTGGCATGCATGGCCTGCCGAAAACTCAAGGCGAGTCCCCAATTATTTTTCTGCATGGCAAGACTCTGTATTGCTAATCGGCCAGATAAAATGCCACATGCCGACAACATCACCCCCCTGCACGCGTTGCAGGAGACGAAGCTTGACTTGCTCCGTACACCCCTCACTACAGACGCTTATCGGTGACGATCTGGAGTAGGTGGCTTTGTCTTTTGCCTCGCCTGTTTTCTGCTTGTTTAACTAATTTTTCTTAGATGGAAACAGGCGGTAACTCGCAAGCTACAATGGATCGAGGCCGTTATGAAACGCTTTGGCCAGTCGCTAGACGATGACGAAAAAATCGCTTTAGACAATCAGGGTTCTAGCCACACGGATCAGCAGCCCCCTCCTAATAGCATCGCCCTCCAAGGGGTGTCACTGCATGTGCCAAGAGATATTGTTCAAAATGATGACATAACTATGGATGTTGACAGCGGTCCGGCCCTCATACCTCCTTTCTCATTCAACAGCAGTAGCGCAGGCCGCGATGGCATTTTTACAGGTCATTTATTCCACAAGGGTGATATCATTGCTGATGGAATTGTGACGGAGCAGCAGGCTGCTGCATTTTTTGACGACTATGCCGGCCGTCTAGATCACTACCTCTATCGCATCCTGGGACCATCCGCCTCGTTGGTTGGCATCCGCAGTAGTTCTTCTGTGCTCCTCGCTGCCATCTGTTCCGTAGCGGCACTACATTCGGACAGCCAGTCCGAATTGTACGAACCGTGCTACCGTCGTTTTGCAGATCTGGCCGCTAACCTTTCCCTGGCCGAGACTGCAAACTTGGATGATATTCGCGGGTTGTGCATCGGGGCTTTTTGGCTTCATAGGATCTCATGGAACCTGTCGTCTCTCGGTACGTTCTCCCTCTCCTTTTCTTTATATTGTTGTCAGTGCCATTGTATACTGACTTCAGTGATAGCCGTTCGTATAGCTACACAGAAACACTTACACCGAACCTTTCGAACTGCAATGCGGGGTGATCCCTCCCACTTCACTCAAGTCCGTCTCTACTTTCTCGTGTATGTCTGCGATCACCACTTCAGCGTTGCCTACGGCCGGCCGCCCCTGACGCAGGATGATGAGGCCATCAGTCGATCACGCGACCTCCTGTCCCTCCCACAAGCGACCGAAGACGACGCACGCCTCATCAGTCAAGTGGAACTGTGGAGCATCACGAGCCGCGTCCTCGGAGCCTTTGGTTTTGACGTCGAGCAAGCGCCGTCACCATTTGTTCTGTCCCGTATGCGGAGATTTGCCATTGAATACGATACCTGGCGTGCAGACTGGAACGATCGCTTCCGACGCAGTTCACATGTCGACAATTATCCACGTAAGGGCGTGAAATTGCATGTCAACTTCGCGAAGCTGTATTTGTGTTCCCACGCCCTTCGAGCGCCACATTCTAGTGACGATTCTGCTCGACCTTTGGATAGCTACCACAGCACTTCGCTGCCGCATGTGGAACCTCCAGCATCAACAACTACCGCGAAGACGACGCCCGCGTCCGCAAGTGGATACTGTGAAACGGGTGATACCGAGCAGCAACAAGCCAACGTTGACTCCGCCGACCTTGAGGACATGGCCACGGCGGCTATTCATTCCGCGCAGAACATCTTGGATACCATGGTGGCGGACGTCGAGATCCAAGCGCACCTAAACGGGCTGCCGGTGTATTTCCATACTATGATCGCTTTTTCCACCATGTTCCTATATAAAATGGCCACTCAATACCCACAAGTTGTCGGCGTTGACCGCAACAGAACACTCGAGCGCCTGTCCAATGTGGCACGCGTGCTTGGCACAGTAACGGCAAAAATGTCGGCCCACCACTTACTGACCTGCGTGGCAACAGCTGTTGAGAACCTCGCAAATGCAAAAGAACAAGGTAGTGAGGACCACAAACAAGCCCCAGAGACGGCTGCAACGCGCCAGGGATCAAATTCCATTACACATTGCGGCCAACCAGCGTGGCGAGAGCAGAGTGTGACTCGAGAGCCCGCCGTAGACACAGCAGGGCTCAATTGGGGATTCGGTTCCGACTTTGACTGGACGACCTATGATTTTTTGGCAACAGATGGCCCATTTTTTCAAGCAGAGGAATTACAAGATCTGGGAGGCGATCAAGGCAGTGCGAAGCAAATCTAATTCCGTCCATGTAACTGGTTATACGACTCGGGAAGACAATATAGCTGGGTAGCAGTAAAACAACTTCATGAGTGAGCGCTAAATATTAATTTAAAGTGAATGATCATTAACCTTTATCTACAACAACGAGACAGCGAACATCCATAGCCTCGTATGTATCAGGTCCGGCACAATCTTCCCTACCTCTTTGCCTGCTCATCCCAATGCCGGACAGCCAATGTATACTTATGGAGTGGCAGTTTAAGAAACATTCCCGCCCTGTAAAACTGGCCTACTACAAAAGCATATCAGAAACAAACTCATTTCATGAAACGTCTCTATGTTTTTAACTTCATACGCCCATACGAAGTACATCGTATGTTGTACTTGGACGCTCTTATCAACATTCCGGACGTAACTGTGGGCGTGGTACCACAACTACACTAAAACGCGGGCTGGTCGCCGCTTTAGTCGGCGACTATCCCGGCGTTAGATACGATGTCGGCCATTATGTCCGCTGCCATTAATGAGAACGTTTCTTACTAGAATTAACCTCGATTTTCACGATGTGTTAATTATTTATTAATGTAGTGAATCGCACGTTATTTGATATGGCGTCGATAAAACCAACATCAACTGAAATCCAACCGTATATACCAGCGACACCAAAATGCCTTCCCTTACACCCGAACAGATCGCGTCCTACAACAAGGACGGCTACTTGCTACTCCGCGCCAGCGAGCACTCACTCGTCAGCGCCGAGGAGCTGATGCAGTGGACGGGGGAGATTGCTAGCTGGCCGCGCGTGCAAGGCAAATGGATGCCTTACGACGAGGTCAATCTGGCCGGCGAAAAGCAGCTTATGCGCACCGAAAAGTTTGCCGACTACCACGAGAGATACAGATCACTCTTGTTTGGTCCGGGTTTGGCCGGTCTTTTGGGCCAGCTCTCCGGTGATGTGCGTAACTGACCCTGCCACGCGAAGCAACAAGTCACAACATCGCTGACAAAAAAGAAAATGCTGCTTTTCAAGGACAAGATAAACTACAAGCTGCCGCATGGCAACGGCTTCCACCCGCACCTGGACGCACCTGCTTACGACCACATCGGCCGCATCGAGCACATCACGGCAAACATTGCGATAGATGCCGCAACCATCGCGAACGGCTGCCTTGAGGTTGTGCCCGGCTCCCACAAGATGGATGTTGATCTGGCTCACGGCGGCCGTATCGCCGACTCGTGGGTGCAGTCACACACATGGGTTCCGATACCTCTGGCACCGGGCGACATCTTGATCTTTGGAAGCCACCTAGCGCACCGAAGCGCCCCTAACGAGACGCCCGAGCGACGCGCGAGCCTGTACGCAACCTTTAGTGGTTTGCGCGACAGCGATGGTCTGCGGGAGAAGTACTATGCGCACCGCCGCTCAGTATTCCCGCCAGACCACGGTGAGTCGAAAATAAAAAATATTATCTCGAAATATTTATTACTTCTAGCTAATTCGTGTCACTAGAGCGCATTCCCGGCGTCGACTATTCTGCGGGCGAGAAAACATACGGCTTTGCGGCGCCATTCACAAAAGTTGCGTCGATCGTCCCGTCATAAGCAATTGCTGCCAAAGTGCCACATTTTATCAAACATTTATTTATAATTTCTTGTTCGTAGTTACGCTAACTGTTATATATAAAATATTATACTGATAATTATCATTTGGATTTCTGTTTCCAGCGGTATGTTTTTTCAATACCTAATCGTTTTTGCGCCGTGTCGCACAGAGACACATCACCGCAGTCACACTCGCCGCCTCGCAGCCACCGGAATGTGATGCTCCAACGGTCCTCACGCCTGCGAACAGTGCCGTCGGCTAATGTGTCTGTCTTGCGCTGCCGAATGCCATGAGTCCAGTGTAATCGGACATCTCCAGTCATCTGCACCATACTGCGCGGCGTGAGGTCGACGTCAACACGCTGCTCACCTTTTCGGAACTGCATGAGTACGGGTGACCCAAAAAATAGAGCGTACAGCTGATCAAAAGCAAAGTGTGTGTCGGCATGTGGCGGGATGCCCGAGCCCGGCGGGTAGTATTGCAAACAGACTTGGTCTGGTGGCCGGCCTTCGCCAGTTGGGATCAGCGGATGGAGCCAGTCTGGAAATGGCGTGAAATGAATTTCGGGGTCGACGCCAAAGGTCCGGTAGTCAAAGGTGTAGCCAAAATGCAGAGATCGTCGTCCAGTTCTGTCGGGCCAGTCCATCTTGTGGAGGAACCGGTCGATGAGCTCCTGTTCTAGCTCGGGCGAGATGAAGTCGTCCTGCCAAATGATGCCCGACGGCTCAATTGGCAGTTCTTGAGCTCCGACGAGCTGTGGTTGGGGCATCTCTTGATTTAGTTCTGAGCGACAACGGCCACATATGATCGCTGTCCTGCTTGCTGGTTCCAGTGGTCACTGTTCAATTGAAATTTTAAATTCACCATCCGTTTCATAAGTCAAATGGTCACATGGTAGGTCACGGTATAAGTCACATGAAGGAGGCTAATCAATTTGACCCTTCAACAATATTTGTTGCTTAGTGATTGTGTTCGGGACAAACGATAAAAATTGCCGCCATATAAGCAGAGAAGATTATTAACTATATTTCTGCCTCTTAATAAATCCGAGCAATAGTGTCCACTGTTGGATTGTAGATGAACTTGTGACAATTTCGACTTGGACTAAACTTACTAAGTTGGAAATAAAGTGACTGACTCACTCACTCGGCAAAGTAACCCACCCAAAGGTGGCAAAGTACTGATATAATATTCTTAAATGACTGGCTATACTCATGCTTTACATTTAATTTTCTCAGCTACTGCTACTCGCCCACTGTTATTTGGGTTGCCACATGCGGTTTCGGGGTTGAAATTGTATCGCTGTGTATTGTCAAGTCTTGTCTCTTTACGGCTCTAAGAAACGGGTCTGCGAACAAACACGTGCTTCTCCCACCCGTCGATGTCATCCACATATTCCTCACGCACCAGTTCGTACCGGCCAATCTTGGGGAGAATCTTGGCCCAGATAACCCAGTAGATTCCGCCAGCAATAATCAAACCAAAGCCGACCACGCAGTGGATCCAGTACGGGAGATTGTCGTAGACATTTTGTCCCTCGGAGGGAGGGATAAAAGGTGCGACCACGAGATAGATGTTGCTGAGGAAGAAGAAGAGAACCACGGGCCACGTTGCCGATATGGGTGGGTGCCAATTCCACGACTGGCGGTTCTTGTAGAGAAACAGAAGACCAGCAGCAACAAAGGCATTGACAATGGCAAGTGGATAGGAAATAAGGCTGTGCCACATGAGTTAGTTTTTGAATATGCCGTCCAGGCGGTTGCGGCTTGAATTCCAAAAGGAGAACTTACTTCAGGATAAAGTTGTATGCGTCGCCAGGTGGTGGGGCCAGCATAATAATGACGGATACAGCCCAGTGCTCGAAGAGCCCAGCCAGCGGTGCGTTGAAGGGCTTGTTGCTAGCCCAGAACCGCGAGAACGGGAGGATACCCTCACTACCCAGCTCTTGCACCAGTCGGCCTTGCGAAAAGATGACGCTGAGAACGTTGCCAAATGCCGACAGTGCGACAAAGACAGATAATGCCCGTTCTGCCGCGCCACCAAATACATTCTTGAACATGGATGCAGCTACCAGCTGACCCGACGAGATGATTTCCTCCTTCGACACCGAGGCAAAGTAGGCCACGTTCACCAGCATGTACAGGACAGAGATGACACCAATGGCCAGCGGTGCAGCAATGCGGAGTGTCCGCACCGGATTCTTCGTCTCGCTGAGGGCGTAATTGGCGTTACTGTAGCCGATGTAGCTCCAGATGACGTTGTAGAGGGCAGTGACAACACCGTATGCACTTCCTGTCGTCCCGTCAAAAGCATTGCGGAAGTTATGCGGCTTCTCGTCATCAGGCAGCTTGATATGGCCTGCTAGAGCAACCCACCCACCGACGACAATGATGAGGATGATAATAAGCTTGATGGTGCCAAGGAAATTTTGGAGGCGAAGGCCCCACTTCAGTGCGAGGCCGTGAATGAGAAACGCGCTGGTGATGCACGCCAAACCAACGCCGCGCTGGTTCCACCGTGTTGGCTCGACTTGTGCGGCGTTGAGAATGTATTCGCCAAAAATGACAGAGTTGCCGCTGGCCCAACCGAGAAGCACCACATAACCTGTATAGCACCCCGTGACGAGAAAGCGTGGGCGCCGGTACACAAACTCAAGGTAATTTTTCTCGCCACCGTTCTTCGGAATTGCCGTGCCAAATTCTATATACACGGCCGTGCCTGCTGCGGCAATGAGCATGCCTGCCACCCAGATGAACAGGGACAAGCCGACACTGCCAGACAGCTCGAGGATGGTGCCGGGTGTTGCGAAAATCCCCGTACCAATAACGCGATTAACAATCAGCATGGTGGCCGATAGTACGCCAATTTGGCGTTTGTTTTCGCGAGCATGTTCGATGCGGCCTTCGGAATCAGGTGGGGACGGAAGCAAAGGTGTCAGTTCGCCGGCTTTTGGTATTGTTGAGGAAATAGCAGTAAGCATTCCTGCCGGGTATACGCCTGCCGCTCCGCAGCGCTAGACCAAAACTTACCGACATCAGCACTGTAGCGTGCCTCAATATTGGTCTTGCCGCCATCGCTACCATCTGCCGGTTTCGCCTGTGCAGAAGCTGATGGATCGGTCGAAAATCGCAGCGAGTTGGGTTGGTCGACGGAGGATGATGAGCCCTTGGGCCGCGAGAAGAATGAGTACGCCATCGAGGCAGGACGGTGTGGACTGACGATGTTATATTGACATGAGTCAAAAATGCACGTCTCAACCGACGAACAGCTTGGATTCAATATGTTGAAACGAGGTAGACAAGCGGAAACTGGTGCGGCTAGCGGTCACTGCAGAGTTTTATATTTTCAACTTCTCGTGCGGCTGTCACATTATTTTTGTCGTGGTACCTCTACTTGGATGTCGTGACAGACTGCCACTAGGTACACCTTAGTGTCGAAATGCTGCAGAAGCCAACGGGAGCCGCCGATCGGTACTTTGAAGGCGGGACCACGATTGCGCCATCGCAAACAATTTCGCCGCCCCGGTCTAAAAAAATTCTGTGCACCACTTTGACAAATCAGTACACTCCTCCTTCCCAATCCAGCGGTCGCCGTAAGTCGCAACTGCTGACGATAAACACGCGACGCGCCCGGCTGGCCTTTTGCCCCCCCACCGGGGGTTTGCCAGGAGAACCGTCCGTCATTACGCCATTATTGCCTCCAGACCTTTCCTGCCTAGTAAACTGCAATGGCTCACAAAACACAGTATAACTTTGCATTGCTGTCGTCCTGGTATAGTGGCCTTTGTACTCCGTATTGCTCCACTGCTTAGCGTATTCCGTAGAATCATTTCAATGTCGTCTTCTCGTTGTTCATTCCCAATATAGAAAACGGCCGAGAAAAGCGGTGCTTCACAGGGCAGTGGATAGCGACAGTTTTCTCAGCTGCCTCTAGACGTGCGAAGTTATCATATGTCGTTTCTTGTCCGGTAAGCTGACCATAGTGCCGGGCAACTGCGAAGTACATGTGTCACCAGAATGCCGCCACTTGCAAGGACTCATGGAACAAGATATTACCAAACAATTTCATGTACGGATTATGGTGGCTTTCGGGAATGGGTGTTGCGATTTTTGCCTTGCGAGCATTTCATCTTTAGGTGCAGGTACTAGAAACCAGAATTCTTTGTGTATTTCGTATTCCACGTTGCTGAACCTGTGTAATTGTGAGATAGTGTTTTTCGCGAGCAGAGGAGTTAACCTAGCATTTGGTGCGATTACGGACGAATCCCACGACCAAGATGTGCGGCTACTACTAATCAGGTTTAGGTTTGTGCGGCTTAATCGGGCATCTGATTTACGTTTACTAGCTGGAACGCTACGGACGTTCTCGAAGCAATGATGGAATTCGAATGGGGGATGATGATCAATCCATTTAGCCTTGTCTAGCAGCTCCGTCCAAATACCGGGGAGAACAATTTCGACTAGGACGCACCGCTTCGCGTCCTGTACCACTGAAGCGGCTCTTTGAAGGGCGGCACCCACCTCTGATAATGACGCACAATCGCCCACCAGGCATTGGCAGCTCCCTCGGCTATTTTACCAAACGCTGGTGAAAGCGTCCGGGCGAATTCGCTGTCCGTCTTATGCCAACACCAGCGGTAGATCTGGCCACCGCATTTTAATACAGAATGCCATTGTTTGTCATGAGCTATGTGGGACGATCATCTAAAGGTTTCAATGCTCTGCTGCGTCTGGCAGAGTTTAGAGCCATCGCCGTGCACGGCAACACACCCATCACTACAATTTCCCAACGACGTCCTCGATCCTCCACCAGGAAAACAAATCGAACGGAGGTGGACAGCTCCGTGCCCTTGCCGAGGTAGACTTGATTGTGGTGATTGATGCCGATGTGCCCTGGGTTGGAGCCCAGTCCCGCCCCAAGCCCGGTACTGTGATCTGCCACCTCGACTACGACCCATTGAAAGATAAGACCAATTCTGATCTTTTCTGTGCGCCAAGCGCTGGAAGGAAGACTCAGCCATTGCTCTGACCCAGATTGCCGACGCCGTGGAGTCATATGAACTGTATATGGCAGCAAGTACGCAGGAGCGCATTGGACGGCGCCGCAGACATATGGCTTCCCGCTTTGCAGAGCGCAAGGCTCGTCTGTGGGAAACCGAGAGAGTACCAAGACCAGGCCATCCGCTAACTGTGCCGTACGGCATGGCACGACTGCGGGACGCGACAGCGGACGTGAATGTGGTCGAGCATAACGAATCCACGGTAAATTTGTCAATGTTGCGGTCCACTTTGACCACAACGTGCCTTTTTCTCTCATTGGCAGCGGCGAAGGTGCTCTTAGATGGTACAGTTGTGCTGCCGCCAGTGCCATGCTTGCCTTGCGTGACCACGCGGCACGGTAAAGCGCATCCTCATATGTGGCCACGAGTGACGGTCCTCCAATCGTCGCATTGGCGACGGTACTTGGCTGTTTGGTGTCCCAAGTTGTGTGTGGACGGCCGCCAAGTACAGCACGCCGTTTGTGACCGTTATATGGAACAACGGCGGATGGGTGTCTCCGACAAACGCGTGTCTTCGCATTCACCCAGAGATGGCGCGTCACGCACCATACGATGGTGTCAAAAGTGTGTGGTCTGTCGGTGATGACCTCATGGTCGCCATCACACATACTGACAAGTTGAGCATACCAGACATCAGCACTTTCCAGTCTCTGGGCGACAGTAGCACGCCGCAAACGGCCAACTTCTGCTGCTTGCTTGTCCGGTTGTTGTCACCATGCTGTAAACGGCGAAAATACTCATTTTTCTCTTCGGTACTCAGGAACGTCGACTGATCGGGAATTGAAGGCAGGAAGAGCAGGGTAAAGATCGCCGCGCAGGATGGCATACCACCCTCGATAAAAAATATACAAGACCAACCCGAGTGGCCGGCTTTTCCGTTGAGCGATCCCTGCCCGGCACCGAGCAGATCCGAACGCACGCCAGCGACGTCGTTAAACACTGTGAACCAAGCGGCTAATGATATCCTCGCGGCGCCTATTAAGAAAGACGGCCGGGAAACATGCCCGCCTTGAAGATGCCGATGAAGACGACACGCGCTGTCAGGGGTCCACCCATTTTCTTTGACAATCCAGCAAACGTGACAGACATGCCCCAGCCTAGTGCGATGATTCCGGCCCAGTAGCGCGGCTGGACGCGGTTTAAGACCATGTTGGATGGAATCTCGAGCAATATGTAGGGAATGTAGAACACTAGCAATCAGCACGTTGCCGATGATGGTGTTGAGGGATTGAGGGTATCATGAGGAAAGACCCAGGATAATAATATTGTAGCCATATCCCCGGAGGCCAAAGTCTGATTCAAGATTCCACAGGCCGTGTTACCCATGTTGACGCAGTAGAGGAATGTCAATGTATAGAGCACCAATAGCAGCGGGATCAGGCGAAAATCGATCATGCGCAGCACGCGCCCAGTTTCAAAAGCGTCTTCCTCAAACACCGAGACAGACTCGGCGTGGTCGATGTCCTGCTTCTCGACCGGCCACCGTCAACATTCCTTGCCCGGCGTTATGTGTCACTGCGGGTGGATTGCATGTGAAATACTTAGTGAAAAACTGACAGATCTGGAGAGTGGCGATCGAAAGCAGGCTTCACTTGGCCAAAAAAATATATTTCATTCGAACACCATAAAACTTTTCGTGGGGACTCCTCATACTGGTACCATGCATCGATTGCCAAAACGGCAGGTGGAGTTAGCTTTTGTCCAGAGCCCTGGTAAAATTTTCTGCGCACAGCCGCAGACTTGCTGTTGAGCTGGAGATTCCGTCATGTCTGTCGTGGTGGCTTGCTCTACGCCAACAAGGCAGGGATTTCACTAGTGTACACCGAACTACCACGAATCTCACAATTAGGCTTGCAGCTCAAGAAGCTCACTTCAATGAAGTGTGTCGTATTTATTGTTATGCTGAAGAAGAGCAGGACGAGGAAATACAGTCTCCACGTAAATTAAATTCATACCAACTGACAGCTCCAGTATCCCAACCAACACATGCGCTAGCAGTGAGGCCCACTACATTCCCCGAACCGGCTGTCGGATTTCGGATTCTGTCAGCTGCCATTGGTCCAATTGGTTTGGTTTCTCCCCGCCATCCCCAACATCCTCGAGTAGTAGACCTGTCACACCGATAGGAGCAGAAGCAAACGAAACGCTTCCAGACACATAAGTATACCCGGCGTCATCGTGTCGTGTTTCTTGAAGAGGATAAACTTCCCCGGACTTTACTTTGCTTTGACGGAAATCGGCCATCGTGCAAGCTGTATCGTCTCATTTGCCCCGCGTTCCCCGTTATCCTCCTTACCCCAGACACGGCCGGCTGTTGTCCTTCTCGTCCCCGTATACCCCCCCGTCGCCAAGGAACATTGAACTCCGGTTCGCACATTGAATTACGTCAGGCTGCCGAACCCACACGCCATGAAGACCGTCTGCGTGCAATGCCGCGTCAGAAAGGTATGACTGCCCTTTCTGCTAATGCTTTCTGCCTTGATGTTCCTAGATAACTGATAACCGCAACTGTATCCACTGTAGGTCCGCTGTGATGGAGCCATGCCGTCTTGTGGAACATGCGACCGTCTTCGGCTTGTCTGCTCCTTCTCCAGTCGCTCCGACGGAGCAGCCAGTCGAGCAACCGGTGCTGCTGTTGAGCTACCGCCCAAGTACCGTAGCTCGCTGGCGTGTGTTCGGTGTCGTAGTCGCAAAATCAGATGTTCGGGTGACACACCAGAGTGTGCCGAGTGCGTGCGACGAAGCCAACCCTGTACTTACGCCACGGTGCAGGGTACCTTCCGCAACACGCAACGCAAAAACCTGGCACGCGAGACGACAGTGGCAGCGCGGAAATCCAAACAGGCCAAAACCTCTCCCGGCACAACGAGCACCTGGCAGCGAGGGTCGGCACCAATTGCACCACATCCGGCACAGGATCCGTCCGATGATCTCGCTGCTAACTCCAACCTCCCGCCCTCGCTCAGCAACAGCACCAGCACCAGCAATGCTGTCCCCGTGCCTGGCCCAATAATGAACGCACTATCCACATCACCTGGTCATCTTGTTGTGCCTGTACCCTCTCCGGCCGACTTCTCTGTGGTCATTGATGGCAAGACCGAGGCCGAGCTGGTGGACCAGTACTTCCGCTATCTTCATGCCCTGCCTGCATACGGGTTCCTGCATCAGTCCACTGTTGTGCAGCGATGCCTAGAACGTTCCATCAACCCGGCCCTCAAGGCCGCACTGTGTGCCATTACGGCGCTGTTTATGGGGCGATGCGCCGACGAGCGTGATAAATGGGCCCAGGCCAGCGAAACACTTGTATTTGAGGGCCTGAATCATCCATCCATCTTCCATCTGCAGGCGCTTCTCTTGGTTATCCGCTACCGTGCCGACTCCGGAGGATTCAGTCGGGCGTTTATGTTGGCCGGCCTAGCGGCGCGGCTCGCGGCGGCCCTGCGTCTAAATTACGAGCACCACGAGCTGAGCCCCGTGGCCCAGGAGGTCCGCCGCCGAACATTCTGGTCTTTGTACTTTCTGGAGGAAGTCTTCTGCTCGGGCCTACGGGAGTTTGAACTGTCTCACCCGGATATCATCTACCTGCGGCTGCCGCGGGAAGATAGCAACTTTGCCAACGAGGCCGGTCCAGTTACGAGCACAGCTTTTCTGGTCCCGGGCCTGGGAGTCGAGCCGACCTCCATTGGACAACGGGGACTTTTTGTCAAGCTAGCGCTCATACGGCGGAACATTATGAAGTTGGTCCTTTTTTACTTGCAACAGACAGCGTACGAGTTTCGCATCGCTAACATTAGCAAGATTTAACCGACAGATCTACGGAAAAGAAATGACCCTTGGCAACCTCTATACTACTCTCAACGAGATTCAGAGCAGCCTCCAACGCATCTCCCTCCAAATGGCGCCCCAAGACAGATATCCACCAGCTGAACCAGACAGCTTTCCCTGGTCGCCCCAGTACGCTATGTTGCACATGTCCTACTATCAGTGCCAGTGCGACCTGTATCGTAACTTTCTCCGAGGACACCCTGACACGGCCGCACAGAGCTGTGTTGATGAGATCCCCCTGGCTGATGTCACGCTCATGGGCAGTCGGACTATCCAGAATGCGCGCCAAGTGCTGTGTGTCCTCGCCGACTACGACCAGCACGCCGACCCAGCCCAGCCGCTTGACTGGGATGCCGCAGTCTGTGGCTACCAGGCCACTCGTTTTCTGCTCTTTGGGAGCACGTACGACAGAGCACTGGGCACACGGTCTGCGGCCGACACTTCGGCAGTGCGCATTGCCATCTCCAAGGCCCAGGACGTACTCGATACCTTGACGCGCCGATTTGCCTTTTCTGTCGCGGTTCAGCCCATGCGCGACGATCTCACACTACTCGTGTCCCGCTACCGCCGGTTGCTACGGTCGCCACCCATGAAAAGCGATAACGAGTCCGTCTTTAGCGCCCACCGTGGCATCCACATTCCGCCCGGTGTGACAAAGGAAGCTGGCTCTCATCAGTTTCTCGCTATCCACAGTCTTCTCCTGCGCTCTGATTTTGTGGATGACAGCCGTGAGGCCGTAAGGGAAGGCGCTCCACGTCCAACAGCGTCTAATGCATCTACAGCCGAACAGAGCAAAGACAACACCGGCACTGCCGATGTGGCCGGGATGATTACCGCAACCTGGCCGCCAACTCACGTCAATGTTGGCCAAAGCCAACACCAACGACAGGATAACTGCAACGCAGGGCACATGACGGAATACTGGGCAGATGAGGGCGCGGATGCTAACAATAATGTTGGCGATGTGGCTGACACGACGTTTGACTTCCCTCCGCTGTTCAGCGATCTGATGGGTGACGGTCCTGGGTTTGACTTTGGGCTGTGGTCGGATATGCTGGGTACCTACGGCAATCCTGTTCCCCAAGGTAGCAGAGTGGGCATAGATGAGCAGCAAATGTTCTAGGTGTTGTGTATAATAGAGTTTCAAAGTATATTTCTAGAAGACGGGTTTCGCAAAGTCCATTTTATAAAGCGCCTGTAAACTGTATCTGGTTGCTTCCCCTCATCAATATGCGGAAGTTCCCTCCTCACAGGACAGACGTAGCCTTTCCATTGGCATCTTCGATTTCGTCCACCTGGCGTGTGTCGGCGTTCTTGCGGAATTCCTGACGGGCAATTTTCTCCAGAGACAGACCCTTGGTCTCGCGAAGGAAGAAGAAAGACAAGATAGCAATAACAGCATCAAAGATACCCCAAAGGAGGAACGTGCCCCAGCCACCCAGTCCCTTCATCATGTACGGCGTCGTTAGCGAGAACACAAAGTTGAACAGCCACTGGGAGCCCACACCGACGGCAATACCCGGCTCACGAATACGAGCAGGGAAGATCCTATATTTGTTAGTAAATGTTGATGTGGAACAAAAGGAGCCACGAGTCTTAAAAGTCAATTGGGGCACACACTCGGAAACATAGGGCCACGGAAGTGGACCCCAGGAGAAGTTGTAGATGATGACAAAGATGTAGATCAGCGACACTGTGGCAATACCGGACGAAGTTACACGGCCTTCAGCTGGAGGTGGGATGGTCTTGACCACAACGGCCGTGGTGATCTGGCACGCCGCCATGAGTGCCGCGCCGCCAACCAGCATGCTCCGGCGACCAACACGCTCCGACACAAAAACAACAAATATTCCACATGCCACGACCTTGATGGCGCCAAAGATGGCCGTTAGCAAAAGATCCTTGGAACCGCTGCCCACGAGCAGCTTAAAGTACTGCGGCCCGAAGTACGCAAAAGCCGTGGCACCCGTCGACTGCTGGGCAGTAAAGATTGCAAAGGCAGTAAAGATGCGCTTGAAGTTGTCTCCTTGAAGCAGCTCCTGGAGCTGGAAACCCTCGGTGGCACGCACTTCGGCCTCAACACCTCGGCGGATCTCGTCCATCTCCATTTGCACCTCCTCAGAATCTTGACCCCGGATCCACGTGAGGCTCTTCCACGCCTCCTCGTGACGACCCTTCTTCGTCAGCCAACGTGTCGACTCTTTCAGAGTGAGCATACCAAGGCCTAGCAGTCCGGCCGGGACTAGCTGCAGGCCGACCGGAATCTGCCACTGCCTGGAGTCGGTTGCACCCATGTGCAGCGACACGCCGTAGTCTACAAAGTAGGACAAGAAGATACCCCACGTATAAAACCACTGGAAGAAGGAGCCGATGCGACCACGGATGTCCTTGGGCGACATCTCGCTGCTGTAGGTAGGCACAACCACTGTGGCTGCACCTAAACCGAGGCCAGCAATGACACGGGCCACGTAAAACGCTGTCAGAGAGTGCGTGTTGATGGTCTGGATGAGAGCACCGATGCAGAACACAAACGATGCCAACATCAAAGTCTTGCGGCGGCCAAGGCGGGACGTCAGCGGCCATGCCAAGAAACATGCCACAAAGGCACCAAGCTGCTGCAGGCCGACGGCAAGCGAGTTCGTGTGTGTGGCGTCGGCAGACGTGTAGTGGTAGTCATTTTCGAATGACTTGAAGGTAAGGACGCCACCTAGGAGACAGATGTTAGTAGGAAAAGTAACATATGTGATGAGACGAGTCTCAATGACAAGTATGTGAATAGATGTGATCGGTCGGACGTTGAATGGGCCTGCCAGGGTATCGTCAGCCTGGCGACATTTGTGCACTCACCAACGCTATTTAACAGTTAGCGATGAAGTCTGCAATTTGGCCTGGATATCTTATGTGGTATTGAAGACAGGCCCATCGAGATACCACCGAAAGATAAGTACTTACATGCCGCTGTCATAGCCGAAGAGGAAACCACCGAGACACACCACGCTTCCGAGCCAGTACGCTCGGATTCTGCCCAGCGTCTCGCCCTTCATTTTGTGGAAGGTCACGGATTTAAAAAGAAATCGAAAAAGGAAAGCAGAGTGCAGAGAAAGTTGATAACGAAATGTGAATGTGATGTTGATGAGCGAGAGACAGAGAGTGAGAAACAACAACCAGTTTATATACACTAGAGAGCCGAAGCAATATTACATCGATTAACAGCTCATTTCATTCAAGACTTGCTTAGCCCCCTGAGCTCACGCCATCGCGAGTCCTCGAATCAGAAGAACACATGCGTCTAGGGATGGCCAGTGCCATCTGATTCTGCGATGTTCCCTTTGTCCCCCAGTAATAACTTGCGGGGAAGTTTTATTCTTGACGGACTAGGTCCACTTAAAGTCTACGCTTCGGGACGCGCTAGAGACGGCACGCCAATGATGGTCAGATGCGTCCGGGGGCCGCATTCCGACTGCCGGTGTAAATACGGAACTCGGGAAGCCTGTAGCACCTGGCGATACTGAGTGTCTTTGCGGGACCCGCAATGACCGATCACGCATCACGCGTGATCTTCTCTGCAACACAAACAACTCTCATACGACCGAACGTGGCCGAGATCGCTCCATACAAGCGTAACCTGTCCGTATAAGAAAGGCTGGTCGAATTGGACAAAATGGATCAAGATGACGGCATCTGGATCCGTTCGATTCTGAGTAAAGCGCATTTCTAATTCTTGGCTTCTCGATCTACCACCAAGCACCACCAAGCACTCTGGTAACTACTTACACTTCAAGTTTAGCGACTCATCACACACACGCTCATCCCTTCTTCACTACGTCGACATGGCCTCAAAGCGACCCAACTTCCTTGTCATCGTGGCAGATGACCTGGGCTTTTCTGACATTGGCTCATTCGGCGGCGAAATCAACACACCAAACCTCGACAAGTTGGCACGCAATGGCATCCGCTTCACGGACTTTCACGCGGCTGCCGCGTGCTCCCCCTCACGGGCCATGATCATGACGGGCACCGACCACCACATTGCTGGTCTGGGCAACCTGATTGAGTGGACAAATATCTCCGGCCAAAACGACCCCAACGGCACCATGTCCACGGCCGTGCAGCGCGGCATGCCCGGCTACGAAGGTTACCTCAACGAGCGCGTGGCCGCTGTGCCCGAGATTCTGCGCGACGCGGGCTACGAGACGCTCATGTCGGGTAAGTGGCACTTGGGCCTGACGCCTGAGCATAGCCCTAAGGCGCGCGGCTTCACACGCAGTTTTGCGCATCTGCCGGCGTGTAGCAACCACTATGCCTACGAGCCGCAGCTACGCGATAAAGACACAACGCCCGAGTTTATGACCATGAGCTTTATTGCGCTGCACAGCGAGGATGGCGAGTACGTGCGCAAGCTGCCCGACAACTGGTACTCATCCAACGGCTATGGCGACAAGATGCTGCAGTACCTCAAGGACCGCCAGGCGGCCAAGGAAGCAGCCAAGGAGGCGGGCAAGGAGGATAATCAGAAGCCCTTCTTCGGCTACTTGCCCTTTACAGCACCACACTGGCCACTGCAGGCGCCGCCAGAGTTGGTCAAGAAGTATCGTGGCGTTTACAACGATGGTCCTGACGCTCTGCGGCTGAAGCGTCTTGAAAATCTCAAGAACCTGGGCATGATCCCGGCGGACGTGGAGCCACACCCGGTTGTGGCCGACGAAGTCAAGGAGTGGGCCGCCCTCACAGACGAGGAGCGTGCCAATTCGTGTCGGGCGATGGAAGTCTTCGCGGCCATGGTTGAATGCATCGACATCAATGTCGGCAAGGTGGTCGACTACTTGGAGGAGACGGGAGAGCTGGACAACACGTTTGTTTGCTTTCTCTCGGACAACGGTGCTGAGGGCGCTGCGTACGAGGCCTACCCTATTGTGCAAAGCAGCATGGTCGGCCATCTGAAGAAGTACTACAACAACAACATCGACAACCTTGGAAACGGCGACTCGTTTATCTGGTACGGTCCGCGCTGGGCCCAGGCCGCAACCGCGCCCAGTCGCCTCTACAAGGCCTACACTACAGAGGGCGGTGTGCGTGTGCCGTTCTTGATGAAGCCGCCTGTTGGTGCGTCGTGGAACTCGACTGTCGGCGCGGCCGATCCTGGCAGCATTACACACCAGTTCGCCACCGTGATGGATATTGTGCCTACGATCCTCGAGATGGCCGGCGTCCAGCACCCGGCTCCGCACTACCAGGGCCGCGAGATTGTCAGCATGCGCGGCAAGTCCATGGTGCCTTACCTGGCCAACACGGCCAAGCGCATCCACGACAAGGAGTTTATTCAGGGCTGGGAGACTTGTGGTCGCGCGGCTGTTCGCAAGGGCGACTGGAAGATTGTCTTCATTCCCAAGCCAAAGGGCACAGACAAGTGGCAGCTGTACAACCTGGCCAAGGACCCAGGTGAGATACACGATCTAGCCGAGGAAGAGCCCGCGCGTCTTAAGGAGCTCATCAAGCTATGGGACCAGTATGTGCTGGAGACGGGTGTGGTTCCTCTCAGCCCGGAACTCGGCAAGTGGATGGCCGCCATGGAGGAGCAGATGCCGGAGAATGCCTGGATCGAGTACGAATACTGGAAAGATGGTGCACGTGACGACCCGGCAGCGTTCACAAAGAAGATTCCTCGTTTCGAGCGTCGTGTCATTGCCACGTAAGACTATTGGTTAGCATGGCATACCCGAGTTACTAAGAAAGTGGCAGCATAAATTTTGCAGAATACCTTTTGATATGGCTCTGCATAGTGTTTTTGTCAGGGATCCTCGACCATTCTTGTGGGTTGTGCTTTTTAAGAGCTCTACATATACGGCCGCAAAAATTACACTCAGTTTTACAAATAGGCATAAAAAATTAGATAATGATTTTTCGTTAAAATTAGTATAGAAATGAAAATAAAAATAGAGCCAACCAATAAATATAAAATTATATTATATATCCCATGATACACTCCTTAAGCATCAATGGCCAACAATGGCAAACCAGCCAGCCAGCCAACCGGGACGGTGCCTACTTTCCTTCCTCCAGCTAATGTTGCGTCATATGCCACTCTCTCCTTAGGCCGCAATTCTGCCATCCCTCACCACCTTGGGTCTATTTCCTGGGCGTAGGTGCCAGAGTCGCAACATGAATCTTGCCCGACTCCTAAATGAGTGGCGGGCGCTTGGGATTAAAAAGTCGTGGCACAGTATCCACTATTGTGTCCCAAACAGTGCGCCGCACCGTGCACCCTTGTCTGTCACTTGCTTGCAGTTGGCAGCGGCTGTACGTCAACGTCCCTGCATTGCCTGGTGACCATAGTAAGGTTGACAGTCCACGCAAACTTCGCGGCCGCAAGGGCTGCGATATATCAGCCCGTCCAAGATGAGATTGAACGAACAGACCCCGTACCTATTAGGACTGTGTTCGCATTCACAGCAAATCCAAACCCCGCCAAGTTAATTGAGACGACAGTCACGGCGAGAGCACAAGGCGTTAGTCTGATCGCTTCGAGTGGAGGAGCGCTGGTTGCACAAAATGGAACGGCCGTGACCCCGTCAATCTCTCCGGCAGAGTCGAATGTTACAGCTGACATGCCGGCCATAGCACTACACCGTGATATTGTTGTTGCACATTGTGAAGTTGGGAAGAAGTAAGACCTGTCGAAAGTTGTTGTGATGGTCGTTAAGCCGTGTGAAAATTTCATACGTCAAAATATCGAACTGCGGAGATCGTAGAGGAAGAGATGCTCGTTTTATATAATATGCTCCTCACAACGAAACTGATTGTACCCATGTCCTCAAGCGAAGTCCAAGCCCGCGCCTGGGCTCCTCCGCCAAGCGATGACGGTCTCAACGAAGACTGTGCAGTTGACAATTGCGAGGAAATCCGATCGCTCCTGTCTCATCAGCATCATCTTCCGCGGTACACAACAAACGACATTAACGCCATTGAAGTGATCCTCAGCGGTGGTACCGTAACACGTGTCCACGTCGTGCCACTCAACAAAGGGGACGGCATCGATAGCCACGATAACCACGACATCCACACGGCCTCGAACGATTTTCTCTGCAAGGCGACGGACTACGCGGTCGGCCTCATGGCATGTCCTACCCTGCGGCGTAAGCTTGTGTGACTTTTGACGCTGCACGAACACAAATACCAGGCATCATCTTCCTCTACGCCGACAGAGTCCATGTGTGTGTGCAATCCCCGTCTCGTTGGCCTGGTCACTCGCTCAGAGAACCGGCGCATCGTCAGCTTTGGACGCATTGCGTATTTTAAAAAAAAATTAGCGATTAGATATGTTGTGAATTTATACTGTACAAGCCGGTAATTACCTGTCCCCCACCCCCCTGCAGCGCAGGCGGGTCATAAAAAAGTTGAATTAAAGAGGTAGAACATTGTTTTTTTTCCTTCTAGTGGCTTCAGCATCTACTGGGAAAGATCAACTTTGTTTTCTTAGTGAAGCAACATCGCACCTATTTCCTAAGTAGGTGCTGACTACTGAAAATATCAGTCCAATGAACATTGCAAATATAAATATGGGCGTAGGGGGTGCGCGATTGAGACGACAAGTCACAACGTAAAATGTATGGGCAAGGCCGGATGGCGCTACTGACGGACGGCTCAGTAACACATCGGAGGCGTAATTACATATGGTAAGCAACTCTACGTCACATCAGTAGCATGCAGAATATGCAACGCGCACGCGTCGGTAGACGATAAGCATCTGAAAGCCTTCGGGTATACAGAGTACACGGAGTATCGCTTATTCATTTTGACTGCCTTGTTGCGATTGAAGTTGGCAGTTATGGATCCATTCTTATCTGTCCCTACAAGTATCCTTACGAGTACATTCATCGACACGACGTAAGACGCGTAGACGATATCCTTCTGCCTCTCTTGCCCTACCCGTGACGCATACAGTGGTCGTTTCAAAGTTATACGTTTTCAAGAATTTCCCTCTTCTACTGTTCACAAGTTATTCTCTCCTCTTGGAAGCCCGTCCGGGAGTGTCACCACTAAAAGTTGCCTGTCGGATGAGACCGCCAAAACCCCGCTATTCTTCACAGCGTGCTTCAGCACCAAAATGACGTGTTGCAGGTCCCCACTCCAGCACCGATGCCGCAAAAACACCAGTCACGCCGCCTTCAGCTCAGCCCCCCCCATTGGCCTACCCGCCCAAACAAAGATGATAGTGCGGAATAAACTGCTTTGTACAAAGTCCACATCGTCCCGTATTCTCTTGTATTCTCGTCCGCATTTTAGGTAATATTTTGTCGACTTTTTCACTTTCTTTTTCTTTTCTTTTTTTTTATTTATTGTGTAGTCGCTTTCGTTAGCGGACGGCCATCTGGCCTACAACATGGGCGGGCAGAATTTCCCATCGTCAACGTCACATTCATCCAATGCCAACGGCAACCTCGACAATCACGACGCCGATTTCGACGCCTCCTCCTCCACAACACCTCTTCTCATGGCGTCCGAACGCGCGGCGCCGTACCAAACATACGGCAAAGATCCCGCGCTGGTCGAAAGCGGCACGTACGATGGCTACGGACCAACTGACGGTGTCCTTGACGACAACCACAACCTAGCCGACGATGGCCTGCTGACAACGGCCGAGGATCGTGATCTGAAGCGCGGCCTGCATCAACGACACCTGTCGATGTTAGGCATTGCAGGTGCAATCGGTACTGGTCTCTTCCTGGGCCTGGGCGGCGCTGTTCAGACAGCGGGTCCTCTGGGCGCGCTGCTGGGCTACAGCACTGTCGGCCTGGTCGTGTGTGCAGTGCAGTTTGCGCTGGGCGAAACGGCGGCGCTGTACCCGGTGACGGGTGCGTTTGTGCGGCACGCCGAGGTGCTGGTGGACCCGGCGTGGGGCTTTGCCGTCGGCTGGACACTGCGAGGCAGCGACCACCTGCGACCACCTCGTAGAATAAGAGGTGAGAAAGAGGGAAAAGGAAAGAGTTCTCTCTCGTAACAATAAATTATACACGAATAAGACATAGAAAACCGTCTCTCACAATCCGTACACGGAAAAATAAGACACGAGAACACACAGGTAAACGCACAGGCACACATAGTCCGTTCACCTCTCTTACAATCCGTACACGGATAAGTAAGACACAAGAACACATAGGCACATAAGCACACATAATCCGTTCACCTGTCTTACAATCCGTACACGGATAAGACGAGAACACACACACATAGACACATACGCACACATAATCCGTTCACGGATTGTGTCCGTCTCTCCCACCGAGAATGATTCGTGTAAGGATAACACCTGCTCCCACTCCTATTCACAATCTGTGTGAGGATTGGCAAGTCGGTCTCCGTCAACGTCTTCCCAAGGAACTGACAGATCTATGCCGTCTCTCTTCCAGGCCCCCATTCTGTCTACAGTTCCCTCGCGGTCAAGGTCGTGGGATCTTCAATTCGTCGGTGGGTTGGAGTCTCTCCCCATCACACATGGTTTCAGGTTGCAGATATAGGCTTTCTTACACTTTGGGTGTATAAATAGTTGACAAACAGGAAAGGAACGGGCGACACCTTCGCGGTCACCTCCTAAGGACCTTGTACCTTTGTTGGTCGTTTTTCTTTTTCTTTTGTTTTTCATCTTTTAAAATTCGTAAAGAATCCGTGCGTCGCCCGGACGACTGTTTTAAAGGGGTAACAACTTGCGCCGTTTAGTAAGCTCACGTGGCGAGCGAAACCAATTAGCCCATGACGTTCAGTCGAACACTCATGTGATAGTAGTTCACAAGTAAGCCACATCCCCGCGGGTGTCTAATGGCCCATCGCACATAGATTCAATACATTTACGCGCCACAAGATTAAGAAACAAAGTAAATACACGAGCTACTTTATTCTCCGGCTACCTAAAATCAGTTATGTCTACTCGTCTACATCGTCTTGGCTGAATCACTTGGGGAATGATATGTGTAGATTCACAAAGCTTAATAGCCAAACTATTCAAGGGTTGACATGATCATAATAAAATCGCTGATTCCTATTGCAAACCATCTACGGGGAATTACTTCATGGTTATTATCATAGGTGTGGTGTGATGATTTCACGTGATATTCGTCACGTGCTTCACGTGAAACCACAGGGGTCAGCCACTTGTCTCAGCCACTTGTCTGGATTTTTGGGGAAGAGGACGCGTCTCAGAATATTCCTCGTCCTCCCGCCTGGTTTTCACACAGGTTTGGCCCAATGCCCCCGATTTCCCTCTAGATTTTGGCTCGGGCATTGTTTCATTTAAATATCCCATTCTCGCTGAAGTCTACTGTGAGTACCTTCCCAAAGAAAAACTCGTTGACTGCGTTGTTCGTTGTACTGCTCTGTCCACTTTGTTCTTCCACGTCTTCCATGCACCGCATTTTCTAACTCGACGATAACAACAGCTTTCTTCAATGGTTGTAGCCAAGAGCTGCATATCGACACCATGCCTTCACCCGGAAATCACACAATTCCAAACAGACTTGGACACCTAAGCTCTGACGACATGAGGACATCGGATTTATCAAGCAGTCAACCGATCAACCCTGCCACAGCCAGGGGACGCAAGACATTCTCGCGTGCCAGACCTCAACGACTGACTGAATTCGATGAGGTGGGCGATGACCGGGGTGATGCGATTGACAACTTCAACCTGAAATCCTTGGAGCGAAAGATCAGGAGAGTCCGCTTCCGAGACGGCCTCCCGCCCGTCGCGCCAAACCAAGATGCTATTGTCACTGAAGAGGCCATGTCAACTATCCATGGTCTCGAGGACATACTTTTACCCGAACCAGTGTATGATTTCGAGGTAAGCAAACCGCACCGTCTGCAGTCCACCCAGTAAATTTTTTTTCTTGTGTGCATATATATTGACTTTTCTAGCCGCATCTTCGATCAAGGCGTTCGTACAGCACGTCTGAGACGAGCTGGATTTTTGGAGCACGTGATAAGGATGGTCATTTTCTGTACATTGCTATGTACAACTCCACGATACCTTTCAGCGAGTCTTCGCCTCAAATGACCTTTGACATTGCCACCGGCGTTTGCGAGAACGTCGTTCACAACTTGAATCGTTGGCCAGGACCACTTGACCAGATCACACACCGTGAAATACCAAGAAAACCTCGCCGCAACACTGGCTTCCAGCTACTGCAACTTTCCATACGCAGCATGGGCGGATACAGCTTCTACCGGACCCCGGGACTTCGATTTGTAAGAGGACACTACGGAATGCAGGTCTCACTCAACACGATTGAGCCCGAGTCTTTCAAACAACAAACGAATACAGTCTACTTATCTCAATATCAGGTTCGATCGTGCAAAACTGAACTGCCACCATCAAGCCGTTTTTTTCACGTGGGCGGTTCGTTTTCACCAGTCGATGTCACGGTTAACAGCGTTGGCGAACTCGTTCACGAGTCCGTTATTGCCCCAGATGTGGACGACGCCGACCAGCGGTTGCACAATGCAGAAAAACTCCTCCGTTGCCTCGTGTCCCGGCTTGAAGGCATTGTGTGCCAAAAGTCCCACGTTCAATCCCTGGCATCAATGTTTTGCCGTCTCTGGGGAAGCCACATGGCTTCAGTTATACCTCGTGTCTACAGAAACAAACCTCTCTATAGAATTCGCACATGTTTCTCCTCGTTCACCACACACATTGCACCCAGTCGTGCACTCTTCAAAGACATCAAAACCGGCACCCTCCCATGGCTCAAAGTTCCCTCACCTGACCTGGCAAGAACGGTTCCCGTCAAAGACGCTATTCTAAATACATTTCTTGAAACAGGAAACGTAAAGCGTGCGTGGATCGCAGGTGCCAAGGAGCTTGCTCGGGTCCGGCGTGATATCGAAAATGGTGTGCCGTCTACCAATGAATGCCACTGCGACGATGCCGACCACCGAACAAAAATCCATCATTGCGGCGACTGCGGGGAAGTGGCAATGTGCGTCGATTTGCATATCGGTAAATTTGATTACCGCGTCTGTCCCAATTGCGTTGAAGCGGACAGTGCCAGAGCCGGACTCTCATACATTTGTGCCACTCGGCTGTCAAACAATCGCCATAGCGAATTCAAACATCTAAATACTACGTCGCAACGTCGTGAGCTTCAACACAATCTACTCGCAGCAATCCTAGGACAGCTCGGGGAATTACGCGATACTAACTTATTCGCCGACGCATACCGCGGAGGCTTACTCTCGCAAATTCCTCAACACTACACCGGACTTCAGCGGGAGCCACGACAAATGAGTCTGGATGCTTCGTTTCCTTACTCGGTCACTGAGATTGGCGGTAAAGCTTTCATCCTCAAACACGCCCCAGACAACATTGCACTCACACTTTTACCATTAAATTTTGCCAAGCACGTTTAGTTGCCTGCGTGGCTCTCTTTTCTTCGGGCCCACCTCACCAATATCGACTTGTTCGAGAGCGGCAACATGTCTGTAGATGAACTTCTCGCATGGAAAGCTAAACTGACTGAGATTTCGGCAACATTGAGAGCCATCTACTTCAAGTCGTCTGAGCAATTGACTGTCAGAAAGCGTCAGGCCGCGGAAGCCGGGCGAGACGAATCTAAGATTGCTCTCTTAGTACAGCGGATCAAGTATGACCGCGAGGAATGGGTTACTGCGCGGCTTCGGCAACAAAGTAAACGTTGGACCACTCCACGAATCGTGCTTAAGCATGCGGGCGGAGGGCGTGATTCTTGGACAGGAGAAGATCACCGCCGTATATCAGCCATTGTCATTCAACTCGAGATGGAATTTAACGTCACTCTTCAACGGGGCTTAGATGGATGTCCATCTTTCGCTGACGATGCCCCGGATAATTGGAGTTGGGAACTTACATCTCGGATAATGACGTATCGACTCGCTTTTCTCACACAGAACTGCAATGGGCTTGACGACACAGTTGACACATCAATCACTCTGTTTCTCGAGTGTCTTTTCGTACGTTGCCTTTGGGAGGCAAAAGATATTTCCGACGGATTTTGGACGGCCGCACAGAAGCAGTTATGGCAACGCAAGTACTCTGAGTTTCTTGGGCTTCCCATAGTGGTTTATGCGTCCGATCCATTGTGCTTTGCCTTTGCACATCGTCTTCATGGCAGGCCGATGGCGTCCGGGTAGCACCCTGATGCCACCTCTATCGCCGATCGGGACGACCGAGCCAACAACTTAATAATAGAGACTCGCACTTCTAATTTTTTGAAGAACAACTTCGAATACGATGACTACCCTTTTATTAAACAGAAGCTGCGGGAGATATCTCTCCCAAGTGAGCTGTATGATCCGAGCCTTGTTTTTTCAGAGGCAAGTATTTTCCCAAATCCTTCACGTGTAACTTTTATTTGCTAAAAACGAGTATAGATTCCCTCAGAGTTGTGCGACAACTTTGACTTGGAGGAGTCGGACGATGGCGATGGCGACTATGTATCTGACCAAGACGCATTTAACGAAGACGACAAAGAGAGAAACACGCATAGCGACAGCCAAGACGAAGCAACCCTTCATCCCCCACTTGAGACCGACAAAACCATCCATTCTTCCCACTGCCAACACGAGTCTCTCATTGAAGAGAGCATACAGTCTTGTCCACGATCCTCCTCCAGCAGCGATAGCCTAGACTACGGAAGTGTTGGCAAAGTCTTCAAGGGGAAAGGCATTGACAGGTCGTATCCAGCACCAGTGCCGGGTGCGACTTGCCAGCTATCTTCCGACGACTCGGATACCTTATTGGCTTCCATGAAAGAAAGCCGCAGAGTGGCGGCTCGAGCGGCAAAACCAGGCGAAAGCTCAGGAGAGGCCCAGATTGTCCAGGAACCTTTCATGTCGTCGAGCAGCACGGGCCAGCAAGATCACAAAAAACAGTTGAGCACAGGATTGACTGTAGAACTGGCCTCAAGTCAGTGCCAGCCGGTCGAGATCCCTGACTCCCAAGAGTCACCCGTGTCGATTGACAGCATTACCCGGCAAGAGCTGTCTTTCCTCCGGCAGCCGGTCGAGATTCCTGACTCCCAAGAGTCACTCGTGTCGATTGACAACGTTACCTGGGAACAAAAAAGGATTACTGTTTCGGGTCTTGCTGTGGTAGTAGACTCTCGAGATGCAGACAGTACAACCCATGGTTTCCGGACCGGGCTTGACCAACTTCCGAGAACTCCAGGACCATTCAATGAGACACGTAGCAGTGTTGCGTCCAATTCTGCGGCGGCTAGCAACCTCCTCGTCCAAAGCCGTGTCCAATGCGTAAAGACGCCAGAGACTCAAAGACAGGTGCTCCAGCCAGGTATCTCCGTACCGATCCGATCAACCCCCAGAGTCCTGCGCCGTCGGTTTTTTTCTGGTTTCCCAGTCACAGATAATCCATCTCCACCTTTCTGGCCAATTTCTCCTAGCCGGTCTCGTCCTGAACAGCATGTACAAGACCCCGATTCGCAGGAATCAGTGCTGTTAGTCAACAGCAGCATCCATCGGGAGAACCAACTGCTCCTTCAGGCACAGCAACTTGACTTGACATCGACCAAGCGCGAGATCAAGGTGGTTCCGGATTCAGAGGCATCTCTTGCAACAATTGACAGCTTTGTCCTGCAAGAACAGCTTGCTATCTTACATGCAGAAAAAGGCTTCTCTCCACGCACAGCACAGCCGATCCGGCGCCCCATCTCTCCAGAAATGCCCGCGTTGCAGCCCGACGCCCCGCAACATCATTCCCAGAGCCGGAATATGCCAGTCACGCCTCGGAAGCAGATTCTCCGGCCCGGCAATTCGTTGCCCAGGGCTACCCCCAGTGTCTTGCGTCGTCGTCTTTACTCAGCTTCTCCTGTGGATGAAAGATCATCGCCGCCATTTTGGCCAGTCTCCCGTGTCGGTACGCGTGCTGAACAGCAGTCGCCAATCCAGACACAGGCCACAGGCACGACTTTGCAGGACTCCTCGCATGCAACCCGTGGACGGGTTACGACTGACCTGTTTTTTCAGAGTCCGAAACGACGCCGCGAACAGTCGAGCAGCGGCGAGGATGGTCTCAGCGGTGACGAATGAAAGTTAAACTTTGGGAGGCTCTTTAATAGCAATTGAATCGTCATATACTTTCTTCTTCACTAACCATTTGACTTGTGATACGTAATTTCTTTATCTTGTGACGCGTAAGTGTATTGAAATCTATGTACGATGGGCTATTAGACACCCGCGGGACTCTGGACGTCTGGCTCGAGTCGACGTAAAATTAAAACATATACGGACGTTTAATCAACCACCTATTATATAAAAATGTATTATATTTAAGTACGATGGGCCATTAGACACCCGCGGGGATGTGGCTTACTTGTGAACTACTATCACAAGAGTGTTCGACTGAATGTCATGGGCTAATTGGTTTCGCTCACCACTGTAGCTTGAAACTAAGACGTAGTCCCATAGACACATGTGATTAGCCAATCCGTATTACACACCCTCGGGTGTTTAACCATATTGTTACAAGGCGTCCGTCACTGTCACAAACACGTGATTACCAAGAGGACGTTTAACAAACACCCTCGGGTAAATATTCTTAGCCGTTAAGTGAATCACGTCACGTAAAAGAAATAAACTAAAGAAAAAGACGCCCGAGGGTATCTAACTTTACATCGTACTAAGTACACACCCGCGAGTGTCTGGCGAAACGTTATATAACAGTTGCTTGACCTACACGCCCGAGGGTATCTAACTTTATATCGTATAAGAACTAAAATTAAACGAGGGATTATATAGCCGTTAACCTTAAACTCTTTTTTTTCGAATCAATTATATTTTAACTTTTTTTTAAAAGTTATTGGTATATGGAAACCTATTGTCGATCCCAACGGAGATTACGGCCACCTGCGTGCTCTTCCAGTTCTGGACAGACATCACACCGGCCGTGTGGATTGTCGTGTTTATTATCTTGACCAACATCGTCGGCTTTGCGCGCATCCGCGTTTTTGGCGAAGTCGAGTTTTTCTTTGCCTTTTTGAAAATCTTGCTTGTTGTCTTCCTCATCATCCTTGGGTTGGTCGTCGATCTGGGTGGTGTGCCCGGCACGCCGCGTATTGGCTTTTACTACTGGAAAGATCCCGGCCCTTTTGTTGAGTTCATTGCGTCCGGTGCTTGGGGCAACTTCTTGGGCTACTGGAGTGTCATGACGGGCGCTGTCTTCTCGTTTGCCGGCGTCGAGTCGCTCGCCATGGCCGCCGCCGAGACGCGCAGCCCACAACGGGCCATCCCGCGTGCGTGCAAGCGTGTCTTTGCGCGCATTGCCGTCTTCTACGTGTTGGCTGTGCTGATTGTCGGCATGCTCGTGGCTAGCAACGACCCGCGCCTGGACGACGAGTCTGGCACCGCTGCCCAGAGCCCTTTTGTTATTGCCGCGTCCGCGGCTGGTCTGCCCGCCATCCCGTCCGTCGTCAACGCTGTCGTCATCACCTCTGCGTGGTCCTCCTCCAACCAGGCCCTGCTCTCGGGCACACGTGTCCTATACGGCCTGGCCCTCAAAAAGCAGGCGCCACGCATTTTCCTCCGCACCACGAGCTGGGGAACACCTTACGTCGCCGTCGGCCTCTTCACGCTCTTCATGTTCCTCAGCTTCATGACCCTCTCTGACAGCGCCCTCAACGTCTTCTGGTGGCTGGTCGATCTGACCGCTGCCGGCGTCCTCGTCAGCTGGATCACCATTCTCATTAACCACCTGCGCCTGCGAAAAGCCTTCCGTATCCAGGGAATCCCGGCCAGCCGCCTGCCATGGTACAACTCGTGGACCGTTGTCAGCTCGTGGTTTGGCTTGGTCATGTGTGTCCTGATCTTGCTCACGGGCGGATTCAAAGTCTTTACCAAGGGCAACTGGAACCCCGCCAGCTTTGTGTCGGCCTATCTTGACATCCCGCTTGTCCTTATTGCCTACCTCCTCTGGAAGCTCTACAAGCGCACCAAGGTCATCAATTTGGAGACCGTTCCTCTTGCTGACGCACTTGCGCAGGTGGCCCAGTATGAAGAGGAGCCTGAGACCAAGTACGGCAAATGGATTGTCTGGCTCAGTTGGATTTGGGATTGAGGGTAGCAATAACGCTACCGTGAACTTAAAAGCCGTTTGCCAATTGAGAGACTGGGTGGCTTTGAAATAGCCACAGGCAGACTCCTTTTTTTTTGCTCTTATTCTTTTCCCTTTCTTTGCTTTGTTATCCTTCTGTGATACCTTTAGCGCAAGCACGCGATAAGTTACGATTAGATTTTGATTAATAATTAAATCTACAGAGAACCGCATGGAGATTGAACGAGGATCCAATGCAGTCGTGAACATGATAGCGCCACATACGACACAATGCTTGCAAGGAGCTCGGCCGAGACAACGCGCGATTCCACCCAAGAAGGGCCGTAACGCTGCCCCTGGAGACAACCTTGGGAATGTACGACAGGTGTACGAGCCACACTCCACAGACCAGTCCGTAGGTAAAGGCAGCAATCAAGCACACAGGGACGGCTGGTCACGGTTGGCCGAGTCTCGAAGAAGCACTGTACCAGTGAGGAACAAGCATTATTTGCCCAAGCTGCTGTTTTTGACCAGCGAAGTCACGATCTGCGATGTATCATGTCGTAGATTCGCGATTTACTGACATTGTGACACAATAATCCGAAGGTTGTCCATTCTCCTCTTCCACCTGCCCCCACGATCTCTTTTGGGCTAGCAACTGCCTGGTTTCTTAGTGCCAATATTTTTGGCGAAACCAGCAAGAACATTGAAACGGAGCGATGCACACCATGGCGATGTTGGCAGCGCCGATGACGTGCCGAGCCGGGTGACGAGAGACGAAAATGCCCCGCATGACGCTATCAACGCGTGGTTGGATAACACGGGACTTTTGCAAGACAGGAAAAGTTTTCAAGTAGGAAATAAAGGAGGAGGACATAAAAAATCGCCGTCCAGAGAATGTGAGATGCAAAGAATGTGAGCGATACAAATGCAATACTAAAACACAGAACGACAAGGGACAGATACAGTAATTTTTACCGAAACAAAACGAACATTACTGTAACAACACTTGGAAGCATCACAAAATGGCAGCTGTGACTGAGCGTGGGCCCCCTGGCCAGCCAGATATTGGCTACTCACCCGATTTCGACAAGTACGAAGCACGGTCCAAGCGCCGCGCGGAGACCGAACATCTGAGCCCTGCGTTGCCCGAAGGATTCGCAAAGCAGCTGCATTCTGAGCTGGTTTGGGACCCGGAGAGCCTCGCTGCGTCAAAGTACGACTGGAACTATGTCCTCAGCGCAGATGACATTGCAGAGCTACATCGTGCTCTGGCACACTTCAAATCGCTGAACAAGCCACTGGGCTTCGTCAGCCAAGAGACGTTCCCACTCCCAAATTTGCACGCCACGCTGCGTGACGTGTCACGGGAGGTGCACTACGGCCACGGCTTCAAGGTCATCCGCGGCATTCCGGTAGAAGAGCACTCCATTGAAGAGAACGTGATTCTGTTCGCCGGAATTTCAGCGCATGTCGCATCAGTGCGCGGCCGGCAGGACTCACAGGTTGATGGGAAACCTGCCGACGTTGTGCTCGCCCACATCAAGGACCTGACCGCTACGGTGGGCGCCGCAAGCATCGGTTCCCCGGCCTACACGACCGAGAAGCAGGTGTTCCACACAGACGCCGGCGATGTGATAGCCCTGTTTGCACTGCAGGAGTCCGCACATGGCGGAGAGAGCTACTTGTCAAGTAGCTACCGCGTGTACAACGAGCTCGCTAAGACCAGGCCGGACCTGATCAAGACCCTTGCGGAACCGTGGGCATTTGACAGCTTTGGCAAGACAGAGCCGAAGTATGTCCTCCGGCCTTTACTGCACAGGGTGCCAGATGACAGTGGTCGAGTCGTTATCCAATATGCACGGCGCGTGTTCACAGGCTACTGGGGTCTGCCGCGGTCGTCGGACATCCCAGCTATTACGGAGGCGCAGGCTGAGGCCCTTGATGCCGTGCATTACACAGCAGAGCGCAACGCAGTGGCGCTGCACTTTCGTCAGGGCGACATCCAGTTCGCCAACAACCTGAGCATCTTCCACGCCAGAGGTGCCTTTACCGACTCACCCGAGAAACAGTAAGTAGGCTATGACCATGTCTAAAAAAGACTCGACTGACTTTCAGACGACATTTACTCCGCCTCTGGCTCCGAGATCCTGAAAATGCGTGGCCGACAGCGGCGGCCCTGCAAGACCGCTGGGACCATCTTTACGATGGTATTACACCAGAGAACTCGGTATTTCCTCTCGTCCCGACGGTGAGGAGTGCCAGCAAGGGAACGCAAAACAATGCGGCCACGGAGATATCAACATCGTGACCAGGCGATATGCCAATGCAATTGGTATCCAGTTATGGAGGTAACGGCAGGCAAAGGCAGGCGGGGGTCTTTTTTTATTTGGGTCCGAGCAACTGGGGCGCTGAACAGGTACTGGTGTGTAATTACAAATGGTATTCTGTAGCTGTTTTCCAATTGTTTTACGCCTGTGGATGATATACGCGCTTTGTGGAGCTTGTTCCTTCACTTCTTTTTTTTCTTTGGCTAATGCTTCTCGTGAATGTCTTAGAATTCCATCCTGGTATTTCTACAACGCAGTCACGTACATATGGCGATACATCGATCACAAAGCTAATTGGTTGAGAAGCACGCCTTTCGTGGCGGCTGTTGCGCGTGCGCGGGATGTCACCAGTCCTGGTCGTGTTTGCCCGTCGCCGGCAAGGGGCTGAAAGGATCGCACATGCTTGTGATGCAGCAGAAACCCTGGAATGCGTCCAAGGTCTAGTAGCCCCCGGCGCATCATTTAGACCGAAAGGGAAGGACAATAAAAAAAGCCGACACGCGCCCGAGTCCGTCATCTTCTCCGTTAAACTGACTAGGTCACGGATTAGAGACGTCCATTTCAAGAGATTATATGAGCAAGTTCGAAAACTAATGCTACTTGTAGGCTTTCTTTGAAAGCCCTATTTTCTGCGAATATCTCATTCTACGTGCAGAGTAATTATTGCGCATGGGTACGAATGTATATTTGAATTGTATACCAAAATTTGGCACATACAACGTACTTTCTCCATTTACACACATTACCATTCTCAGCGCAACTGTTGGTGTACCGAGGCAGCCAGCATGTATTCCCCTGGCCATCATCCCCGGTCCCCAAGCTCAATCAGTGCTTTCTTAACCAACCAACAGACATGATGCTATCAAGGCCATAAATTCCGTGCAGCCTCTGCATGAGACAGCATTTCCGTTTCGGGAAATATACAAGTCTCCAAGACGTGGCAAAGCTGGCATTCCCCCACGTACCGTAACGGCGGAAAGGTCTCTGAACACGAATAACGTACAGAAAAGTGTAGGTTGACACCTCTGCAGCCACAAATGGATAATAGAATTTGGCATGCCATAGCTGCAACGGCTGCCGTCATCGACGCAGTCTTTCAGACTTGTGCACGCAAATGGACGATATCAGGGAGAGCTGGGGTAACCACAGTCGTACTGATGCGCCATCCGTGCAACCAATATAAAAGCTCGTTATCGTATGCCGTGGCGACGATCGCTCTCGCCATCGTCCTGCAGCAACTGGCACGCGGCCTACTTATATACTACTTAATCACGGCCTACACTTGCCAGTCCTTCAATTTATCCGTCTTACTTTTATTACTTGTCTTACTTGGTAGCACCCGGTTATTACCATGGCATCCTTTATCGTGAATCGCTTTCGTCGCTTTGGTGGTGGAGAGGATGGTGCCGCTAGACACAACGACAGCAACTTTGACTCGGGGGATAGCAGCGGCCCGGATGAGATCACCGACGGCAGTCTTACCTACACCCATGAAAAAGGTGGCAACAATTCGCTGCCTTCCTATCAGGAGGCTACGGGAGCACCGGTTGAGAGGCACTCGCCTCTAGGTTACTCCGTCGGCCCTGTGACCATCATTTTCCTCAATGTCAGCATGATGGTGCGTTCAAAGATCTGGCCTGACAACATCTACATCACCTCGTCCGCTCCTTTGAATTGATAACTGACCCTGAAAAGATTGGCACTGGCGTATTCTCTACACGTGAGTTTTGTGTGCCGCGCTCCGCCGCCATGGATGGCGAGACAAGATATAGAACGATGTACCGTTGACTAATATGCCGCCTTAGCTTCTTCTATTCTCGGTGGCACAGGCTCTGTCGGCTTGAGCATGATCTTCTGGGCCATTGGCTTTTTCATGTCGCTGTCATCGCTAGTCGTGTATCTTGAATTTGCTGCGTATTTCCCCAACCGCTCAGGTGCCGAGACAGTCTACCTCGAGCAGGCATACCTTCGGCCACGGTTCCTGTTCCCAGTAGCCTTTGCCTTCCAGACGGTCGTGCTGTCCTTCAGCAGCAGCAATTCCATTGTACTTGCGCAGTACCTGTTCAGGGCCAACGGCCACACACCGACCAACTGGCAGCTCAAGGGCGTCGCTTTGGCCGGCTACTCGGTGGCTTTTTTGCGTAAGTAATTTATGTGCTGTCTCACCGCTGTTACCGTTGTAATACGCTCTCCATACTTATTACCCTCTCTCATGTTTAGTCGTTGCATTCCACACGAAAACGTCCTACTACTTATCAAACGCCATCGGCACCGTCAAGGTCATCACTCTGACGTTCATTGCTATCACGGGACTTGTCGTGCTCGGCGGGCACACTCGTGTGGCCGATCCGCACGTCAACTTCATCAAGCCGTTTGAGGGTACCGCCACAGCGTACGGCGTGACCAATGCGCTGTACAAGATCATCTTTTCGTACGCAGGCTACGCCAATGCATTCAACGTCGTCAACGAGATCAACAGCCCCATCAAGCAGCTTCGCCGCAACGCCTTCATTGCACTCTTGGTCGTGGCCATCCTCTATATTTTTGCCAACATTGCGTACTTTGCAGCTGTGCCCAAGGCCGCACTTGTTGCTTCCAGCCAGGTTGCTGCCAGTCTCTTCTTCCAGGCCGTCTTTGGTGACAGCCACGCAGTGCGCGGCCTGAACGTGCTTATTGCCCTTAGCTCTTTTGGCAACCTGGTCGCAGTCCTGCTGGGCCAGTCCCGTGTCATACGCGAATGTGGTCGCCAAGGCGTCCTTCCCTTCCCGCGCTTCTGGTCATCGACTCGCCCCTTTGGCACGCCTCTGGGCCCGTACTCGGTCGCTTATGGCTTGACCATCATTATGATCCTGGCTCCGCCTGCCGGTGATGCATTCAACTTTGGTATGTACGCACAACCTCTCGAACATATTTTTTTCTTCTATACTAACCTACTCCAGTCGTCGACACGAAGGTGTATCCGTCGTCCATCTTTAACTTGCTCATGGGTGCCGGGCTCTACATTGTCCGCTGGCGTCGTGCCCGTGCCAAGCTACCGCAGCCTGAATTCAAAGCCTGGCATGTGGCCGTTATTTTCAATATTCTCGTCAACCTCTACGCCGTCGTTATGCCCTGGTACCCGCCAAAAAATGGTATCTACGGTGGCGATGTTTCTTTCCTGTATTCAGCGTACATTTTGACTGGCATTGGAATGTACGTATTCCTTCTTTCCTTCCTAATTCACATATCGATCAATAATAATCACTAACATTACAGCGTGGTGGCCTGCGGTTTGTACTACTGGGTGTGGATATATTGGGTGCCCGCCTTCCGTGGTTACCGTATCCGCCAGCGAATCGACGTTCTAGATGACGGCGCGCAGACGAACATTTTGGTTAAGGTGCCGGTTGATGAACTGGCTACCTGGGATGCAGAGCACGACAAGGCCGGTCACCGGATCAGCGATCTTCCACGCAACGGTAACAAGGGCGTCGCTACTGGATTAGGCAAGGAGGAGGTGGGCGTCGTCACGGAGCGGGCCGTTTCGGATTCGGTGTAGGTCAACCAGTGGAAACAGAAACGGTGCTTTTTGGCGATGTGATGACTAGTTACTAAGGTAGCTCGGGGTTGTGGGGGTTGGTATTTTCACTGGAAGTGTGTCGCGTATGTCGTGCGGGGTAGTTGTTTTGAGATCCTCTCATTCAATTGCGCGTTGACAATTCAAAGCTTTCCCAGGCAAGATCAAAGTCATTTGGCAGGGCCTGGAAGATCGACAACTCAAGGGAGTCGGAGTTGACTTTTCCTTATTGATATGTTCCAAAATACTCTGCGCATTCATTTGCAAAGCGGAAGTTGCGATGTAAATGAATGAGAGTCTTACCTGGATAATTGACGGTGAGCTGAAACCGGTTTAAACCCAGATTTATCATTTCTTGTTTTTTTTTAGATACACAGCTGCATGACGTCCTGCAATTGCCGACTGATTGATGGTGGGGTACGCGGAGAACAAGCATGTGCATTGCAGGTGTACGGAGTACATCAATATCATATCAGCATGCTTTTGCTGCGTAGATCGTCTTCATCGCAAGCCAAACTCTGTTTCAACGTGTCAACATCGAAGACAGTCAACTTCCACTTGCCATACTATGGCCCAAATGGTGCCACATGCGGCACTGACACATGCACACAAAAGTCGACCCTCTGTGGTGGCCGAGGAACTTCTAATCCAACCAATGGGCACGAGCAAACCGTCAACCAATCTATCTAGCCAGGCACTTGTAGGGCTGCTGGAGCTTTCCTGACGACTAATTCGTAGACCTCTGGCAGTGTGATACTAATCCCTACAGGTAACATTGGCATCCTCATAAATGCAGGCACTTTCCCGTTGACAAGCCAGCAGAGTTTTCGTCCCCTTTCTCTTATCGTTATCGCCCTAATTTTTTTTTTCTCTTCGCTATTTTCAGGGGTCCTCCAGGGTTCATGCCTACCAGTAGCGCAGAAAAAGTATTAGCGCAATCTTAAAAACTCCCATTGACCAGTTAGACACGAGAATTGTTGGGGCATGTTCCATAATAGGAAACCGCTGACCGGCGTCTTTCGATTTGACGTTCCAGACACCATCTATGTTGTACTCGAAGCAGGGGCGGAACCGAGTGGTTTTCGGGATTTTCCTTTTTCTTGACGGAGCGACTTGACTTCGGCGGTCTCATTCCTGCCTGTGGAATATGGATGTGGTCTGGCGGGAGACAGGTAAGCACAGTGGGGCGGGAGCCGAGCGGTTTTCTCCTACGGCGTTTCTCGTGGTGCTCTTTTCGTCCCTTTTCCACTCTTTTCTAGTTTTTCTCGCCCCGACCCTGGGTCCGTTTTGGATGGAAAGGGGCGCGAGGAACCGCCAGACGGCTTGGGAAAATCTTTTCAGTTTGCAAGCTAGGTCTCTTCGTGGGGGAATAAGAATAAAAATAAATAAAAATAAAGTGCGGTGTAGACGAACACGCACAGTTTGCTAACTCTTCCCTCTCTTCCTCTCCTCGCCCAGCGTTTTCCGTAATCGACATATCCCCTCTCATTCTTCCAACGTATCCTTCCTCGCTCTGGCCACCATGTCTGCTGTTTCGTCCTCCATGTCCTCGAGACATCCTAGCCGTCGAGCGAGCCCTGCAAGAGCCCCGGCCACCAAAGAGAAGACTTTTGCGGCTGCCAATGTGCCGGAGGAGCTCCCCGACATCAAGACCATCCGTGATGCCATCCCCGCGCACTGCTTCGAGTCGTCGACAGCTCACTCCATGGCCTACGTCGCCCGCGACTACGCCATGGCCTTTGCGCTTGGCTGGGCTGGGCTGACCTACATCCCCGCCCTCGAGAGCACGCCGCTGCGCACTGCCGCCTGGATCGCCTACGGCTACGCTCAGGGCCTGGTGCTGACGGGTATCTGGATTCTGGGCCATGAGGCCGGTCACGGTGCCTTTTCACCGTACGGTCTGGTCAACGACATTGTCGGCTGGATGCTCCACTCGAGTTTGATGGTACCGTATTTTTCTTGGAAATTCTCGCACCACCGTCACCACCGCTTCACCGGCCACATGGAGAAAGATATGGTCTTTGTCCCGCGCACCACGCCCACCAGCGAGATGAAGCCCGGCGTTGCCACGCTCTGGTTCGACCCTGAGCTTGTTGAGGACACCCCATTGGCCCAGATGCTACAGCTCATTGCCCACCAGCTTGCTGGTTGGCAGATGTACTTGATGTTCAATCTGTCGGCTGGTGATGACAGTAAGCAGCGTGATAGCGCCCCTTGGTACCGTTTAAGCCACTTCGAGCCCACCAGCGCCGTCTTCCGTCCTAGCGAGGCCCTGTATATTGCTCTGTCCGACGTTGGCCTGGTTCTGATGGCCGGCCTCCTCTACATTGGGTCCACCTACGTCGGCTGGTCGACTGTCGTCTTCATGTACGTTGTGCCCTACATGTGGGTGCACCACTGGTTGATCGCCATCACCTACCTCCACCACAACCACCCGGATGTCCACCACTACGATGCCGAGAGCTGGACCTACGTCAAGGGAGCCTTGGCCACGGTTGACCGCGACTTCGGCTGGGTCGGCCGTCATCTCTTTCATGGCATCATCGACACCCACGTCGTCCACCACCTCTTCCCTCGCATTCCGTTCTACAAGCAGGAAGAGGCGACCGCTGCCATTCGCCCTCTCCTGGGCAACTTCCTGCACCGCGAGACCCGGTCCTTCGTCGGCCAGCTGTGGTCCACGTGGAAGACCTGCAAGTACGTCGTACCGGACCCGAACATCCCTGGTGCCATGAAGTGGGCCGAGTAGCGTCCTTCTCTGTCCATTTCTGTGTTTCGTACCACTCCCTTTTTTTTCTGCTTCTCCAATATTCTACGACATCCTTTCCTTCGACAATATGCAGTTTACGTAATGCAGTATAGATGGAGCATACATAAAAGTCATAGATCAAAACATTAGAGCACGAGCGGTCATATTTTGTGGGCCTGGATTACTGGGCAGGCATCTGGGCTTAGACACACGAGCAGATTAAAAACAAATTCACATAATACCGACATAGCTGCCAGGGGACCACTGACAGCCAGACATTGTACGTACCATTTACAAGTGTGGTTTGCATAATCAGTGGCGTGAAGTGAGATTATTATGCCGTCGTATCCTTTGACGGCGCAATGCGCATTTGATCCATCATTCTGTGCCATATTTATGTTCTAACTTTTCATTTATTTAATAGTTAATTTTGATACGATTTTATATACTTTAATGTATTCGTCTTAATGTCAAAAACAATTACAGTAAGACATATATGAAAATGCAACTACGTTTTTGCTCGTCCATAAAACACTATGCAGGGCAAAGAATCTTTTACAACACTGACTTGGGTTTAAAAACGTATTCAAGACGAACAAAACATCACATAGAAGACTCAAGATGATCACAATCGTGAGATGAAAGGTAAACCTCTACATTTTAAATTCGTTTATCGAGCAGATGGTAAACGGATATCACAAGTGAATTAGAGAGGGCTTATTTATTGCCTCTGCATCCGAAACAAAAATATTGAGAGTTTGCCGAGTCTCTCCAGAAAGTCAGTTCCCCACACACATGCCATACCATGTCGGCTGCTACAAAAGCACTGGCAGCCCCCATTCCCCGCCCCATGATATTATCATGTCTGGGGTTAACAGTTACCTCCACACTAGCTTCGTGAATTGTTCCCTAAATTCTTGTATTCCTAATAATTACAAACCATATCCGGAGCTGGGAAACATTACCACAGACAGCTACTGCCTTTTTTGCCCGAACACGGCTTTCTACCCGGCGCTATGAACTTGAGTTCTGCCACGACCCTTGATGCATATCCGGCGAGTACTGTCCGCCCACGGGTATGGCTTCATTGGTATTGGTGTTATGGGTTGGGGTATGGCCAACACCCTTCGCGCCAAGTCGCCCTATGATGCCACCCTTGTCGTCTGTGAGCTCAATAAAGAGCGACTCGAGCAGTGGGCGAAACAAGCACCAAGCCCGGTTTCTGTCGCCACGACACCCAGGGTCGTTGCTGAGCAGAGTGTAAGATGGTGATGTTGCTCGGTGGCGGAGGCAATTCTTGACGCTCCTTACTGACACGTATCTCTTTTCAGGATGTAACTTTTACCATGCTTCCACAGGGCACCCATGTATGGGATGTTTTTGCAAACACAGAGGCGGGCTTGCTTTCGTGTGACCGTGGCCAAGGACAACATGTATCGCAAACACACTCTTCATAGAGTGTTCGACAATGGACATCGAGACATCCCTTCGAACATCCCATGTAGTAGCGGAGACCGTAGCCTCCAGGAAAGTAACATACGATTTTGTCGACGCTCCTGTCTCCGGCGGCGCCAATGGTGCTAATGCAGGCTCGTTGTTTTTCATGGTCGGCACTGTTGCGCTCGCTCTCTTTGAGCAGGTCCGACCAGCGCTGTCTCTTATGGGGAAGCTAGAGAACATTTTCCATTACGGACTTGTCAGCTCTGGCCCGGCCACAAAGCAGATCAACAACTACCTCTCGTGCATCACCTGGATCGGGACATGCGAGGCCATGAATATCGGCATTTAGTCCGACCTTAACCCGGTGAAGCTGGCTAGAGTGATTGCAGTATCAACTGGTAGTTGTTACAACTGTGCAGAGCAGAACCCGGTTCGGCGACGGTTTCGGCTGCTCGTGACTTGGCGGCTGGCTTCACCCTGATATGGCTTTGGCGCACGCTGAAAATGGTGGCGCTCGTCCTTGTTAGGAAACACTGTATCTGAATTCTACGCAATGGTGGCTTCCCACGAAAAGTGGAAGGGGCAAGGCATTTGCAGCATATGGAGGCTGTGTGGGTTAATATTTTGGATGTGGGACTGTCGAGCGCTGAACTGCGGAATTCGCCCGCTAAAACGAGCGCCGCTGTGGTCACTTATGGCACTTGCCGCAGTGGTGGAAACCCGTGTATGTCGTATGTGAAATAAAAATATGAATAATGAGCAGAATTGACAATCATAAGGCGCATCATTCGGGCGTTCAAGAAGTCGGTAACGATGGACCTCGATCCGAGGCAAAACTCAATTATCCAAGGACTTGATCCAGGCACACCAGCAACTGTGACTGCGTCAGCCCTTACTGGCGGCCAACTCACCATTCCCGGGGAGCAGTTTGTCCCTCCCTGCAGGCAGGCAGCACGTAAAACGGTCCCATCCCTCTGTTTCCTCACCCAGCATATGTGTCACAAGACCGGGGTTATTACGAATATTGTGTTCGACCTCGGCCTTCGCCGCGACCTTGATCGCTACTCGGGGCCCATTCGCCAACACGGAAACCAATTTCGACAACACCAGACATTGTCCAGAGCCTTGGAAAGGGAGGGTAGGGACCAGACAACATTGAATTCTTTATATACTCACACGTGGGGTCTCCAGTACTCTTCTCCTGCCAGACGAACCAAATTGATGGCTGACTGTTATTGTACAGGTGCATTGGGATCACATTGGTGACCCGGGTGACTTTACAGAAAGTAAATTTGTTGTCGGAAACGGCTCTGTTAGCCTGTTTGAATAGCTTCCCAGCGCGGTTGTTTGGTAGGTGCCATAACAGCAATTGTAAATGCGGCCCAAGCAATGGAGAGTTGGATGGTTGGATAGTTGGAGAGTTGCAACTAGCCTCCACAGCCCAACATCGGTGGCCGAAGTGCGAGCCGTGTTGGCCATTGCCACGAAATATTCGATTGCATTATGGACCTTACCACGCTGCACAAAACTTGGGATATGGTGGCCCGACGCCGCGAATCAACGGCTCCGTTGCCCCTCAACTTGCACAAGATAAACCGCATCATCGAAGTCAACGACAAGTTGTTGTGGAACCCAGGGTATTCTGGAAAGACCTCATCGACTACTGTAATAATAACGGCAAGAAGGTGTGGCCCAGTACACCTTCCTTGAGCTGGGGCAGTGTCACAGGAAACGTAAGGATTTGTATCAGTGTTGTTTAGGCTCGGTGAGAGAAATAATGGAACCGACCAACATGGCCTCCGAGCTGCAGCGAGATCATTGCAACACTGAGGTTGGCAAGGAATACGGCCTCGCATACTGGGTCGCACGCTGGGCCATCTACCCCCGAAGCGGACGGTGCGGGTGTAGTTCGACGACATGCAGGAGGCCCTGGCCCGCGAAGTCCCGACAGGAGCCTTCAAGGGCATGCTTTTTGCTGGAAAAGACGGCGAGCTCTTCAAAAACACAGTTATACCAGCTGAGAATGGGCGGTTAATGACTAGCATTTCGTTCATGTTCAGTCTGCCGTTTGTTGACTGGGCTCTGCCCAAGGACGGCACCGGCAAGGGCGCCCACGGCGACTATGCGCCCATCATACCCAATTCTGGAAAACTGGTGCTCGAATGGCTGCAGGCGAGCTACAAGCGCTACGAAGAAGCAGGCTTTGAGCCGGCAACGGACTTTTTCATGCACGAACGGCATGTCTTGATGGTGAACATGTTTGCTTACAACCAGAGAGATGCGCAGCAAACAGCCAACGTCGAGAGGATGTTCCTTGGCTTCCACGAAGACAGTAAAATCAGGGGCTATGGCATGTACAGGGCGTATGAGAACTTTATGGGTGAGTTGCCGCTGTCCTTGTCTTTTGCTCCTCCTTGGGCCCGCTGTTCCTTCCGAGAATCGTATCAGATGCCTACAGCTTTATGAAGATCTGATCGCCCAGCACAACAATTTCAACAATTACGCATACACGCGGTTTGTCGAGAAGATCAAGGTACGAGTCGATATTGTAGTGTAGATTGTATTTTCAGAGCACGAGAGATAGGACTAACCCCGCTGCAGGATGATGTCGACCCCAGCGGCATTCTTTCGCCAAGAGAGTCGGGCATATGGCCGCAGAAGTATCGTCACTTGCGGGTAGGTCCTCCCGAGGAAGGTACAGAGAAAGGGAATACAGGAAAGAGGGTGTAAGAAAAAATCCTTTCCTGAATCTGCTAGGTGTACGACATATGTCGTACACGAGAGATTGTTTGTTTGGGCATATCCCCTGTTCCATTAGAAAAGCATATTACAGCTGCGCATCGTCCCTTTTCCCAAACGCACTGCCCCTATACTGCTTCACGCCATCGACGCTGTGAAGCCAGCCCACACGGTCTTCGGTAAACTGTTCGATCCTGGGCCTGAGCTTCGATTCAATCAAGTTGAAGTCATCCACAGTGCCAAGACGCAGGATGCTCGTGCCCGGAAACGCTTCACCGACGCGGTACATCAGTGTCCCACACGTCGAGCAAAAGTAGTTTGTCATCTTGTGGCCAGAGCGGATGGTACTCGACTGGCCGAACGTCTTGAGATTGTCTCTGCCGCGTACGTGTTCCAAGTGTGTGTCTGCAACCACAAAATTGGAGGCAAACGTGGACGCCGTGATTTTTCTGCAGTCGGTGCAATGACACAAAAATGTGTCACGGAGACCAGGGCCTTGCGTAGGCTAAAAATTATTGTGTTAGTGGTCTGCCAAGTTGCTACAGAGCTGAGGCTGTAGGGAATGGAAAGCTATGCCGCCCAATCAGATGGTATTTCTTACAAAAGCTAGCTGGACTGCGCCGCAGAAGCACGTAGCGGATGCTCGTTCGTCGGTAGACCACCCATCGGTGGCTAAGCCCGCAAGGGGAATGTAAGGCTTGGATTTGTCTGCAGCGGCAGCCATGGTTGAAAGCAGAGACTTGTTCGGGGGTGATAATTTGCGTTTGATGGTTAATTGAAAAACCTTGGTTGGCTGTCAGCAAAGCAGCATGGCTATGCACGAGCAGAAGGAAGTGTTATATAAGTCGAATGCGAGTCAGCATTAACAGGAAAGCCCGCGCTGTCTTTTAGGGAAAGGGCGCAGGTTGACAAACGACGGAGTATCGGAGGGGAGTTGCGGAGTTGATGCAAAAGCCTTCTTTTGGTAGCTTCTCATCCGCTAACTCCTGGGAGATGACATGTCGCAGAGTCCTCCGTAAATGCGCTCTACCTTGCTTTGTAATTCATCGTGAATTCCGGGATATTACCGGAAAACTACCAAAAAGTCTTAAACGGACACCCAATCCGTTACCATGGTACTTTATGTTCATCTTTTCACATCTGCAGTTCATATACTGTTGTAGAGTACAGAGTATCCGGACACACAAATCTCACCGTGGTAGCCTTCTCCATGGCATCGTCCCATGCAAACAGCAGGCTTTTCAAGCCACTAAAGCTGGGCCATGCGACCCTACAGCACCGCATTGCCCTGGCCCCCCTCACCAGGAACCGGAACGACAGCGAGCACACACCCATCAAAATGATGGAGACATACTACGCCGACCGCGCCTCTACACCCGGCACTCTCATCGTTTCAGAGGCAACCGCAGTTTCACAAGACGAGGAAGGCCAGCGCAACATCCCTGGGTTTACAAGTGACAGCCAGGTGGCCGCATGGAAGAAAATCATCGACGCCGTCCACTCCAAGGGCTCGGTGTACTTCCAGCAGCTGTTTGCTCTCGGCCGCGCTTCGACCGCAGACTATGCGGCCGAGAGCGGACGCCCGTACCGGTCCAGCAGCGCCGTCGCCATGCAGGGCGTTGACGTCACGCCCACGGCGATGACAGAAGATGAAATCCACGAGACCATCCAGGCCTTTGTGGACTCGTCGAAGCGAGCGATTGCCGCCGGGGCTGACGGTGTCGAGATCCATGCTGCGCACGGTTACCTGCTCGACCAGTTTCTAACGGACTCGGTGAATCGGCGCACCGATCGTTGGGGCGGCTCCATTGAGAACCGATCTCGGTTGACGCTCGAGGTAGTCAAGGCTGTTGTGGATGCCGTTGGTGCCGAGCGCGTTGCTGTCCGCTTCTCGCCGTATGCCGGCTTTCAGGGCGTCGAAAAGAACGATGTCCACGAGCTCTACGGCTACATCGTCGGCGAGCTGAAGAAAATGGACAATGCCAGGCTCGCGTACTTGTCTCTGGTGGCCGCCACCGGCGACCCGGCGGCAATCATTTTCGGGGGCAAGGAAATCAACAAGGGCAAAACGCTGGACTTTATTCTCGAGGCCTGGGACAACCAGTCGCCCGTTATGATCGCTGGCGGTTACAGTCCGGAGATTGCCCGGTTGACAGTTGATGAGCACTACCAGCATTACGATGTGCTTGTCGGCTTTGGCCGCCACTACCTCGCCAACCCAGACCTTGTATTTCGCATCAAGAACGGTATCTCGCTGAACAAGTACAACCGCAAGACGTTCTACCTCGTCATGTCGAATGTCGGCTACAATGACTACCCATTCAGCGACGAATTCAAAACAGCCCAGGAGACTCTAGTAGCAGCATGAGTGGCGTAGAATACTGCATGTTTTTTTTTAAGGCAAAATAGAATTTAGATACTGTTTGCAGTGGTGTTGAGTGATAGAATTGATTCCGTTGACCAAGGCTGGATTGTTTTTTATCGTGAAGTTTTTCGATTTTCTGTTGGTGCTCGACGGCTTAGACATTCAGTTCAGCTGGGGCTTCAGTGGGTGCCCACCGCAACCAGTTTCCACACACTCTCTTCCTGACGCGGCATTTCCCAATTGTTTTGGTGTGAATCCTCATCAGCCCCTAACTCCAAACCTTCACTTTACTATTTTAGTGCAATTTCGCGCCGCGTTAGGTTCCTTGAACACGGGCGCCGGCGTCAATTCGTTGACAGCCCCCGTCACCTTTGTAATAACAGCGCAACAGCCCCTAAAGAACTAATATGACGTAGAGCTCCGAAACTCCGAGCACCTGCTTCTCCGCCTCAGCGCCATTCCGCAGCAGCCCCCTCACTTTCCTTTGCCATCGCATCGTCCCTTCTCGACTCCGTCCGCATCTCCGTTCCTTCCCTAACTCCGCTACAGTCACCGCCCACGAAAACAAAACATGATGCCAGAAGCAACTCGCAACACCAATGATCATTTCGCCGTCCGTCGACGGACAAGGAAGCAAGTCTCGCGGGCTTGCGATTGGTGCCGTGCCCGCAAGATTCGATGCGACAATGCGCAGCCATGCGAGGCATGTCGGCACAGAGATGCACCATGCACAAACCGAGGAGCGGACGACGAACCCCGAACGCTCCCGCAGGCACTCCGGGAAACCGAAAAGCTGAAGCTCCGGATCAGAGAACTGGAGGCCTTGCTCGATTCTAGACCAAATCAGGCCATCACGCTGGCGGCTTCATCCAGCCTTTCAACCGACAGCCGCGCGCGAGTTCTGTCCGATCCAGATCCAACACAGTTTCCGACGAGTCCTGCCCCAAAGCCGCAGTGGAAGGGCATTTATGTCGATACGGCGCGCTCTGGCCGGCCGTCGTACTACGGTGCGGCGTCCTCCTTCTACTTTTTGAGCCGCATCGGATCGTTTCTCGGCAACGCGCTCCAACAGCCACATGCCGCACAGTCCATACAGCTGCGCGGGCCAAACAAACGGGTGTATCGCGATGCTCCGAGAGAGGCTGCTGGCAACACCGTGGCCGATCTAGACGGCATCGCAGCCAGCGGCCAGGGGTGTTTCATGTCCCGATTCCAAGAAGAAGCCGTGCTGCGGCTGTTTTGGGAAGGATACCATTGCCTCGTCCCTATCGTCGACGAAACACAATTCCGCACCCACTACGCGTCGCTGTGGGAGTCACACTCCACACAGCGGGCTCAATCTTCCCTCGTCGACATCATCCTCGCTATTAATCTGCAGTTTGGCTACGCATACATGCCGCCTGCTATGCTCGGATTGGCCGAGGCTGGACGGGACGTGCTGCCAGGCGACGCCACCAGCGCTGGGCGGGCCTACTACCGTCGTGCACAGAGCCTTCTCCTCGATGAGCTCGAAAGCCCATCAATCGCGACGGTGCAGTGCTGCATCTTTGCCACGTACTACCTGTGTTGTGCATCGTTTCAGAACACCGCCCACGTGGTCCTCGCCCAGGCCGTCCGGACGGCACAGATCCTCGGGCTGCACACCGAACCGTCGGCAGACTTTCCGTATGCCGAGCAAGAGCTACGCAAGCGGGTCTGGTGGACGGTTTGGATGACTGACACAAAAATATCGTCCAAACTGGGCCGCCCGTGTCTCATTGACCGCGCGCTGGTGACCGTCAGCTTGTACTCTGATGGTAAGGAAGCCGCCACAGCCAATGACGCTGCGCTGGGCTTACACGACAACGTTACGTGGTTGACTTATGCATTGCAGAACTTGCGTTTATTCCAAACGCTGCTTGATGTGTTCGATCCGCTCTGGGAAAAGTTTGGTCGCGTCATACACCGCAAGGATTTGTCGTGCATATACACAGACCCGGATACAGTCGAAGACTGTGCTGTAACCCTGGCACGGATGCTCCCCGCAATGAAGACATGGGCGGACAACGTGCCTTTAGGCTTGAAAATGCGGCGGCGCGGCGGGGGCGAACCGTATTCCACGAGCTGCCTGGCCGTGGAAATCGATACTCTGGTTCCGACCTGGCTGCAAAGGCAGCGCGTCTGTCTTGAGTTGACATACCACCATACTGTTTTCAACCTCACTCGGCCTTTTATCACATTCTACACACACCCTGGAACATACACTCCTGTTGCAGAGCGCCTTGCCACCACCAGTGTCGACCATGCTGTTTCATTCACCATGATCATGCATCAGTTCATCACAGAGGCCGATATCATGAGTAGCTGGTCAGAGTACTTTTCCATGCAATGGAACGCAGCCATAACGCTGGTGGGCTTCATCCTAGCCTATCCCATTCACCAAGCCACTCAAAAAGCTCGCCACGCTGTGGACAAGGCCTTGGTTGTGCTTGATACGTTTGGCGCTCATTTTGCCGTCAGTACCGACGCCGCCGCAATTACGAGGGACCTGGTCACCAAAGCTGATTTTCTGGCTGGACACGGAGGCGGAACTATCTCACCCGCCCTGAACACCACTCCTCTGCTACCCGGTGCAGTCCAGAACATTCTTCCAGCAGCAAGCGGTATCAACTCAGCCGACAATGACCTTTCATGGCTCGATCCATCCCAACAAGATGGTTTTTCTCAGTTTATGGACTGGGCCTTGTCGGTTGACGCATACAACAGTTTCGAGAGGTTTTTCACGCCAGGTATAAGTTCTTTCCCATGATTGTGGGATTTATGGTAGACCTTGAATAAGGTAGTTAACAAGTGGGGATCGCATACAATCAATTGAAATTTTATTATTGTGTTAACTTGATGTCGACATTGACATTGACAATCCCGGTGTCTTCTTGGCGAATGATCTTGGCCCTCCCAATAGACTTGGACTTGCAAATTTGGACACCCTCAAGACTTGACCGAGTTTGACGAACAAAAACCGGAAACCTAACAACAAATCCCACATCGCCCACGCCAATGATATCTTCGTCTGTTCTTATGCGGCATGCATCTCGAAGAGCAGCACCAGGTAGCAGTATTCGAGGGATTCGAGAGTGGGCGAGTGCATATACCATGGATATGTCGAAATTTGATATGCATGACAGTGATGAGGGCAAGAAAGGTGACGGAAGAAGGAGAAGGTCATGGCTCACTTACATAAAGAAACGGCAGGGAAACGCTTCGGTGCCAAGGCCGGCAGCCTGATGGGAATGGTGAGACATAGCAGGGGATTCAAAGGAATCCAAACACGACCTAAAGAATACAGAAATGCGGTAGACGTTATTCCTGTGACGTAAGGTGGTTTAGGAAGCTAGCCTGACTTGTTACTAACCACGCTGCCTCGTTGCTTTCCTTCTCGGCCGGGCTGGAGTCCGGGTCCAGGGCACTTGTCGGTCTCTGGCCCAATCCTCCGCCCCGTAGGTCACCCGAACAAATCGAAACGTGGAGCATATCCTACGGGTCGGCCTCGGTAATGGCTCCCATTGTACGTTTTCCCAAACGTCGCTCTCTACTTTCCCCGTCTAGATTCCTGGGAAATTTCTTTGGTACCTGCTTTAGTCAGACGTTTTTTTTTTTTTTTTTTTTTTTTACATTAGGTTATTTCCGCCCATATACTCGGTCTTGAACCTTATTTATTATTCGTCCATGCACTGTGCAAATTACAACTCATCGTCAGCGAAGCAGCTCTCTCGCCACATCTTTCAAATCGCGGTGAAGGATGTGAAGGCAGAATGAGTCCGGTTTGCATTTCGGCAAGACCACGCTTATCCAGAACTATGGTCTTCTTGCTCTTCACCTACTCATGTTCCTCATGTTCCTCATGCTCTGCTCTGGGGCTTACAGGATATGACTCGCATTTCGTTCTAGAGGAACTCTAATCAGCATTACTGATGGCATTGAAACCGATTGTCTGCCTTCTCGTCGTATATAAATTCAAAAGCTTCTCGCCGTCTCTTGTCTGTTGAGTTTGACTCTTATCTACTCATTCTCTCCTTCGGCCACCTTCCCTTTCCAAACAATATATACTTGTCCTCAAAGTTCTTATCTTCTATCTTTCTTACAACACAAAATATGTCGACAAATATCTTTCACTCTTATCCTACCTGTTCTCCTTCTCATCAAAATGAAGCTCTCCACAGCACTCCTGGGCGCTGCCTCTGCGGTGTCGGCATCGCCGATTGTCAATGAAACGCCGCACGCCTTCGATGCCCATGCTGCAGAAGCCGCATCGGTCATCAACGCTAGCAACGGTTACGCCGACGTCGCTGTCAGCACACACAACTCGCACCGCCAGAAACACTCGGCTCCTCCCATGTCATGGAACGCCGACCTGGCCGGCTACGCCGCTACTGTGGCGTCCTCATGTGTCTTTGCACACGATCTGGGCCCCGGTGGTGGCGGCTACGGTCAGAACCTTGCCGTGTCCGGCTCGAGCGCCGACATAGCCAACGCAGACCCCAACTCGTTTCTTACTCAGGCCGTGACGGAAATGTGGTACACCGGTGAACTGCCCTTGTACCCGGGCTACGGCCAGCCGACCCCCGACATGTCCAACTTTAGCAAGTGGGGCCACTTCTCGCAGCTTGTCTGGGTGGCCTCGACGGAGGTTGGCTGTGCGACGCACTACTGCCCGGCAGGCACCATATTCCCGGCGCTCAACTCATGGTACACTGTCTGCGACTACAAGGCAGCGGGCAATGTGGCCTCGCAGTACGGTAAAAATGTGCTGCCGCCGCAGGGTATGTGAGCATGACTGTCCAGAGAACGGAAGAGCCTGCTAGTTTTGTTGGTTGTTATCCTGTTTTCTATTATGTTATGGCGTTGCCACGTTTTAGCCAATTTCATAGTCAATAGAATGTACCGTCGGAGACAATATGTGCAGAGTGATATGGATATGATTCAAGCAGAGATTCTTTGTCGGGCAAGGCAAATGTAGAGAGTGAACAGCTTAGAGACATCATGGGCGAATGAGTGATAAATAATGAAGACAACAGGTAATAGCAATTGGTCAACAAAGGTGGAATAAGAATGCGTCCTTGTGGAGGCATGAAAGCAGTAGAAAACAAGACAAAACGCCACACGACATCCAAACGAGACCAGGCAGACCCAAAGTATCAACAGAAGTGCAGACCGAAATCAGGTAACAAACACAAAGTATAAAAGGCAAAAGAATCGAGGTTTGCGAAAGAGTATGTGGAAGAACATATGGATAACGTCTTCAGAAGTCGCAAGAGGGTGTAATCTCACGCCATGGAGATGATGGGGGTGTCGTAAGGGTTATCGTAGTTGAAGATGGCGGGGCTGCTGCCGCCGTTGCTGTTGACATTGATAATCAGCCGGCCGGCCGCACCACCACTATTGAGCTTCATGTTGCTCGCATTGTCCGACGTGGCCGTCCACCCGTTCCGAGGTCCCCACGTAATGCGCTTGCCGTGCTCCCGCACCGTCTCCTGCAACGCCTCCATGATCGGACAGTTCTTGCGCACGCTCTCATACGCATCAAACTCGACCACCTCGACGCTCGGCGCTTCCTCCAAAACGTCGTGCAGCAGGTCACGTGAGAACGTCTCATAGAAGCCGGCCTTGCGGAAGCCGTCAAGCCAGCTGACGCTAGGGTCCAGCTGCACAAACACGTTGAGCTTGCGCACGTTGATGCAGTCCTTGAGCCCCAGTTTGCGGTTGACCACCCAGCACTTAGGCGGCTTGTTGAACCCGGGCCCCAGGCGCAGCTCGAGGCTCGTCATGGCATTGCGCTGCTCCTTTTTGAGACGGGCGAGCAGCGGCCGGCGCGTCTTGAAGAAACGGCCCGGATAGGTCGGAAAGATGCGGAAGGTGTGCATGCTGTAGTAGTAGTATGACGCCTCGCGGTAGATGATGCGGCAGGTGCGAAGCAACATGAGTTTGCGGTACACCTTCTTGTAGTTATCGGGTGTCAGGTCAGCCACGGCGTCGACGCCCTCGAAGTGGAAACCGTAGATCTTCACACGCAGTTCCGAGGGCAAGTCGAGAAAGCGGAAGGGCTGGATTGAGTTTTGAGGCTCTTTGCCCATATTGTCGCCCTCCGCGGGAGTCTCACCGGATCTAGCAGGCGTAGCAGCGGCGGCGGCGGCAGGGCCATCTGCACCATTCGTCTCAGGCACAGTCGCCACAATGCTCAGCTTGTGAATCGGGATGGTGCTGATATCGAACTTGGCGGGCACCACATCTTCTTCGTCTTCCGAGACATAAGCAGATGGTAGGGCCGAGCTGGATGGTGTCGTACGACTCGAGAACACCGGCGTGGGGACCGGCGAAACGGTGACAGGTCGGGACAGCCGCGGCCGCACGACCTGTGTTTTTTTGGTCGTTTTCTTGACCATTTCGTATGTGGGTACAGTTCTTCGGATGAATCAACCAAATGGGAAGCTGTAGGCCGTCGGTGCCGAAGTGTGGGATAGACCGCTTCCGGGTCTGCTATCAATTGTGTTATCGATTACGCTCGTGGGGGATGTCGGTTTGTGCGGTGCTCCGTAATCCACGCCCAGATGCCCGTCTCGGCCTCCGTCAAAGCCAAGTCCTCCGTCTTGCTCGATAGAATAGGTAATTCTCTAGAGAGTGGCTCCATCGTGAGTGCAGCACGCAAGTCGACGAATGGGCGGCCACCCTCTAGAATGCCGCATGCGCGCCCGCCATTGTGGAGATTGAAATGTTGAGGACGATGGTGAAGGTGAACGTGGGGTTTGTCGAGCGTTGTTCGCTGAGTGTGGTTGTCCAGAGATGTCTCGTGACCGGGAAACCCCAAATATAAAAGGACAAGACGAGAGATAGTGTTGGAAGTGAGATTGACAAAAGAGATTTCGAGGCTCCCTGTGGAATGGTTCAACCAGTGTTAAGACGCTGATACGGATGGCGCGAGAAGGCGGTGGCGTGGTGAGGCGAAAGCTGAGAAGGAAAGAAGACGAGGGAGAGAAAGGGTCACGAATGAAACCGGAAGATGAGCACGAGGACGGTAGAAATGGAGAAAGAGGAGAAAGAGGAGAAAGAGGGGATCTAAATATGAGGTGTTGCATAGATTAACCCGATACTAGAGGGTGGGCGGGAAACAATGATGTGTTGCGGAAGCAAGGATGGCGTCAGGCGTGCAAGTGGAAGACTCGTCCTTTCATAGGGTGAGGCAGCGCTGACAAGCCGCTCTCGCAGGTGATGGCAAAGGCGGGGAAGGGCCGGGACTTGCTGCAGTTGACGACTCGGTACCGCGATTGCTTCTCAGCAGTGGCGAGGCTCGGGAGCGGGTGAACGAAAATCCGGGTTATGACGCTGCCGTAGCTGTGTCTGGCTTAGCAGCTTTGGCTGTTGTGTCGCACACCCAACAGCGGGACAGACAGAGGACCAAGAACTAAATTTTTCCGACTTCTGCTGTGTCCAGTGTAAGGCTGCGAGGCACATCCCACCTTGAATTTTCAGGTGACAGCATCGCGTGTCGTGCGAAGCTCTCTCTATGCGACCCCATTACCACACCACATCCGCTGCAGCACACCCTCAATTGTGTGCCCACTACATGATCGTCTCCAACCCCGACGTCTCTCCGTCTCTTTTTCCTCATACATCGACACCCCGCCATGCTCCTCAGAGCAGCTACCCAGCGGCTTCGGTCACCGGCCATGGTACCGGCCGTTCAGCGAACGACGGCAACCATTGCAAGACCAGCCATTGGCAGCACATCTCCTACCTCTTCGGCCCTCCGCCCGGCACTCTTCTCGACGACCGTTCTCCTAGCCCAGGGCCGCTTCATCCCGCCAAGCAGCGACAAGAAGCCTACACAATCGTCGCAGCAGCCGTCTCCACAACAATCCTCGTCCAGTCCACTAGAGGCCAAGTCGCCAACACAACAACCCGGGTCTACAAAGGATGCAGCAGCTGAAGATCAGCCACCAAAGATTGACCTGTCGCAACTACCCGACCTGACGCAGGGCATCCCGTCGACGCTCGAGCACGAGACCGCTGGTGCGATGAGCAAAGCCTCCTTGGCGCCCTTTGAGGAAGAGACCGCCGCCGCTGCTGGTGGTGCAGGTGGGCCGGGTGGCCCTGGTGGCCGCGAGAAGGGTGAGCTGCCGGCGTCGGCGTACGTCTCGTCGTCGGAAAAGCGCCGCCAAAAGGTGGCCAACTACATGTTCGCGGGTGCGCTCGGCCTCGCTGTTGTGGGTACCGTCTATGCCGGCCGCAACTGGGACGAGGAGGACGCGCGGCGGCACCCGGACGTCCCCAACGGCTGGGGTCTGGGTCTGTGGTGGAACCGCGTGTCGACGCGGACAAAGGAGGTGCTGTCGTACTACCACGAGCCTGCCTTCGAGAAGCTGCTACCGGAGCCCGATCCAGTTTATGGCCGGCCCTACACGCTGTGCATTTCCCTCGAAGACATGCTGATCCACAGCGAATGGACGCGCGAGCACGGTTGGCGCATTGCGAAGCGCCCCGGCGCCGATTACTTTTTGCACTACCTCAGCCAGTATTACGAATTGGTGCTGTTCACGACGTTGCCTTTTGCCATTGGCGAGCCGATGGTGCGCAAGCTGGATCCCTACCGCTTTATTGTTTATCCACTCTTCCGTGAGGCCACCAAGTACAAGGACGGCGAGATTGTCAAGGACCTGTCGTATCTCAACCGCGACCTGTCCAAGGTAATTATCATCGACAGCAACGCCAGCCACGTTCGCGCCCAGCCCGAAAACGCCATTGTGCTGCCCAAGTGGGAGGGCAACCCCAAAGACACAGACCTCGTGGCCCTCATCCCCTTCCTCGAGTACGTTTACACGATGCAGTACGGCGATGTGCGCAAGGTGCTTAAGTCCTTTGAAGGCAAGGACATCCCCACCGAGTTCGCACGCCGCGAGGCCATTGCGCGCGCCGAGTTCGAGAAACAGCTGGCGACCCAGCGCCGTGGTCGGCCAAAGCAGGGCGGCGGCGGTGGCATCGGCGGCCTCGGCGCCCTCCTGGGTCTCAAGTCAAACAACATGAGCGTCATGGTCCCCGCAGACGGCGAGCTCAACGTGGCCGAGCAGCTGGCGCAGGGCAAGATGCTGCAGGACATTGCGCGCGAGCGTGGTCAGAGGACGTACGAGATGATGGAGAAGGAGATCCGTGAGAACGGCGAGAAGTGGCTAAAGGAGGAGGCAGCCATGCAGGAGAAGATGCAACAAGAGGCCATGCAAAACATGAAACAATCGTTTACCGGTTGGTTTTTGAGCCCGGGACAGCAGGCCCAACAGTCTCAACAGGCCCAGCAGGCGACTCAGCGGGCGGCAAGTGAGAGCACAAAATAGACCACCTACGACTCGGTATCCCTCTCTCCATTCCATCATCACTTCACATAATTCTCCCTTAGGACGCGACCATATCACATTGCATTCACTTGCGAATTGTACATTCCACTCTCTTCTCATCTTGGGGACTCTTTTCTGCGTTTCTACGCTCTTCTTTTCTTCCTTTTGTCACGGAGTCAACGGGGAAGGCCGAGGGCATGCATAGGGTGATACAAAAAATGGGGGGACGCTACAAGACGGAAAAAGCACACAAATAAAATGGAAGCCATAACATATGGACAAAATCACAACATAACAATATAACCATCGTTTTATCTACATTACTCCTATCTTATTGCGCATGCCACCGGTCCAGTCTATAAAAATCAGAAGAGAAATTAACAGAATTCCAAAGCCAATTCAAACTCCAAGGCAAAACAAGGCAGTCTTTAAATATTAATAAACATATTCAGTCATTATCTACCGTCATCGATTTAGAGTCCCATTAGACACTAGTTTCAGACCTTTCTCTGCACTCACCACAGCCACCTTCGCCACCGCTACCGGCTTCGACTTCTCCTTTAGCAGCTCCTTCTTTTGAACATTTGCACAACTCGGCCAGGCCAGCGGCTTTCCCGTGAGTGACTCAAACGCCCTCACGGCGTAGAAAACCAGCAGCAGTCCAGCCGTGACCAAGTCCACAATGTGCACCACCCACCACACGTGTTGCCGGCCAAATGCACAGGTCGCGTACTCGAAACGCCACTCCCACGCATCTTCGTCGAACCAGGCACTGAGCAGGCCGGCATTGCCGCCAAACTCACCCATCATGCTGCGCACGGTAATCTCCCGCACACCCGGCAGACCATCGCGTTCTTTGCCCAGCAAACCGCCGGCCTGCGCGGTCGCCCACGTCGCTGTCTCCCAGCGACGGTCCTCGTCGGGAATCTTGTGGGACTGGTTGATGTAGTGGAATGTGTCACAACCCTCGTGGTCGTGACCGTTAAGAATGACGCCGCGGCGGCCCTGTCCGCCTCCGGGCGCGTTGCGGTCGCCGTGCATCCCAAAGATGCCCTGCAGGAAACCCTCGCTGGCGTCCTCGCTCAACAGGTTCTGCTCGCGCAGCGTTCCATCGTCGTCATGGAAAGCAAAATAGGGCGCGTCGACGCATACCCCTTCGGGCTTATAGAGCGGGATGTGCGTCAAGACAATGGTAAAGTGGCCCTTGAACTCGACGGCCGAGGCGGTGTTGATGACGGCATTGATAAAGTTGTAGGTCTGGTCCTGGATGTCCGCACTGTAGGCGGGCGTGTCTAGGTTCATGTCGTTGAGGTTAATAATGCGCAGCTCGGGCACAAGGAGATGCGAGTCCGGGTTGGTCTCGTCGTCGAACACGGCGGTACGCGCGTCGGCACTCAGGCGGTCGACGGGCAGCTCAAACCGCAGCTCGTAGTTGGCCTTGCCAAACTGGCGCTCAAATCGCGCCAGGCGCTCGGCAGTGATGTCGCCGGCATAGCCAATGTCGTGGTTGCCGGCCACGTTGATGATGCGGCGGGTCCAAGAAGCGGCAATACCGGCCACGGTCTGGTTGATGGGGGTGCTCGTGTTGGCCGGCATACCCAGGTACCCGGAGAGGTCGTACTCATCGGCCGGGAACATGGCCACCTCGTCGGGGATCCGCTCGCCGTTCTTGAGGACACGGTTCCAGAAGCGAAAAGCGCGACGCTCAAATTCGTCGTCGTCCACCCACTGGCTGCCCAGAAGGTCGCCCAAGACAGATACGTGCGTCGGTGCCGTCCACCAGCGCATCAAACGCACAATGTGTGCAAGGTAAAAGTCGTTGCCAAACAAGTCGATGCGCTTGCGGCCGGATAGGATCGTGTTGGGGATGTCGAGGAACCAAAAGTCTACCAGGTCGTGCAGCGTCTGGCGGACGCGCTCACGGAGGGCCATGGAGGAGGCATAGTCATCGTCGGGGCCGTTTTCGTCGCCGTAGTCGGAGGGGATCTTCTGGAACGTGGCCAGCTTGTAGGCGTGGACGAGGTTGGGGAAGGACTTGTCGCTGTAGGCGTTTGGGATCGACGTGTCGCCTTCGAGCTGCGGATCGCCGAGCGCGAGCATTCGGAAGGGGGCGAACGGACGGCTTGCCAAGCCACTGCGGCCCGGAAGCAAACCATCGAGACTTGACGGGAGGTGCAGGCCAAGTGTCTTTCGGAACGCGGACGATGCGCTGTCGGTGTCGGAGTATTCCGTCGTCGGTCGCGGCGGCAGAGGAAAGGCGCATTGCCCAAAGACCGGGTACAGGTAGGTGTATACGGTCAGCGCTACCGCCACTGGCACGAGGATACGCAACGCATTGCGGAGGAGGGCCGCCGGCGAGGCAAACATGTGATGATGCGAAGAGACGAACGAATCGCGGAAACAGGCAAGGTGACGAAAAGAAAAGATAGAGGACAGCGTCGTCACGCAGACATGGGTACGCTCGACAAACGGACAAGGTGAGACAAAAGCCAAAGCAAAAATCGGTAAAGACAACAGGCGAAACTGAAGGGAAAAAAAAAAAAAAAAAAAAAAAAAAAAAAAAAAAAAAAAAAAAAAAAAAAAAAAAAAAAAAAAAAAAAAAAAAAAAAAAAAAGGAGAAGAAGAAGAAATAATACTGGATCTAGTGATGGTTGAACTTGGTTAGAGGCTTCGATGCAGCCCCTTTCTGCAAAGTCTATTTTGCTATTTTTTCTTTTTTATTTCGAACAATTTAAAGACTTAAATGCTACGACGCGCCTGGGACCCCGTACAAGGGCGTCGGGTCCACTTTTTAGCCGGACAGGGCTACTGTGAACAACCCCCCCATTTCCCTAAATTTACCGCCTCATAGCTGCCCAGAACGGCACGTCAGTGATCTCGGGTGCAGTAGCACTTGACACTTCCGAGCCACTGTGCCTGTTTTGCAAATGTCTCGCGTAAAGTGCGTCTTGGGCGAGAAAATCATGTCGCACAGTCGTTCCCGAGTTCGCCAACACAGCGTCTGTCGACAGTCGATCGGCACCTGTTCCTTGGTATACCTTCTTCTCCTTCCCTGGTATCATTGCTGCCCATGCTCCTACTCACTCGTCCTCGTCTTCAAAAGTCGGAATCTCGACGTGGAACGAGGCTGCCTTGCTTATTTCGTCGCCCTTTTGGATGGCAAACGCCAGGGCAGCGTTCTCTCTCAGACGCATAGACGCCGGGGTCTCGCCGTTGTCTGTGTTCAGCGGCTTCCATCCGGCCGCCAGATCGCGTAAGTTCTTTGGTGCGGCAAAAACGACGCGGGCCTCCTCGTCAGCAGCAGGGATGGGTGTCGTCTCGGGCAGCATGGCCGCATTGGCTAGGCCGCCTGGGTAGCGTTCGCGTAACACTTCGAGCAGTTGGGTCGCGATGGCGTCAAACGTCGCAGAGCGGTCGACGAAGAGGAAGATGGTCTGTGGTCCGTACTTGAAGCGGAGGGAGATGCCATCGTTGGGGATGTCGATCGCAGCCTTGCTGGTTAGCGGGAGCCTATGCGTGACTTTAGCTTCACAGGTGAGTAGCCGTAGCCACCCAAGATTTTCTTACCATATTTGCCACTTTGCTGGTGTCTTGTGTCTACGGAGTGAGGCTGAAGATGGACGACATGACGGTGTGTATGGTGTCTCTTCAATCGCTAAAGCTAGTATTCACCGCAGCAGCCAGTCCCCACCAAGGCAGTGGCCAATCACTGAGTTGCTTTTAGTGGCCCCGGTATAAGAACCGCCTGCCGCTAAATGCAACATCAAAGTTTGCTCTAACTGAAGCTGTCAAGAGTTTATCATGTCATGATGTGACGCTTGCACTGTCGACCTAGCCTATCGCGCTTATTTTGAAGCCTCAACTCGTCTGTCGTCCCTCTCGGCCATAGCCGATCTACGCGAACACCCAGACACACAGACAGATACAAGCATGGCCACACCGGCGCGTGGGGGCGGACTGCCCATCCATGCCATGGATCATTTAGCCTCGGAAACGACGTCCGACAACAAAGACTCTAAGACAACCACTCCGACCGCACCCCCGAGCCCGACGCGCACGCGAGGTGCCGCTCCGTCGGAGGCCGAACAGGAAGCCATCAACGAATACTGGCGCCAGTCCCGACTGTCCTTGCCAGACGTCGTCCGCACCCCGCTCGCTACGATGGCCTCATTTACTGTTGGCATGGGCCTAGGTATTGCGCACGGCAGCACCATGGCCGGCATGCGCTTCCGCGCCGAGCACGCGCACAAGCTGCCGACATCTACCACGGGTTGGTACCTGTACCACAAGTCTAAAAACTACCATGTGGCGTACGGCGGCATTCGCGAGGGCCTGCGCATGGGCGCCAAGGTGTCAGTGTGGACGACGGCCATGTTTGGCATCGAGACGCTGTTTGACCACTACCGCGACACCAAGGACGTGGCCAACACGGTACTGGCCTGTGTCACGGTTGCCGGCGGCTTTAGTCTATGGAGTAAGTGATGAGGTGGAGAAGAAAGGAACAAGAGGGAGTATGTTGAACTCAGCTAACGTTTGACCCAGGCCGCTTTTCCCTCGCGACAGCGGCACGCACAACCAAGACGGCCATCCTCGTGGGGTTTGCATATGGCAGCCTACAGGACCTCGCAGGTCTCGCGCGGGGACGGCGGATCAGCTATGTGGATTATGTGCAGCGGAAGTTGAGAAGCCGGAGCCAGCCTGAGGTGCCTGACACGCCAGCTGTATTGCAGACAGACACACAAAAGCCGTAACGAAATGAACGAATAACGACACATACCCCAAGACACTCACGACAATGACGAGAAAAACGAAGAGAATGCCCAGGGTAACAGACAAAACCAGGCTGACATGACCAACGAGGCTGATAGCCCTTGCCGATAGCCAACACATAGTTCAGATGTGAAATCAGACTAAGATGAGCACCACAGACGAGACGGGGGCCAAAGACAGCGGTTCGCGGTCGATACAGAACAAGCAAACAGGCAACAAATGACGTCCCAGGCGCTATGGCAAACATGGCATGGAATGAGACCTTGTTGCGTTGGGCCTTTTTTGCGTTTGTTGCACCTTGTTACGTCTTGTTACGGCTTAACACAGGCCAGGAACATGCGCAGGAATGCACTTCAGTGGCACCATCGACCGCTAGCCCGTCCGAGATGCTTGCACTTAGTTGATTGCGAGGCCATAAAACGCTCCCCGTCAATCCAGGCTCATTCGCCATTCACACTTTATTGCCACATTGTGTTATTAACGCTTCACCAATCCCTCGACCATCGGGCATGAACTGGCCGAAACTCGCAGCTCGAGGTGGGAAATAGACTGGTTTTCTCTCTTCGGCTTCAGCATTTTGTACTTGTGTTGCATGCCTTTCAATTACGCTCTGAGTTTCTCTTCGTCTTAGCGTACGGCCCATTTTGCGGGGACTTTGGGCCACATTGAACGGCCATTCAAGGCATTGTCCTTAACAAGGGCCAAATTGCGGCCGATTGACGGACATGAGAATGGAAAACGCTTTGGTTGTGGGCACTAAGGGAGAGTTGAATGCTAGGGTGTAATTACCCAAAAGGCCTAGGCCAGCGGTCCGTTTGTTTTGCGACATCTACAACAGGGCCCGCCCTCTACTACGAGCCACTCGGCTATCTGCGGCATTCAAATACGCCCCCACCCCACACGTGATCGCTAACACGAGAGCATGGTGTATTCTCCGTGTCCTTCAATTGGGCCGCCCGCTCGTGTGATAAGGGCCGTCGTCTCGACTGCGGCATTGGTTTGCCAGAACCTCGAGTCGCTGACGGGACCGAGCAACTCTAGATAATGATGCGGGAATGCGTGTTTGCAACCGTTTTGCCCATGTCATAGCAGTCCAGAATCCCGGGTGCTCTTGGCCTCTTTGCGAAAGTCGGAGGTTTGGGGCGGTCGATTTGCATCGGAGAGTCGCTCCTTCCCTCGCTCCTGCTTTTATTTATACGCCCGCCTTCCATTTCAGGTGACTGGTGAACGTAGTCTGTCTTATTTTGGCTCCTGCCTTTTTTGATAGACTCCGACATTCCCCTAGGCTCTCGTGATCTATCTCTTCTTCTCCTCACCTCTTGGGGCACCTCTTGGGGCCTTCGGGTCAATATCTTGTCCAACGTCACTGAGACTAACATCATCCCACCATCACTTATCTATCTTCTCCTTGATATTTCCTACTCGCCCACCCCTATCTACACCCATGTTTCCTTTCTCTCAATCTCTTGTCTGACTTGTCGAATCTCTCTTCTTTCTCTTCTTAATATCACATTCACCGATTTCTCAAGAGATTCTTCCGCCTATCAACATTTACCACTGCCATGCTGTCGTCCTTGATGCCGGCAGCGCGTCAAGCGCTGCCGCGGTGTAGTGCTTCCACTATCTCCGTGGCACCATCATCTGCCTCCTCGACCTCCTCGATATCCTTGCTCGCACCCAATACCGCGCCCCATGGCCGAGCTATTCACACGTCCAAGCAGAGGCCAAGTCCGCCCATCCCGGCAGATCATCTCGCCATCAACAATGGCCCGGCCGTTTTTGGCGCCACGACAACAGCAGCTGCAGCGGCTCCCAGTCCAAGTAAACCGTCAGCACTCTCGGTCTTGCCGATTTCGTCCATCTTGCGCTCGCTTATGACCACAACCGTTTCATCGTCGCCTCTTCTTCTGGGCCCATCCCTGGCCGTTATGACGGTGCTTGCCCACAGCACCAACCCCTTGCTAAACCCAGATCGGAACTTCCTGCTGCGCTATCTACTGAAAAAGACCTTTTACGCCCAGTTTTGTGCGGGCGAGAACGAGCGCGAAGTGCGGCAGACGATTGACGCCTTGAAGAGCATCGGTTTCCGCGGTGTGATTTTGGGATACGCTAAGGAGGTTGTGCTCAAGGAAGAAGAGAAGAAGAATCTCGACACGTTTGATGGCTCAACCCGACTCGAAGCCACGGCGACCGAGATCCGCTCATGGGCCGAGGGCACTCTCGAGACGGTGCGGCTGACGTCGGCCGGCGACTTTGTAGCCCTCAAGTTCTCGGGCGCCGGCATTCAGGCACTACACGACCTGTCGAAACAGCTGCCTCCGTCGCCCGCGCTTGCCGATGCCATCGACCGCATCTGCCAGCTAGCCGTTGAGCGCAAGGTGCGCCTCCTGTTCGACGCTGAGCAACAGGTCGTGCAGGCAGGCATTGACGACTGGACCATAACGTACATGCGCAAGTACAACACGCCCGAGCAAGCCTTTATTTACGGCACATACCAGGGCTACCTCAAGGCCACGGGCGCCATTCTGTCACAGCACCTACGCATGGCACGTGAGGGCGGATTCGCGCTGGGCGTCAAGCTCGTGCGAGGCGCGTACCTGGGCTCGGACCCGCGCCATTTGATCCACGACACCAAGGAGGACACGGACCGCGCGTACGACAGCATGACGGAGGGCCTACTGCGACGGGAGTGGACGGCGCCTCTGGTGCCGGAAACTGGAGAGAAGGATGAAGTATTCCCGGTCGTGGGACTCGTTGTGGCGTCGCACAACGCGGCCAGCGTGGAGCATGCACAGTCACAGCTGGCGTCGGGCATGGCCAAGACGACGGACGTGGCCTTTGGGCAGCTGCAGGGCATGGCGGACGAGATCAGCTGCAAGCTGGTGCTGGACGACACGATTGCCCAGCAGCAGCCTGACACAACGGTGCCGCCCCTTCAGGCGTACAAGTATCTGGTGTGGGGCACGACGGGCGAGTGCATGAAGTACCTGCTGCGGCGGGCGCACGAGAACCGGGACGCGGTGCAGCGGACCAAATGCAGCAGAGATGCCATGATGGCGGAGCTGTTGCGGCGGTGCAAGGCTGTCTTTACCCGGGCGGGTTAGATTGGGGGGTGGAATGCATTCATGATTTTTTGTTGCCCATACACTTGCATTGCACCAAAGAGGTGTCTCTCAGCGTTGATTTAGCAAAGCAGAGTAGCTTGTTCAGATTTTCTTTTCGTTGGAATTGAAACATTTGCCGAACACGAATACCATAACGACGCCTTGACCTTGAAACGCCATAACCTAACAGTAATGCCCTGTAAAACACATCCTCCTTCTACAATCCCCGCAATGCCATGGCGCCCAGCACCAGCACTTCCGCCTGCTGTCGCTTGGCCGGCGTGTCCTCATTACCAGCCAGAGACGGCACACCGTTCAGCTTATAGTACTTTCGTACACGCGCCAGGTCTGTACACTTAGCCAGCGCTTCGGAGTCCGACAGTGGCGTGGGCGTGCCCTGCACATGCTCGGCCAAATGCGCCCAAACTGGGGCAGGGTCGGCGCCGTCCAGTAGCACCTTAACGGCCAGCACATTCCGCGTATCTGCTGTGACACCATACCGGCGGTATGCTTCGGCGATCTGTGGGCGTTAGCAGGCGGACCGCGCAGCAACGAAGAGGATGGCAGGTGAATAATAGGGGCCACTGGGGAAATACATTTAGCGACGGACTCAGCGACAGGACCGCCTCCGAGTGCACATTGGGCGTCTTGAGCGTCCCTGAATTGTGCGCCAGCACAGCTTTGTAGACTGCCGCCAGAAGGTGGGTGCGCGACACGACAGTGGCGGCGTCGACGAGGGCGTACTCAAAGTCGGTGTTGCGGGCGACGAGCTGAGCCTGCAGAAAGGCGGCGTTGGCCGCGTCAGTGAAAAGTGCCGCATACACGGCATAGCCCGGTGGGAGGTGCTCGATGGCGACGGCAAAGTCGGCCAGCTCCATGGTGGGTTGACGGTGATTTGCGGTGGTGATGTGAGGTTGGCGGAGATGACTGTTCCAGTGAGGTGAAAATTTGAGGCTCAATGTCGCCCTGAATGTATTACTGCGCAGCCCCACCACGACCAGTAACGCCCTGTTGGCAGCAAGTTTGTACTGCCTACCCGCTGTATTGTGAGCTCAGCGCAATACAATAAACAGCATTGTTGCATCTTTACAATACGGAGATACATTTGGCTTATATGCATGGAAATTTGCTCTTTTCTGATCATTATTAAATGTATCGAGCTGTAATTTAATTGAATGTGTTTTTTTTTTTTGACGATTTCATTCGTATATTTGGTCATATATTTAATTTCAATCTGGCACCAAAATTTAAATAAAATGTATGTAAATAAATAGTAGATATAAATAAACATGAAAAATAGAAGCATAATCTATTAATGTAACGTTTCTCGTTTTATTTAAGGAAAAAAATTCGGTCTCAACCAGTAGAACTATCTTTAGACGTATGTAAACTATTGCTGTATTCACACGCTTACTGCGCGCTACAACTTGTCCTTTCCAGTGCCATCAGTGTCGGCAATGCGGAAGACGTACTTGATGCCGTGGGCCTTGCCGTCGCGCAGTTTCTGCAGGCCACTCTGCACGCCGGCCAGGCCACCAGGCACGACCTCATAAGGATGGCCCTTGAAGGTGCCTTCGGCCAGGACGCGGCCCAAGTAGCGCGAGTAGACGAAGCCCAGATCCTTGAGGTCGCGGTGGACACGGCCGACACTCGTGAGGACGGACCGCATTGTCCCCTTGATCCGCTCGTCGTCCTTCCACGGCAGCACCAGAGAGACACGGCCGTCGGGCTGCAGTACCGAGCTGACAATGTAGTTGCTGCTGCCCTCGCTGATGGCGTTGACGGCATGGCGGACATTCCGGCCGCCCACAGCCTTCTTGAGGGCGGCAATGGCAGCGTCGTCGCCTCCGCGGTAGTCGACGACCACATCGCCCTTGCTCTTGTCAAGCAGAGTCTCGACAAAGGCGGTCGACTGACCGGCGACGGCAATGACGGGGTGGATGTTGGCAAGGCGGGCCAGCTGAATGGCGGCAGCACCGACGCCCGAGGACGCGCCATAGATGATGAGCGGCGTTTCCGCCACAGCATCGACCACGCCGCCAACATCGAGGCTCTTCCACGGGTCGGGCTTGTCGGTGGCAGCGGCTGTGGTCCACGGGTCCGGTAGGCCCAGGTCGTGGAAGAGCGCGATGGCGGCCGTCAGGGCCACGAGCGGGATGGTGGATGCCTCTTCGAACGAGGTGGTCTCAGAAATGTGGAACGTCGTGTCGGCCCAGGCCAGGGCATACTCGGCAAAGCTGCCGGCGGCCTCGCCCATCTCGTGGAACGCGGCCACGCGGTCGCCGGCCCTGAACTCGGTCACACCAGCACCCACACTCGCAACAATACCGGCAATGTCGTCGCCCGAGTTATGGGTCCGGTCACGCCATACGGGATTCTTCCAGTCTTTGGGGTTGGAGCCGGAGATGACGACCTTGATGAGGACTTGGCCAGCGGCAGGGGTCGGAACGGGGACATCGACGATCTGGACGTGTGTGTCTAGAGGGGAAGGTTAGAGGATAAGTGGAAGAGAGGATACACAGCAGCTGGGAGGAATACCTTTGGAGACTTGGGCTTCCTTCATGGTGGCGGTGTTGTTTGATGGGATTTTGATGGCCAATTGTATGACGTGTTGTCTGGAGGATACTGGCCATTGTCGTCAACAGACGGCCCCTCTCGAGCCGTACGCCAACACTTATATGCCGAGCCGCGCTGTGGTGCAAGCAAGTAAACAGTTTGGAGTGGAAGACGGAAAGCGGAAAAAGGCATAGATCGCGGGGATGCCAGTTTAGCAGTAATTACATAATGCATGGACGATCGCCGCCTTCCGGGTACTGAATAAGCGATTGCGGTACCAGGAGCGCTACCTGCACGGTGTGGTAGTTGCACATTGAGAGGTACAATTACACTCTAATACATGATCCTTGTATGTTGTACTGTGCACATACGTCGTAATGAAAAGCTGCATTTCCAATCACGGAGCCCAGAAGATGCCGGACAACCGAGGTATTATTTGCTTAACAAGAATCGGATTCTGGAACGCCAGATTTTCCGCCAGTCGAGACCGGACGAGACGGTGCATGGTGAGACAATGGGAAGCCCAAAACAGTGTCTAAAGCCTACTTTTGGCCAAAGCGGGCCGCAATTCGCATCATTTGAGAGACGGGATATCGCCAATGAAACCTTGAATGATGTCCATTTGGCGTACGGCATATTACCGATGGTGCTCAAAAGGATTCAGCAGACGTTGGCGAGTATTAATAATGTTCTCGATGTTAACTCCTTGACACGACTGGAGTTAAGAGCCACGCCGACTGGGTTTTCATCAAGATAGGCGGTAGCGGCATGCATTTACAGGGACTATAGCGGGACTGGGGTGCTGACGGCCGGTGGACAGGCACGGAGAATTACTGGAAGATATCTCCGCGGAACGGTGATTGGCTGAAACAGACCGCATCTCCAAACACCAACACACATCAATACAACCCACATGGCAAGGCACGGCGAAGTCAACGGCAACGGTGTCCATAATGCGCGCCACAACAACAAATATCAAACAATTCTTATTCCTCTGTATACAACATAGCCTGTACATCTTTCGCCAATCACCAGTATCGGGACAATTGGGCCTACAACTTTGGTGTCGACAGCGCACGCGAGACCTCTTCTGCTCCACGAATACCCGAGCGCAGCGCGCCGTCCATGTAGCCTTTCCATTCAAAGGCCGTTTCGGTGCCGACAAAGTGTACTTTCCCATGGGTGGTGCGCAATGCGTGGTCGTACAGGGTCATGGCACCCGGCGGCGCGGCTGGACACGGGCAGCCCTGGGCCCACTGGTCGTGCGACCACTCGTGCTCCTCGAAGCCAACGGGGTCGGGCACGCTGCCAGGAGGAAGACTTGCGCCCAGTGTGGCCTTGACCTGGTCGACAACGGCCTGGAAGCGGTCGGCCCGGGCCATCTTTGAGTAGGCAATGCCTGCGTCGCCGGCACAGAAGCAGGTGAGGGAGAACTGGCCCTTGGAATCGACGCTGGAATCACGCGTCACCGACGCTGGTCCGGCCTGGACAAACGACTGCAGCATGCCGCACAGCCCGGACTCGCGCCACCACGGCCTGGCGTAGCGCACAATGACCTTGTTGATGAAGCCGAGCTTGTTGGCGCTGGTGAGGGCGGCTTTGGCGGGCGGCAGCGGCGGCTCAAACTGGATCTCTTTGTACAGCGGCGTAGGCACCGACACGACGACGCGTTTGCAGACGAAATCGCCGCGGGCAGACACGACACGGACACTGCCGTCCCTGCCTGTCTGGACGATCGACCGGACGGGTGACGAGAGGAGGACGGTCCCCGCTTTGAGCAAAGCGGCCAGCCCGATGGACAGGCTCTGTGTGCCGCGCTCGAGGCGCAGGTACTGGCCGCCGTTCTTCTGGTCGGAGCGCATCTGCAACAGCCCGCCGCCACTCTTGCAGTAGTTGAGGAAGAAAAGCGCGCTGCAGTCGCGCGGCTCCATGCCCAGCATTGCGCGCGTCCACACGGTCGCCGAGGCCAGAGCCGTCGCGCCGCCGCCGACCGACGTGATCCACTGCTCAAACGTCATGCTGTCCAGATGGCCGCCTGTGCGTACAGGATCGCGGATGTCGAGTGCCTGGCACGCCTTTTCGGTTGCGTCTCTCAGGGCGACCATGTCGTCGACGCCGCCTACCGTCGCCAGTCCTGCAGGGACCGACCCGTACGGAAACTGCGACACGCTACCGTCGCGGTCTTGTTGGACGACATTGCCCGTCGTGTTCTGGACCACCAGTTTTAGGCCGAGTGCCTGCGCCAGCGCGTGCACCTCGCTCTGGTTTGTGTCGTTGATCCACGCCGCGCCGCGGTCCACAAACTTGCTGTCGCCCGTCGTCTGCTCAACCGACCACGTCTTGCCACCCACGCGGTCGCGCGCCTCTACCACTGCCACCGAGTAGCCCGACTTTTGCAGGTCGTATGCCGTCTTGAGTCCGCTGAGGCCGGCACCCACAACCACAACGTCCACCTCCTGCGTTGGCTGCTGCGGGATCGCCACGTACGCCTCCACCTCAAACTTGAAGGCGGGACGCGCCAGGGAAGGCACGGGGACAAGCGTCGTCGCCGGTCGGTGGCCCTGCAGGAATGCAACGAGCGGCTCGACATGCACACGGTTGTTGGGGTCGTAGTCGACAATGTAGTACACCAGCTTGATAATGTCTTGGACGGTGGCGCCCGCTGCTTCGAGGCACCGCTGCAGACCTGCATACGCCACGGCCATCTGGTCGCGCAGATCCTCGGGCACGCGCCCGTATGCGTCGACGCCCACCTGGCCGGCCGTCATAATGACCCGCGACGGGCCCAACACGCTAGCAACGTGCGAGAACGTCGGTCGGCTGTCAAACAGTCCGTGCGGGTCGGTGGTGACGACGACAGGTTTCATTCTGGTGAGGAGTGGTGGGCAGACTCTGTTTTGTGATGTACTGGCGTAAGCTAACTGATGCGAGTTGGCTGCTTGGTCTGAGTAGTCTGAGCTTGGTGGTCATTCTTCGTCTACTTCTCTTTCCTCTTTCCTCTTACCTCTTTCCTCTTTCCTCTTTTATGAGCAAGGTACACTGTCCAGTCGTGTCCGAAGACGGCTTCTCTAAAGGGCATGCTGACTCCCAACACTTGTTGGCATCGCCACGTAGTCGTGCCGAATGCCGTTTCCCATTTGCGAGATGCGTAGCCGATGTTGGGCATGCACACACACATACACGCTCTCTCTCCATGCGTGTAAGTCGTGACAGTGTCACATTCGGAACTCGATGCAAGTCCGAATCTGAGTTCCGAGTTGCGGACGGTGGTCACAGAGGTCACAGGCGCTTGCCGTCCACTACACACGCTAGTGTCCGCTAAAAGTGCGGAGTCGACCCCTTGACACGTCTTATCGGTAATGCGTTAAGGGCATTATAGGGCACTCATTGCGAACGATTGTTTTGTCATCTTGCGCAGGGCGAACAGAAGCTATTGATTGTCGGCGGATATGCTTATCATGACATGAAGTTTTGATTTTCAGAATCGGCATCTCGGATTGTTTACAGAAGCAAGTCTGACGGACGCAAGTTCTTCGTCTGGGAATACAAACTGTGTTGCCTTCTAACGCTGAGCACCTCCAGCACTCATCAACACTGCACAGCACATTGCAGCACGTTACCGCGTTCCCCTCACAATGGCCTACAGCACACCACCACCTTCGTCCCACTCCTCCAGCATGCGGACTACACCAGCATCCCGGCGACAGCAGATGCACTCGTGCGATGTCTGTCGCCGCCGCAAGGTCCGCTGCGACTCTGTCGATGAGGCACCCTGCAGCGCCTGCACGAAGGCCGCCGTCGAGTGCCGCTTTACAGTTGGCTGGCGACGACAGCGACGCCCGCAGACTCGGCCCGGTTCGCGTCCCCAGCGGTTCTCCCAGCGGTTTTCGTCGTCGTCGTCGTCGTCGCCATCGTCGCCACTGCCACCGTCGCCGAGAGCGTCTTTGAGCGAAACAGCCGCCACCAGCACAACCGCCAACGCGACCGCTGCCTCGACTGCCGCCACGGCCAGCCCTGCACATACGTCGGTGTCCTGCTCCTGCCCGCACAACCACCGCAGCGACAGCACCGACACACATACTTCGCACGCGAGTCTCGCCGTCGAGCCACCGGAGTCCGAGGTCGCCCTCTCCATCAACATTGCCGAGAACGGCCTGCTGCGCTTCTTCCGCGACGGCCTGTCCTCATCGTCGTGGGGCGTGTTTGACATGCCTGACAATGTGCGCGTCACGTACATGGGGACGCATATTTCGAACATGACACACCTCATTAAGCTGGACCGCCCGCGCCCGCAGTATCTCGTCTACCCCTACCCGCAGATCCGGCCGCCGCTGTCGCCGCTGTCCTGCCAGCAAGCGCAACGGCACATGCGAACCGACGAGCTGCGGACGAAGGTGGCAACCAAGTCCCACGATGCCGCTGCCCGAGACGACAACGCAAGCTCGTCGGCTCCGTCTGCCTCGGCCCCGTCTGCCTCCTCCAACACCTATCCAGACGCCGTCGTCCGCGACATCAACTCGTTTCCTGAAAAGGAGATCCGCGATGACTTTATCGATGCCTACTTTGAAAAGGTCAACCCCTACTTCCCCGTTATCGATGAGTCTGATTTCCGCGCGCGCTACGCCGACCCGCACAACCAGCCGGCGCTCGTACTGTTGCACTCTGTCCTGCTCGTCGGCGCCCACGTCTCGTCCCACGCCAAGGCCGTGCACGCCCGCCACATTGTCAAAGCCGTGCTGTTTCGGCGCGCCAAGTGCGTCTTTGACATGCGCCACGAGCACGACCGCCTGCACCTCGTCCAGGCCGCCCTGCTGTTTACGTGGCACCTGCAGAACGGCGACACCGCCAGCTCCAACAGCTTCTACTGGCTGGGCGTCGCCTGCCGCATTGCCTACGGGATTGGCATGCACCGCGACCTCATGAAGGACCCTCTGGAGCCGGGCCGCATGCCCATCCAGGACCGGCGGCTGTGGCGCCGCATCTGGTGGTCGCTCTTCCAGGCCGAGGTGCTGTCGGCGCTCGAGCACGGCCGCCCCTCGGCCATCCGCCGCGAAGACTTTGACCAGGATCCACTGTGCCTCGAAGACTTCAGAGAGGTGTCGGGTCGCATCAACCCCAACGTCCAGGTGGCTTTCTGTGTGCGCCAGACGGAGCTGTGCCAGATTGCCCTGGATGTCATGCATCTCAGTGCGCCCGGCGTGGCGCGCGTGCTGCGCGGCGACGACCTGAAGAGACGTGCAGACGAGTTGAATGCGCGGCTAGTACGCTGGATGCTGACGCTGTCGTCGTCCGGCCTCGGTAAGACGGACAGCTTTGGCGACGTCTACCTCCGCCTCAACTACCACACCCTCGTCATCCATCTGTACCGCTTGTCTTTGGCCGATTTGGCGGATTTCTCGACCGACACCGCTTCCTCAGATAACGCCCGCCGCGTCGGCAGCAGCGCCAGTGGCGACATTGTCTCCTGCTTCGAAACACTTCACGAAAAGAACATGCTCGCACAGTGCCCCTGCAACGCTGTCACGGCCCTGACTGCCGCTGCGATCCAGATCGGCAAGGACGTGCAGTGTTCGCTGGGCGTTCTGGGCGAGGCAAACGGCGGACCAGACGGCACGGCGTCCTCCACCACAACCAACACGATGCTGGCCGTCAACGGGCTGTGTCTGCTGGACCGTGTCTGCATCGCCGCCGAGCATCTCAGCATCTTCTGGCCCAACGTCGAGGGCGTCCGCAAAGTATTTCGCAGCCTCTATGAGCGGTTTACCACGGCCCTGCACGGCATCCAGATGCAGCAGGAGCAGCAACAGGCCCTGCAGGGACGGCAGGGGCACGTGGACAGCGATGACCACATGGGGCGTGGCACCAGTGTCGGTCCCTCGGTGGCGGCTGTGTCGATTTTGGACGACGGCTTTGGCGGCGTGGACTGGACAGACATTCTGGGCTTGACATGGCAGGTTGGGCACGGCCACAATCTCCAGGACGCCAGCCAGACGTGGGATGCATCCCTCTTTGGACTGGACTAAACGAGCGGACAGTAAAGAAGTATATAAAAATTGTTACAATTTAATTCTGACGATGCCGTCACGTTGTCTATCTGTTTCTACGTCATGCCTTCCTACCATTGACAACTTCATCGACCACCTCTGTTACTGACAGCAGATCCTCGTCCTGGTACGGCTGCTTGACAATCTGCACGCACACCGGCTGGTTCTTCCACAGCTCAGGGTCGTCTGGTCGGTTAGCGGGTGTTGTGTTCTTCAACGTACGTACTGCAAAGGGACGACTTGACTCACAAATCTCGTGGCTCATCTTGTCAAACGGCGAGTTTGTCCGTGGCGTGTAGTCGGCATCTCTGGGATCCTTGGCAGCGTCCACCTTGAATGCCTTCAAAGGCAGAATCGTCGACGGATAGTCCAAGATGTTCCAGAGCGAGAAGTAGCCCCACCACACAGGGAACTCGTGCGGAAATCCGGCCGACGGCATACAGGGCGACAAGAGCGCGTCCATCGGCCGGCCCGTACCCGTTTTGTCCTTGGTGGCCATCCACGCCTGGTTGAACTGCTTGCGGATGGCGCCCTGCTGTGTATTGAGCGCGTACACCTCGGCTGTCGTAAGCTCCTTGATTTCGTACAGAGCCGTGTACCACGAAAAGTTTTCAGTCAGTGGCTCGTTGCCGGCCGCCACGAGTGCCCGCGACTCTTTTGCGCCTGTTTGGAAGTACAGCTTCCACGTTGTCCGGGCCACCTCCCACAAGTCCATGGCCGGTTCGAATTCGATGACGTCGTGGCCTGCAGCCTTGAGTGCTCGCACCGTCTCGTCCAGTGACCGCCGGATCGGTGGCTGCGGCCGCACCACGCCGTCGTCTCGGAGTACCCCAAAACACAGCTTGGCTGGCAGGAAAACAGCCTCCTTCCAGGGAAACGGCACGCACGTCGGGTCGTAACCAATGTACTTGTAGTGTTCCAGCAAGATCTTGGTCACCAACCGCAAGTCGGCCGTACTGTGGCAAGTCGGCCCACACGCCACCTTGATGGAGATCTGGCCGGGCGCAGACGTTGTCAGACCGCCTTTGGGGATGCGCTCGGACGACGGCCGGATCGCGTACAGCCCATTGCAGGTCGCCGGTGCCCGGATACTGCCGCCAATGTCGGTCGACGGGCAAAAAGGCGACCCGTGCATGCCCACCAGCGCGCCGTCGCCGCCTGACGACCCTCCGGCCGAGAAGCCCCGGTGAAACGGGTTTAGCGTACGGCCCCAGAGATTGCTGACCGTCTGCAGCATCATGCCCGTCTGCGGCATCGTTGTGCGTGCAAACGGCACGGCGCCCGCTGTCTGCAGCACTGTAACAAGCGACGCGTCTATGTCGACGACGTTGTCGTGCCAGGCAACGGCGGCAAATGTGGCCGCTTTGCCCTTCATCATGAGCTGTTCCTTGATGGCAATGGGCAGGCCGTGCAGAGGACCGACCGGCTTGCCCGTCGTCTTCAAAATGTCATCGAGCTCGGCTGCGCGCTGCAATGCCTCATCGGAAAAGTAGTCGGTCAAACAGTTGACCTACAAAGTGAAGCCTACGTTAGAGTCTTCCAATCCCTCTTCTTGCTCGGATAAAAAGCAACAACATTAAAACAAAAGCCACCAGTGAGACACGCACACATTGATGAGCAATCGCCGCTCGAGCACAAAAAGCTTCCGTGAGCTCGACCGATGTCAGCTCGCCGCTCTGCAGCTGTTTGACGAGCGCATCGGCCGTCTGCTCGGTCAGGGCCAGCTGTCGGTTTGTCAACAGACCGCACGACCGGGGCACACCGGTGACGTCGGTGACAGACGCATCTGGTGGTGATGGCAGGTGCCACTTTCGCGGGATGGCCTTGAGGACATTCGCTTGGCACGTTGCGGCAATGCTTTCCCAATCCATAGTGTAGAAAGTAGAGAGCGTTTTGAATATTGTTGATTTACTTTTGTTGTGCTCCCAGCAGCCAAAACGTTCACGCGACCTGCCCGAGCTCCTTAGCCGTGGTATTCGATAGTTATACCAGACGCGCGCGTCGATTCTAAAACAGGAGTTAGATCAGATGCCGGACGTTGCCCGGGCTTGACATCTGGCTGGACCCCGAATGGATTTCGGATAATTTGGAGGTGGCCGGAACTCGGAACTGGCGAGATAGCTAATCACGGACCCCTCACTCGCCAACGTCTCCGATGGAAGCCGGACTTGCAGGGTCCATAGCTTCGACCTGGGAACACCTTAGCCTGCGAAAAATAAACAGTAATTTATGAGAGTGAACAGCAAGTAACGATTGCATTGCACGGCACTTTTGTTGACTCTGGAACCCCTACGAAGTGGAGCTCAGCAACCGGGAACCGAGAGTAGGCGCGTTATGCCAGAAACGATCGCCAACTCCAAGATAAGCTATTACCAAACACTATGTGCGACGTGGTGAGGAGAACTGACTCGAATACGGAGTAATTACTCTGTTGAAGCTAGTCATATGCAGGTAATGTAAGATGACGTGTCCGGGGAAGCTCGACGTGAATGCACGCACTCTGCACCATGTTTTGTCGTCCGTGTAAGTGAACAACAATATGACCAAGATTACCACTGCCGCCACCAGTCCCGGGTGCCGAAGGCCACACCGGCAGAGAAGCAAACCAAGGGAAGCCAAGACAATTTGTTAAGCATCGCAAAGATAAATAGGATGGCGGACTGAGAAGTTGAAGTCGGAGAGACTTTACATACGAGCTCCGAAATAAACTACAAAGCTATCAAATTGTCAAACTACCAAGCTACCAAACAGGCGCCCTCCCCAATGCCTTCTATCCAGGACCCGACGTCCCTGCCTTGGGACCCGCACAACGATGTCTTCCCCGCGCGCCGCGATCTGCCACGCCTTTCTCGCCACTCCAAATTGGCCCCAGGGGGTGCCGCGTGGGTCTGGGGCACAGACGACCAGTTGGGTCGCCTCAACCTGCTGACACCCCAACGCATGGCCCTGGCGGCACGCGAGCAGATTGTATCTGGAGCATCAGCGAGGGTCGACCTGCCGCTGGACGTGCCAAAACACCCAAGCTGGCAGCGCGAGCCGTTTGTCCATAAAATTAAAGTCATCCTGGACGAGGGTGGCATTGGACACGACGATACGTATTCTCTAAACACGCAGTCAGGGACACAGTGGGACGGCTTCCGGCACGTGTCCTACGGAGACACAGGTCTGTTTTACAACGGCACCACGGCCGATGACATCCAGCAGTCGACCGAGCCCGGCGGCATCCACCACTGGAGCAGCCGTGCCCTTGCCGGACGGGGGGTTTTGCTGGATTACCGGGCATATAGCGACAGCTTGGGCATCTCGTATGACTCGGCGTCGTCGCACGCCATTTCTTATGACGATCTGGTCGCCTGCGGCAGGCATCAGGGTACCGACATTCGGCCGGCCTCGCAAGGCGGCGACATTCGGCCAGGCGATTTTTTGTTTATTCGGTCTGGATTTACGCAAGACTACCACGAAAGGACCGGCACAGAAAACGAGGCCATCGGCAACCGTTCGTCGCCGCAGTTTGCCGGTGTCCTCCAGGAACCGCAGATAATAGACTGGCTGCACGACTGCTACTTTGCTGCCGTTGCGGGAGACGCACCTGCATTCGAAGTATGGCCCACCACACAGGCCTACAAGCTGCACGAGTACCTTTTGCCGCTTTGGGGCTGTCCCATTGGCGAGATGCTGGATCTCGAAGGCGTTGCCAAGTTGGCCAGGGAGCACGGCCGGTGGACCTTTTTCTTTTGCACGGCGCCCACCAACTGTCCGGGAGGCGTCGGTAGCCATGTCAACGGGACGGCTATTTTTTGAGAGGCATGCAGCGTGATCATACTGTAGAAAAGTACGACATATTCTGCTGTCTGTGCTTCATGGCAGCCACGATGATTGGCCAAGGTGCATGAGAAAGGGCCCGGCTGTCGAACTCCCCGTTTGTCATCTATCGTCCACTTTGTATTGTTTACAAACTTTTATGCTCTTTTACATTGTTTTCTTTCTTTTGATTTAATCCTCTTGCCTCTCGGCGGGATCCATGTGGTGCAGATGCTCAGTTGTACAGAGCCCGTCATCATCAACGATAAGGTTGGCTGAACTAGTGCTGTTGTCGGGCGCTAACAGCGCACTAAGGGCGCCCGACATGCCGACAGCCTGCTAATAAGAAGGTGCCTCAGCGGCGTATCACCCACTGAACCCCGCCTTTCGGAACTCGTCAGTGCCGACCAGTGTGACGTTGGACGTTGGGTGGATGTGTGTTGGAACTGTATCTCCTTGCACCGTGGAGCCGGCGTGCGCCGTATCTGACTCGACAGCGCCCGCCTGTATCAAGTGTCACGCACCTGGTATCTTGATCTTGTATCTGTATCCGTGCAGCCATGTCAGATAGCTGTGCTATCACGCAGATCCGAGCCTCTTGAGGCCTCTGTCTCCTGTCCTTTCCGCGCAGACTTGAGATACTCGCTGCCAGCAGCTGTTTGGCTCGGGGACGTTGCAGTGACACGCTGTGGCAGGGTTCATCAGAAAACAAGCCAACTTATCAGCACTCGGTAGGGTTCGAGGCCCATTCACACATCAAGTTATAAACTGCCTGGGATCACGGCCATTCTCGTTGCTCGCTCTTTTGAGTCTTCTTCTGTCATCTCCACCATCCATATCCATTCTCCATAGCCTCTCCGCATTGTCGCCATTCTCAACACCCCTTCTCCTTCTCCATTGTCTCCATCGACCCATCTTATAAGTGACCCATAGCCGGCCTCTCATTCATCTCATATTCTGTCATCCACCGTGTCCTTCACGCGACTGACCCACCGACACCATGGACGCAGAGTCCAGCGCTGTCAAGCTTCCGTTCCTTCGGCTGAACAAGTGAGTACCGCAATGATTGAATCTATTTACACAAAGCACCGTGCATTAATACCTGTGTCCAGTCCGTTCATCCAAAACCTCCTCTCCGCCGCATGCCTCTTCTGCAACCCCGGCCTCTACCTGGCCGTCTCGCTGCTCGGCGCCGGCGGCGGCCGGCCCACATCCACTACCATGGCGAACATTAGCAACGGCACACTCTACGGCGTCTTTGTCTTTTCGGCCCTCATGGCCGGCACTGTGCTCAACACTCTGGGGCCGCGGTACACGATGATGTTTGGCATCACCGGCTATCCCGTTTACATTGGCTCCATGTGGTACTTTGACGCCCAGGGCCACCTGTGGTTTCCCATCTTCGCCGGTGCGTACCTGGGCCTCTGTGCCGGCTGTCTCTGGACCACCGCCGCGTACATGTCCAGTGCCTATGCCGAAGAGAAGGACAAGGGCCTCTGGCGTGCCATCCAGTGGACAGGCAACATCACGGGCGCCGCCGTCGGTGCATCCGTTGCCCTCGGCATCAGCTGGCACTCCACCTCTGCCAGCGTGCCCCATTCTGTCTACATTGTCTTTATTGTCATCCAGGTCGTCTCTGCTGGATTTGCCTCGCTGCTGCTTCCGTCGAACCAGCTGCGCCGCTCGGACGGCACGGCTCTCGCTGCCTTTGAGCACTTGACGGCCTGGGAGTCTCTCAAGATCACGGGCTCGCTGTTCAAGGACTGGCGCATCCTCATCATGATCCCCTGCTGCTTTGCGGCCGAGATGTTCTTCCCGCTCCAGGCCTCCATGAACGCCTACGCCTTCAACCTGCGCACCCGCACGCTCAACTCGCTGCTCAACAACCTGATCCAGATTCCCGTCACGCTCGGCGTGGGCTTTTTGTTGGATACTGAGCGTCTGGGCACCCGCCAGCGCCGTGCCTTTTACGGCATCACGTTCGACGCCGTCTGGATCACCGGCGCCTACATTGCCCAGACTGTCTGGCTTGCCAGCTGGAAGTTTGACCGTGCCATCCCGGGCCCATCCATCGACTGCACCGACACGGCCTATGCCGGCGCCGTCGTCATCTACATGCTGTACGCCGCCCAGTACGGCGTCTTTCAGAATGTCGTGCTGTACGTCCTCGGTTCGCTCACCAACGAGCCCCGCAAGCTCGCGGCCATGGGCGGCTTCTTCGTTGCCTGGCTGAGCGCTGGCACCGCCGTCTCTTTTGGCGTCGACGCTACTTCCCAGCCCTACGAGAACGAAAATGCCGCCTACTTTGCACTCACCACCATCTGCTGGCCCATTCTGTACTTTGTTGCCTGGAAGTGCATCAAGGCCACCAACTACGACAAGGAGGACAATGTCATTGTGCCCATCCACGTGCGCCAGGAGCTGCATCTCGACGGCGTGAAGACAGGTTCGCTCGAGGGTGTCGAGGTGCCCTCCGAGACACCACAGGCCCTGAGCGAGAAGGTGGAGTAGGTGTGTGTCTGCGCTTGTACACAGTACTTTGACGTGATTGCCATGCTGCAGTCTCGTAGTGTCGCTGGTTTCAGTAATGTAGGCGCGGGAATACTAGGCCAAATAGTAAACAGCAATGGGATCTCCAGGTTTTTTTGGGGTTTGTTTTGGGGGTTCAACTGTGTCTGATGCACGATGCTCCGTATACTTCATAATCTGCTAACTAGCTCGCTCGTTCGTAGACATAGCTCGTCGCTCAAACGACATACATCACCTACGAGGCCCTGTTCATGGAGGCTATCCCAAGTAGCATAGCTGCGTTTCGTGTTGTCCGTCTTTCCCTTGAGGGCAGAGGTATCCTCGTCCTCGTCAACATCAAACACCATCCACCGGGGATCGAATGCTGAGAATGGCGGCCACGGTGCTTCACCGTTGGCAAACGACACCCAAGCTGCCACCATTCGATCTGACACTGCCTGCTGTGCAGGTGGCAATGTATGTCGCAAAACACGCCAGACCAGAACATTGTCGTGTGAGTGGTGACCGAGTCCACCCCACGCATTGTCATATGGCGACGGTACATTGAAGTGGTATGCATAGAGTGAAGTTTTGTCGCTGGACGGAACGGCCGTTTCGGCAAAGTAGATAGGCAGCGAGAAGACGCCGTCTGTGGTGAGACGCTCCAGGGCCCAGAATAGATCGGTTGGCGGCAAGTCGGGCGTTATACCATATGCTGCTGCTACCTTGTCGGCCGTATCCTTGCCCAGGAATGATTGCATCTTGGCCACAACCAGCGACGCATCTGGCGTCGACAGATGCTGGCCGGCTGCAATAGCTGTTGACCCTAGATTCTCCCACGACTTGTTCCAGATGATGCACTCGTTCTTGGCATCGCCTAACATCAGGCGCGGACACCATGTAGGCGCCACAAACGGTTTTGTGTAGTCGTCGTATGTCGGCATGGGTCCGTCTATAAGGACACCGTCGTCACAGAGCGGCATGGTCACCACGGCAATCTGAAAGACGGGTTGCATCGCCTTCATCAGCTTGTCGACGGGCGCGGCTGCCAACTGCTTCACACGCCGGGCCGAAGAGAGCCCGTCTGCATTGACACCAACAACTGCCAACGTCTTCTCAAACAAAACTTGGAACTCGTCCACAGATAGAATACCACACGTACGCAATAGCCCTGACTGCAGGATCGCACTCGAAAACAAAGGCTCGCCTCGCAAAAGATGTGCATGCGTCGACACTCCGCCAGCGCTTTGCCCAAACAGCGTAACCCGCGCTGTATCACCTCCAAAGGCCTCAATGTGCTGCTGCACCCACCGCAGTGCCAGAACCTGGTCCCACACGCCGTAGTTGCCGACGCCTCGTTCTCCGTACTCTGCTGCATTTGTATCGCGCAAGTCCGTACCCGCAAGGAATCCCAGCACACCCAGCCGGTAGTTGACCGTTACCACAATCGTCGGTTTGTCGAGGTCCGCCGATGACGATGCCAGCAGGCGGCCGTCGTATACTGGCGCATTTGCCGTCCCGTATGTGAAGGCGCCTCCGTGCAAAAACACCATCACCGGTAGCTTTGTCGTTGTTTCGGCTGTCGGCAGACGCGGCACGCTAATGTTGAGATTCAGGCACCGAAACTCGTCCATCTCGGGTGCCTCCAGCCATGACCTGGCAGGACTCGGTACAGGGTAAAAGTCGCGCGGGGGTTGTGGGCAGTACGGTCCTAGCTTGGTGCCGTCGTGAGTGCCTCCTTCCCAACGCGTCGTTGGTACGGACCGCCTGAAACGGCCCGGTACACTGGCATACGGAACACCGAGGTACTGGCACGTCACGTCATTGAGCGACAAGCCGGTCACAATGCCCAGCCCGGGCACATTGACCTTTACCTCGCCAAGTCGGGGTATCTCGTCTGACTTCATGGTGTGATGATAAGGGAGGATGATGGGATTGCGCCGTGATGGCTGTACTTACACGGGTGGTACAACTACAAATTCGAGCTCACGTTTCAGTGTCATGTTATCGCCTGCTATTTATTCTTTGTTCAGTAAATACAGCACCGTATATTGTCACAGTTAGAACGCTTCCTGTCAACGAGAAGAGAATTGTGCTAGCAGGAGACCAACGGCTTTGAATTTCAAAGCCGACGGCGCTACTGCTTTCGTCCCCCTCTTTTTTCTCCGCTATTGTTTCCCACCAAAGATTACTGCTGTAAAGAGCCCGCTTTCGTTTTGTTCATTTAGTCCCTTATCTTGGAGGAAATGCGATCGGGCATGCATTCGCATGTTTAGAGACTAAAGCAAACAACTCGACATAGCCGTGGCCAAGAAAACGGGTGAAACAGCCAAACACACAAACCACCAGCAAACATCTCCGGCTTTTTGATCGGCTCTCCAGACCAACTTTCTATTTGACTGAGCCTGTCGACCTACTGCTCATTCTCTACAGTCATGGTTCGCATGACGATTGCATGTGGGCGATGCCGGTAAGAAAGTGCCGTGGAAACGGAAATAACAGGCACGGAACCTTTGGGACCTGTCGCTAATAACTGACAAAACCAGCAAACTTAAAGTCAAATGCGTGCACACGGGTGTGTCACCGTGCCGCAACTGCGCCAAAAAGGGCGTTGCTGAGGCGGACGTGTGCGTGCTGAGCGAACCAGTGCTAAAGCAGAGGGTCACCAAGCGTGGAAGGATCGGCAGCACTGCCGAGCGGCCAGCGCGCAGGCTCATTCCAGAGAGCACTCAGTCAGATACTCCGCAGGGGCAGGATGTACAGACAAACCAAAATACTGCCCTCGCACTTACAAACCATGACGGAGATGATATCTTCTCAGGCACGGGTGCCAACTCTGTCGTCTCCATCCTGACCACTTTCCACCAGAAGTTCCCAGAGCTACGGTTTCTGCATTTACCGAGTCTAACGCAACATATACGACAGGTGTGGTCCAGTGGTGGGCGACAGATTGCCCGACATGGTGTCCCTGAGAAGTTGCGCCTCCTCTGTGCCGCCGTGATGGCCTTGTGCTCTGGTGAGAACAAGAGCGAAAAGTTTGCAGACTATGTCCGCAGCCACGTGGCTGGGTACCTCTTTGCGACGCCCGACTTGCTCACAGTCCAGACTCTGCTCGTGCTCGCCATGTACGAGTGGGGTATGGGTCACGGCTATCGTGCATGGATGTATGCTGGGGCGGCAGCACGCATGATGCAGTCGTTGCTCGTATTATGGCGGCCGTCAGCCCCTGCTTGCAGCAGCATTGAACAAGAGGAGCGCACTCGAACATTCTGGGGTTGCTTCATCATGGACCGTATGGTCTTTTGTGGTCATCCACAGCCGTTTGTTCTATCCATACATGCGGGCAATGTGAGTTGGCCCGCGGGAGAGCAGGATTTCATATTCGGCGAGGCGAAAACAGACGAGGAAGGAGAAAATAGCGTGAATAGACACGACAACTTGCCACCCAGCAACATTGACCACTACTACGGGCTTCTTGTTCGTGGCTTTGACATCTGGGCCCGCGTGTTGCAATTTGTCGTCAACGGCGGCCGCAGACAGCCGGGGCTTTGCCGTCCCGAGAACCACCCCTGGGTCTCCGGCTCGCCGTGGCGCCTCCCATACGACGAGCTACAGCTATGGCGGAACAGCACGGACAAGCGTCTGCGGTATCCAGGAACGGCGGTCGCTGGCCACGCGGCTCTGGGAAACGGCAACGCCGAGCAGTTTGCCTACATCAACTTGGTCTACTATATCAGCATCCTCTTTCTGGGGCGAGAGTACATGCCCTTCTTGCCCACGCCCGATGCGGGACCTGTTGGACCCGTCGACCCGCCCTTGCTGACCCTTGTGGCACCAACGGCATGGTGGGCCGACCGCGCAGATGAGCTTTTCACGGCCAGTGTCCACATTGTCACGCTCCTGCGCGAGCTCGACGATGCCGGAGCCGCCCTCAACAGCCCTTTTGCGGGCTTCTGCAGCTTCTCGGCCGCCACCATGAACCTGTATGTCCTGCACTTTCCCAATATGAATCTGGGCCGGAGCAGCGACGTCGATATGTCCGCCATTGTGGCCGACAACTTGCACTTCCTCGAGTCTTTCCAGGCGCGGCGTCCTATGGGCCGCGGCTGGTGGGTCACCATTCAGCATTGCCAGGCTCTGTATGCGTATGCCTGCCAGGACCGGACATTGTTCGCCGGCCGCACGCGTGCCGACTTTGAGGCTTTGGAGTATTCGATTCACGATGTGCGTGGCCAGCCACCAAAAGAAGGTGCGTCTTTATCCCCAGCATCAGTCATCACGCCTGCTGTTCCGCGGCCCGCCCTACCGCCACAAACACAGCACCGCGGTGAGGTTGTTTTGCCCTCGTTCCATAGCCCCGCCGAAACGGCAACGCAGGGGTCGGGCGACGTGCACGAGCCGAGCCACAGCCAGGTCTGGCCCCTCTGGGGCGAGCTGCAGACACTCCCCTTTGCACTGGAGGGGCTGCCGCTGGACTACAATCTGGATATCATGGAGATCTGCCAAACGTGACCCTCAAAGTTGAACCGGGATAGTGTGGGGAAGTGGGGAGGGGAAGGGTAGCCCTGAAGCATATCTCGTTCACCCATCGGGTGAAACCCCAAGAGCGGAACGAAGATGCCGAGCTGTCGCGCCTTGACGATCGACCATGTACAAGTGCTCGTCGGCAGTTATTTCTGTACAATACTTACCCGTGTTTTTGCTTCATTAAGAGTCACCCAATAACATATCGATAACTTAAAGGGCAATATCATCATGCCTGTCGTACTTTTCGCTTTCCAGATTCTGGAGTCTGTATCGCGTCCTCTATTACGTCGTTGATCGTTTCTTTTTCCATTGTTGACAGTCAGTACAAACGATTCCCATTGTCCGCAGTATTTGACACAATGCCGTTCGGTATTTGGGACCCAGTGTCTTTTCGGGATGGAACTACCAGCGCCAGTGAATTTACACTGAATGGCACCGAACTGCTCATCGATGAGGGTCGCGTCGACATCGCCGCCGACAATGCAGCAGAAAGTCATCTCTTGAAGCGAATTATTCACAAGGTAGAGGATAAATATGGGCCAACATACGGGGTACTAGATGTAACAAATACAGATTTACTGACTGCTGTTCTAGGGCGAGGAGACAATTCTCGTGCCGCAGCCATCGGACGATCCAAATGACCCATTGGTGAGATGATTTTCTGGCCTCCCACATCGCGACCTTCGCGTTCTTAGTTTCTGACATAGCCCAGCTATGGCCACGTTGGCAGAAAGAAGCGGCATTTTGGACCATCTTCTTCAATGCCATCATCTTTGCCATCCTGCCCGGCCCCATCATTGCACCGGCCACCTTCCTCCTGGCCGGCATCTTCGACGTGCCCTTGACGAGCGTCGCACAGCTCTCCGGCTACCAGCTGCTTGTCGTCGGTGCATTTGGGTGAGGTGACAGTCCCCCACCTTTCTTGTCGTTGTCAATGAACCAGAAGTACCTCTAACACTGCCTTAATACTGCCACAACATTACAGACCCTTCGTATCCGTCCTTGCCCAAAAATATGGCAAACGGCCACAGTTCCTTTTCGCCGCAATTTCCGCCACGGTCGGCACGGCCATTTGCGTCGCTGGGGCCGAGCGTGTGCATTATCAAACTGTCCTGGCCGGCCGCATCATCCAAGGCTTCGGTGTGACGGCATGGGAGAGTCTTGCCGTGGCGGCCGTGGGCGACCTGTTCTACTTGCACGAGCGAGGTCTTCGAACGGCAATCCTGGTCGTTGCTCTTGCCGGCACGGCATCGATTGTGGCCATTATCTCCGGCGCCATGTCGGAGGGTGTTGGCTGGGCCAACCTCTTTGTGGCCCTGCTGCCCATCGACGTGATGTGCTTACTGTTCACCGTTTTTCTACTGCCCGAGACGCAATTTGTGCGCAAGACACAACCGACTGCCGTACTTTCAGATAATGCTGCCGAGAAGCCTAGTCTGGGAGTCCACGCCGAGATGGTCCATACGAATACCAGTGCACAATCCACATCGACCCCAACACTTGCCCGCAAGTCTTATGGGCAGCGGCTTCGACCCTTCTCTGACCGTCCCTTCACCCAAGAGAGTGTCTTTCACCTGCTCTTGGCTGCGGTGGCCCACCTCGGCAATCCGGCCGTCTGGTGGATCCTATTGGTCAGCGGTGTGCTCGTTTGCTTCTTTGTCGTCACTGCTTACATCCTGTCCCAGATCTTCTCCGTGCCACCCTACAACCTCGGCGTTGCTGCCAACGGTTTCTTTTATGTTGGCCCATTTATCGGTGGTCTCGCTGCTGTCAGTATCGGTCCTCTGTGTGACTGGACAGCCCGTTTCCTGGCGCGGCGGCACAGCGGGGTATTTGAAGCTGAATTCCGCATCCCCGTCAATGTTCTGGGCCTCCTGTGCTGTGGGCTTGGATGGTTCCTCTTTGCCTGGCGGGTTGACCATGCGGTGGCGAACGGCTTCTATCTGGCGTCCTTTTGCTTCGGGCTCGTGTGTTTTGGTGTCTCGGTGCCATCCACATCGGCGGGACTGTATATTCTGTGAGTCAAGTCAATACCGCCATATCTCACAGAACACAGTTGTTGTTGACAAACATCAGGGACTCCTTCCCTCGACAATCGACTTCGATTTTTGTGCTCCAAATGATGCTCAAGAATTTCATCTTCTACGGATTCTCTATGTTCATCAACACCTGGGCCGCTGTTTCCGGTCCGGGCGCTGTCTTCCGCACATTCGGTATTGTGACTATTGCGCTCTTGGCTACCTGTATTCCAATGTGTAAGTAGTTTCAGATATTATATGATATGTTATTCATATAATTGTTTTCTGACGATTTATCATCGTAGATATCTTAGGCAAGGCCAATCGCCGTTTTATGCACGGCATCTATCGCAAATATAATATCTTCCGGGTCATGGATTAAGGGCCGGCGTTCGAAAACAGTTAACAACTGAATTGGAGACACGTTTCCAAACAGCTGCTTCGAGAAACTGTACGCAAAGACAACAGCTCTATTCAGACTCCCGAAAACAAGTCACAATTTAGATACGGGTTATTTTCACAGAGGATGCATTGCCGATAATTGCCAGCGTCCAGTTCGTCACTCCCTGGTTGTAGATCCATCTGCGAGGAATTGAGGCCAGGCCATGCGTGATCTGTTACACAAAACTCATACAGGCATTACGAACACTCAGTCTTTACACGCGCTCGTATCAAAAGTATTCCAATTTCTCCGGACGATTGCTGAACCAAGACGTCTCGTACGTAAATGTTCTGCTCATAAATTTATGAGGTATAAGAGAGCATCGAGTATCAGTGTTTGCAATGTAACTTATGCTAGCTGCCCTTGATAGGACTAGAGGGTGTCAAGATGAATGCCGTGCCCATCATATTCCACAATTTAAGCCTTCTCGCTGATGTCGGGGTCGTGCAAAGTGGCTCTCCGCTTTGCCTGCTGCCGAAACACCTCGCTGAAGCGGCCGTGGCACATGTTGTTGACATTCTCCTTGATGCCCGCCCAGTTCTCCCGGACAATGCTCATCGTCGGGCGCTCAAAGACCTCGTCAATCTCCTCGAGCGTCTTGTCCTTGGTCTCGGGCATGAACAGCAGCTGGTATATCTCACCCAGGACCGCAATACCTCCGTAGAAACCAAGAACAAGTCCGGTCTTGCCCATGGCGATCTGCATGGCCGAGAAATTGTACGTCACGGCGAAGGACATCAGAAATAGCATGGCGTCGGACGTGGTCATGCCGTAACTGCGCAGGTAAGTGGGGTAGACCTCGGATGGAACGACTAAGGGAAGGAGCGATGTTAGTTTGTAAGGAAGGCGCGCTAAAATAATAAACCAGGCAAATGGAAACTCACCCCATGTCAAACAAGCGTATGATCCGAAAAAGCCCATGTATAGGACAAGACCCGTAAAGTACAGACTCTCGACGGCCACCAGCTGTGTGTCCAGCGAGAGCTGGTAACTAACGCCGATGAGCACCAAGCCAATGAAGAAGCCGGGAAGCGTTATAATGGCCCAGAAACGACGACCAAAGGTCTCCATGAGAAAAATAGCGGGAATTGTTCCGAGCAGAAGAGCACCACCACCAACGAGAGACATGTAGTTGGCATTCTCGGGGTCGAACCCGATCTGGTTGAGCAGAACTGACATGTAATACATTATGGCATTAACGCCAGTCAGCTGGCCGAGGAGAATCATGATGTTGGCGTAGATGAGTGCTCGGCGGGCTCTCGGGTTTCTGACAAGAAGTTTTAGCAAGTGTCACGGAAGGAGGCTAAAGATGGTCTGGGTGGAGGATGTACGTACGTAAAGAAGTCCATCCACGGGAAGCGCTTATTCTTAGCCCCTTCCTGGACGACGGTTTGCTCTTCGCGGACACCGGCTGTCATGACGAAGAACTCTTCTCTGGCTTCAACTGAATCGACACCGCGGATACGCTTCCACACCTTGTAAGCGTCGAGCATATGACCTTTGTGGATCAGATAGCGCGGGCTCTCTGGCAGGAACAGCATGCTGTTTAAAAGTAAAAAAAAAGGGGGGGGGAAGGTTCAGCGAATGGGCCACAATGTGAATAGCGTGTCGCTGAAAAAAAAACAGATAATCTTACCCGATGAACATGATGGTGGAAAAGACGAGCGAAGAGCCAAGGATATACCGCCAGTTTCCAGGAACACGCAAGAAAATGGCCGCAACAGCATAGCCAAGAACCTCGCCGAGGGCAATGTTGAACTGGTAGAGAGACACAAGATTGCCGCGAAGGCGGCGTTCGACGGTTTCGGCTACATAGATGGGAACAGTGCCGCCCTCGAGGCCGACACCGAGGCCAAGGATGACACGGGCAGCGACAATCATGGCTAGGAAAATAAGTAGGTTAATACTCGCTCCCAACATTCTAGATAGGACGGCATAGGACGACAGACCAAAATTGATCGAGCCAGCTTCCAAAGCGGCACCGACCGTGTAGAGGATGATGGAAAGAATGATGGCGTTCTTCCGGCCGAGATATTCGTTGGCGGGCGACAGGAGAAGGGCACCGCCGACGGCGCCCAAGGGCATGCCTGAGTTGACCAAGCTGTTCTGACGCGTATCGAGGCCCAGGTCTATGGGCAGGTAAAGGTTCGCACCCGAGATCAGGCTCTGGTCCAGTCCGGACAGAAGACCGCCCATACTGGCGAAAGCCACGAGCAGCCATGTGAACTTTCTAGGGTCCTCGAACTCAATGTGGAAGAAGCCTGTCTCCAGTCCACCAGACTCGTCGAGAAGTCGCTCCATGTCTTCGATCATGTCATTGACCTGGGCACCGCCGCCGCGAACGACCTCCATGGCCTCGGCCTGGGTTTTCTCGTGCTCCATCGTGTAAAGGGCGAGGAAGCTGGGTGCGGGAGTTGCAAAACAAAAAAAAAAACCTTGAAAATTGAACAAATGAAGATAAGATGATGAGAATCCGGGGTCACCAATCTTTTGCAGATCGAGGGGGAGGAATTCGCCGTCTTTTATCAGCGCCGCCGTGTAACGGTCCTTGGTCGACCTCTCTACACTGTGATCGTCCTCTAAGTAGTACCTTCCTGTCACGCGTCACTCTTGCCTCGCCACTCATACCTTTTCTTCGAGACAACCTCCCTTTGCTCCCGCACTTCGCCCACACTCTCCCACATTACTTTTCTCTCTCCACACTCCGCACTCCAACCTCCAGCGGAGTTGCTCAAGTTGGACATGCAACTGTGGAGATCGGCAAAGAAGCCCATCGAGACGACTACCCCAATTATGTAGTATTACGTCTTTTTGTGTGGATGAGCTAACGAGCAAGCTTGTATTTCTTGTTTTCGGGACAACCGCATCACCCGTGGCATCGCCTCTTATTCTCTGGCGGATTATCTTCTCTCCCCCATTGCAACTACGTCTAGTTGCCATTTTTGCTTCTAAATAGGTTGCAATTACCGAAGCAGGGTGGCTGTTTGACCCTGAAAAGCAAAGCAAAATGTCGACGGGGCCCGGCTTTTTTCAACTGCGATTTGTTTACTCCATATGCTGTGAAGAAAAAGGACCGACTGTCTTTCGCGAGTAAGGTGTGTGTGGGAAGTGGAGCAAAAATGGAACCGAAGTAACCAAAGTCGCCAAAGCCACCAAAGTCTACCAAAGTGTTTCGTTGCTGGATTCGTGGCTAAACACTCGTCCACGGCAACTCCGCTCAGGATCTGATCTACACCATGTAAAGGCGCCTGGTATCCAACTACGACCCTAACTGGGTCAAGGGATGCCGCCACTAACGTTGCAACTACCGCCAACTAGCAAACAATCCGTGTGCGCCAGTGTTTTGTTAAGTCGTTATGTGCGTTTTGAATGACAGCGAGCAAAATAACGAGCCAACACAAAGGGCAGAAATGGACGCAAAAGCTTAGACAATCAACTAGCGGAAAAGGATGCCCAGGATTCTAGAAAACGTCTAGCGGATCGAGTTTGGAGAATCTGGGGTGTGCGTGCGCGTGATTGCTCCGTTAAGACGGAGTTCACCGTCGGAGCCATATTGTATGCGCGCCTCTTTTGGTCTGTCCAGTGTTCCCGATGGCCAATAGCATTGCTTCCTCTACCGTTGCAGGTGTTCTGTACCTCGCAAAGTTTTGTTACAAAGCTGTCACAAAGCAGACACAATTTACGTCTACCGTAAAAGTACGACAACTGCAAAACGTCAAAGACAATTCATTTGGACTTCGTCATCCGAAAAAGGGCAGCACAAAAAGACAATAGCTGTCTTCAAGGGATTGCCTTGCAAAGCTTGTACGCACACTGAGTGGGCTCTGATCGGTGGCCTGCCAATTGAAATCGCTCGGCAGGCGGATTGTACATACCTTCACCTCAGCAGTGGAGCATGTCGACCATTTATTCAACTTCCGCAGCCAGACCACTGGACCCAGTTCCGCCGAGTGATGCAGCGAGAAGAACAGCGAAGCACTGGATCCATTACGAAGCTCAGCTGTGTTGTGTTTCTGATTCGTGAGCAGTTCTGGAATACTATTCACTCTACACAGGGCATGCGGGGCCACTTAGTGTGAAAGCTGCGGAGCCGACGTCTCGAACTCGAGAAGTGAAGACTTTACGGACTCCTGTTAGGCGGTCATGAATGTGAACATACTCGGTGCGCTACACGGCCTGACCTGTAGGAGCAATATCGTAACCTGAACGTCAATCGGGAACCCCGACACTCGTCTGACGACAAGGTTGTTTGAGAAGCCGGTACACTGCTGTTCCTCAGCATCTGTTCTTCTGCGATGCTGAATCCCAGATCCGTATCCTCAGACGGCGTTTCTCAGTGGCCGTCGCTTCCGGGAAATGAACTTTAACAAACCGCACACACGCTCCCTGATCCAGATGCCAAAGTCCGAGTTTGCATCAATATGACAGAGGCGGCCAGGTGACCAGGCGACCAGGCGAACACATCAGATGCGTGTCTGGTGTAACCGGGTATGTTTTGATCTCTCAGCGCGGCTGAGAGTTGCAGTCCTGCGCATCGCGGGTTTGTGAGTTGGGCTCCTGTGGATCAGCCGGCGCGAGAACGCCTCTAGAGAGGGCTAGTGCAGCGCGAGCAGAGATTGACAGTGGCCATATCAACTTTCAGACCTTTCGTTCTCTCGCCAGAGCCGTCACCAAGGTCGTCGACTTCGTCGTTGCTTTCACTGTCGGAGACACTCCTGTGTTGAGTACTCCCCTCAGACATCGCCAAAGACTCGAAATAGTCGTTTAGGGCCATTTCAATCTCCTCCTCGTCATCCTCTTCCTTATCCTTTTTGTCCAAGCTATCCACCAATGCTTGAATACCATCACGGTACTCCTTGTCGAGTATCTTTTCGACGACGTCGTCGTCCTCCTCGTAGGTCAGATTGGCGTCGTCTTTCAAAGCGACTTGGATGGTCCCCTATGCGTTGGCGATCCATTTGTCTCGGTGCTCTGCCATCTCTTCAGTATAAACGGGCAACCCCTTGTAAAGATGCAGCGCCTCCTGGGCATGGAAAGCATAGTTTTCGGGTGAGTGGGCCAGGATGAAGACTGTGCCCCAGCTTTGTGGAATTCTCCGAGACCTGGCTTCGTCAAAAGACAAGCACAGATGTGGTTCGCTTCTAGGATAATGTAACAATGTGCTCAGTTAGTGGAAGCAGGAGTCAGGGTCGGGGTCGGGATTTCGTAACGTACCATTGAACTTTTAGTCCCTAAAACACTCAGCCGCGCGTATATATAACCGCTGGTTCTCTAGAATCGAGTTAGAATAGGCTGTAATTGACGCAAGCAGTAATCAAAACAAGCAAAGAGGGGACGCGATTTCTCACCTTGGCCGCCAGCGTTGAGCATGGAAATCGGGAATGGACCTTGGTTGTACTCTTTTTGGTCGGCCATCTTGACAAGATCGGTCACCCAGGGGAGAAAGAGATTGCTGAGGATGACAGCACTTTGAGCTGTCTCGTTGTCGACTGGGGAGTGGCCTGGCCAGGTCGATCGATGGGTGATTGCGTCTAAATGTCATCAGGGGGGGGGGGGGGGGGGGGG
>LVYW01000004.1:100242-188086 GCA_001630435.1 Sporothrix globosa
GGGGGGGGGGGGCAAATTGTTTGAAGATACCATAGGCCATACAAACGAGCCAAAGAAAGGTCTGTAGCTAGGCAGCGAGGCAGCTAGCCCAGGGCTGTCCCCACTGTTGCATTTACTTCCTTTTTCCGGGGCAGGCTCTTTGCTGCCTCCTTGCCTTCTACCCACAACGGGGCATCCAAAATGGTGCGGACCTTCCGGTAACGAAAACGATTGGCGGGGCTACTAAAACACTTAAGGGGACTAAAACCCCGTAAAATACTAGGTATTCCTGAATTTGACAGGTGTGTTTCTCCTTTAAAATTATTCAGTTTAGAGAAAATCGTCGCCAATTGAGCTGTATTCTATGACTCTTACCGATACAACTTTGGCTAAAGGGTAACTAATCGATCACGCCGTGCTAACAGCGGTCGATACCGAACGCCAGCCATTTAGGCGACTTTTAGGTCTTTTGCTTCGAGAAATGTTTTGACGACAGCCTTTCGGATGGATACTATCTAAGCCTTATTTAGAATCAGGATGTTGATTGGTAGAAACTTGCCTGACGAGATGTCCTTCGTCACCGCTTTGGCCGGGTACAAAGCGGTCATTCACAGATATTGTAACTGGGGGAGAGAAACCAGAGGTCCTCCCTTGTATAGTTTAGGTCCATAATACTTCCTAGAGACACCCGGTACACGGTAGTACATCTACCGCATGCCAAGGATCGTCTCCTTAGTACCGATCAAACCCTACATCTTAACAATAACGCATCTAACAAGGAGCTTGGCGCGGTGCAGGTCCTCGTTCACGTCGTTGATCTCGGCGGAATTCACGGACGAATGAATCCGTTTCCCGTCAAGCGTTACGTGCGCCACGCAAACCGTGACCATCGGATACATTGGATAAAAGCGTGCAAAGGCCGGAATCTCAACAACACAGCGTAACACCTACGTACTATAGAGGCTACATGTAAGGGCGTAACTCCGAAATGTTTCGGGCACAATAACTTACAGTCTTACGACCACGACGCCCACGTTCGAGTTCGGTCCGCAACGATAACACTGCACGGTGGGAGACACAAAATAATTATAACCAACCACGCGTTCGCATCGCCGTCTGCAGAAGTTGGTGGACGACACCGTAGTTGGAGTGCGTAACTCTCTTGGTAGCAACTTTCTCAAGATCTCCGGGCCATCTGCTCAACAACTTGACCAATTCGTCGTTTAACCCAAAGGCGACTTCTTAAGTGAGTTCGTCGGTAAAGTCGTTGAATGGTATGTCCTTTACATAGGAGGTGATGAAACGAAAAGGCCGAGGCTATCCTTAGCGCCAAACATCCAGAACGAACGTTATGTGAGTTTTGAAATCTTGCTCTGTAGGTCGGGCTGGATTGGTTATCAACATGTATAGCTCAGTAAACGTGAAAGTAAAAGGAGAGGCGTTAGAGAGAGTTGGCTTACAGTGCGCGTGTATTGAAGGTGTGGAAGCAGGTTGTCTTTAATTCGTTGGACATTGGCGATGGCGTCGTCGCCTGGGGTTGGGTTCGAGGGACGGGTGGCAGTCCTTTATAAAACCCAAATTCGTCCACGCGCGCTTGATAATCGTTAGGAATAGAGTTATCGACCTTCCGGTATTCTTTAGCAGTTGTCGCCGCGTCCCGGGAAGCAACTGCTGTATATGCTTTATTTTCGATATAAACAGGTCGGTGGTTTTGTTGTGACGCTGATGCCGGGCTATATATAGTTGGCATTCTCGGGGTCGAACCCGATCTGGTTGAGCACTAAAATCCGTCTTGCGCTCTCGAAACACTCGCAGTAAGCCGCATCTCTCTGTGTCGTTTGTTCCATCTCCGACATAACCAGCCTTAGAAAGCGCAGCCGACCGTTCTGGATGTTCGACGCCAAGGATGACACTGGCTTCTTTTCGACAACCACAATCCTCTTCACGACACAACAACCTGAGCGAAGCAAGCACCAACAGAGAGTCATTGCTGAACTCGCCAAACTGGCAAAATGCTGGCGAGGTATCCTCGACAAAATTGCACCCAAGAAATTCCCACCATTCAACACAGACCAGACTTCGTCTTACCTTTCACGATCATTATTCTGCCTCTGGACTTCCGGAACCTTCTTTCTCGCTCCTGCCTCTTTTGCTCTTTTCTTTCCTCTCTCGCCAACATATAAATACGTTTCCCCCCCAGCCTCCTAAAATTTTCGCTCTCTGTCTCTCTCCTTAACACATCACTATCGCCAACCACATCACCCATGTTGGCTCTGCTCTCTCTCCTTCTCTCTATCTTGACATGTACTACTACACTTTTACCGCAGAATATCAAGATTTCAACTATTCCTTCTGTTTTCTTTACTTTCTTGTCTATTTCTTGACACCCTCATCACCCGCCTGCTCCTGTACCGGCTCAACAGTTGCCACATGACCAACTGCATCTGTTGCAAACGCGTCAACCAGATCACCTGCAATTGAGTGTCGCCTGTTACGTCAATTTTCCCGCCTTTCTCTTCTGTGAAGTCAAAGTGAACCTTGTCACTTACGGTTACTGACATCGAGCCATTTGTCAATGTCATTACAGTCGCCACAGTACGGCAATCGGGAGTTAAAGAGAGAAAGAGGGACTGGTAAGTGACAAGACAAATACATTGCCAATAAATGGTGTAACAGCTTTGCATCTCCAATATCCATCCAGTGGGGTTGTCGCCAGTATATGTCAGAAATGCCAGAGCCAACTGCGACGACGATGGTTACCAACTTCGGCCGAAGCTAAAGCGCTGACGTGCAACACTTTTAGCACTATTTAACTAGCACGAAAATTCGACTTGAAAAAGGTCGTCGTCCGCGTTTCGATCATGATGTTGTTGAGATCATCAATGCAGTCGCAGATGGATGTTGAGTCAGTTGGCCAGTCGTAGCGCTTCTGCTTGCCGTGCAGCCGGTGTCCGATTGAAACCGACAGTGGGTTGTGCCCGCGGTTGACTAATGGCAGTCTGAGCAGCTCGCCGTAATTGAGCTTCCACGTCGACTTGTCGGCGTCTTGACTCCATCGGTCAGGTTGGTGGCTGTCGTGACAGATCGGCTAAAGAGACACTCTAAACGCAAGGTCGTTTTGTCGTCGACGGTTTTATCAAGCCGGTTGCATCGCTGCGTCACGTCATTCAATGCGTTCAACATCGTGCCTTTGCAAAATTCCTAGGCCCATCCGTCGGGCATTTCATCCATAAATACAGGACAGCCATCCGTAGCCCGTTGAATAGTGACGCCAAACTCATTCTCGACTTGGTCACAGATCGTGAGAATACGCCGTTGGTCGCTCAAGCACCACAACTTACCACGATTTTTGGGTGGCCTAAAATGCATTCACGGCCCGTCGCCTGGCCGTACTTTACAACTAAGGATTTCTTCCGGTTAAAGTGTAACCTCTGGTACATACGCTCGATTAAGACAAGATCTGAGCCTACCTCCTTGGCTTAACGCAAGGGGATGTCGCGGAGAACGCATGTACATGACGTACATCACATACATTACGTAAAGATATTTACTGGCGGGTATAGACTTTTAAATAAAGAAACATGTTTCTCTCTGTTTGTCTCTCTCTCTTTTTTTCTTTTCCCCCCTCTTTTGGCCCCGTTAGTGATATAAATAAATCATAAGCAACGAAATAAAAACATTAAGATAAGCACCACAAACTTGTAATCAAGATAGCAATATGATCCCCCCAAAAGAGACAACGTAATGGGCAATTGAAATTAACCGCGTACCTCAATGGCACCCTATGTCTTGACATAAAGTTTATTGTGTTCAGCGCGAAACCAAGCACTTGATCTGTGCTTCGAGACTCTCCAGAAGCCGCACGCTGCGACATCCGACGAGTGCCGGGGGCAGCCGGGGTCGGTTCCGCCCCCGCACTTCACAAGGGGTTCGGGCCGTACGTACCCAGTTTCTGTCCCATTTTTTCAGCTCTTGTTTTCTTTTCTCTAGTTTCTATTAGGGTTTCCCCACACTGCAGTACTTTGTCTGGCTCTCAATCTTCTGCTTGGCATGGGCTAGGAACACGTTTATAAAAACGACTTCTCACTCACATGCCAATGTCATAAAAGGCCCTCGTCACGAGCCGGCAATCCTCTCCTTCATGCCGAGGCCTCTGTGGGTAGCGTCACGCTTAGTTTCGAAGGCTTCTTGGTCCGATACTATGTGCCTTACTGTCCGTGTGCCATTTGCCTCCGCTTTGGGCGTTTCATTTGATTTTCTTTCGTCTCGTTATCCATCCCACCAACACTCCACATCCTCTACAAACGACCTAGACAGGCACCCCGTGGGGAAGTGGATTAGGCATGTGACGATGAACTGCCAACGATCTGGGAGCACAACATAACGGACAGCCTGCAACCGACAGTTCAACGTCTGGTGTGTGAAGCTTAAGAAGACCCAAAAGTCGGAAAAACGGGCAGATCAGACGAACACGCACTCCTTGCTTGCACCGGCACATAACCGACGACAACACGCGTCCGACAACAACATACCCACCAGAGCGACAGGGATCAATAAGGACTAGATGGCTGACGGATTGCCGGGACGTGACAAAAGGAGTAACATGTTCACGCCGGCGTCCAAACACATGATTAAGCCACAAGGAAAAACCAACAAGGGGTTACCGCTAACCAGCTGAAAAAGCTGTCCAAGTGATCCCGTCGACCCCATTAGCTCCCCATGTCTGGAATCTCCCCTAAGGAGAATATGATTGCGGACGCACGTAGAAGATGACTATTTAAGAGGCGGTGAAGCGCCGTTTGTGTTAATGCATTATCATAGATACAGCTTCATCTGACAAGAACGGACTGGTTGCATCCCCCTGTGCCCATCACCCAACGTGTTTCCTACACCCCAAACTGCATCATGACGGGTCTCACTGCACGTCTTACCCTTGCGGCGCTTGCCGTGGCTAGCACCGTGGCGGCTGCCCCGCCCCCTACACCGGCTATCGAGGAGCGTGCCGCGCCGGTTACTATGGTGCTGCCCTTAGGTACCGTGATCGGTACGTCGTCGTTCGGCGTCGAGTCCTACAACGCGATCCCCTTTGCCCAACCCCCAACCGGAAACTTGCGGCTTAAGCCCCCCGTTAAGCGGACGGCGTCCTACGGCGTGCACGACGGTACCGGTCCTGCCGCGGCCTGCCCACAGTTTCTTTCGAGCACCACCGGCTCGCTTCTGAACTCGGTGATCGGAACACTGGCCAACACGCCGTTTGTACAGACGGTGACGGGCCAGACCGAGGACTGCCTAACCATTGACGTCTACCGCCCGGCGGGCACGAAGGCGACTGACCAGCTGCCGGTCCTGTTTTGGATTTATGGCGGAGGTTTCGAGGTATGAAAATATAATCAGTCATGTTTCCACCCCCCTCCGGATGTCAGTACTCTAAAACGACATATGCAGTTTGGCTGGACTTCCAGTTACGACGGCGCTGGCCTCGTAGCCGATAGCATTGCCCTTGGCAAACCGATGGTTTTTGTCGCCGTCAACTACCGTGTTGGTGGCTTCGGCTTCCTGGCGGGCGCTGAGGTCCTGGCCGATGGCGCGTCCAACCTGGGCCTGCTCGACCAGCGCATGGGCCTCGAGTGGACGGCCGACAACATTGGCTACTTTGGCGGCGACTCCAGCAAGGTCACGATCTGGGGCGAATCAGCAGGTTCCATCTCCGTGGTTGAGCAGATGATGCTCTACAACGGCAACAATACATACAACGGGAGGGCCCTGTTCCGTGGCGCCATTATGGACTCTGGCTCAGTTGTGCCTACGGACCCTGTCGACTACCCTAAGGCCCAGGTTGTATACAACCAGGTGGTCGCTGAGGCCGGCTGCTCGGGCTCTTCGGATACGCTGGCTTGTCTCCGCGCTGCCCCTTATGATACATTCCTAAACGCCGTCAACTCGGTGCCGGGCATGTTGTCATACAGCTCCGTCGCCCTCTCGTACCTGCCGCGTCCGGATGGTTTCGTTCTGACTGACAGCCCCGATGCTTTAATTATGAACAACAGATATGCTGCCGTGCCCATGATCGTTGGTAACCAGGAAGATGAGGGAACTCTCTTCGCGCTCTTCCAGAGCAACATCACCAACACCAACCAGATCGTTACCTATTTATCCGACTACTTGTTCCACGACGCCAGCACCGCCCAGATACAGGCTCTCGTCGCCACCTACCCCGACGACGCCAGTGCAGGCTCGCCCTTCAACACTCTGTTGTTTAACGAGGTCTACCCTCAGTTCAAGCGCCTGGCCGCCATCATCGGCGACGTTGTGCTTATTCTGGCGCGGCGTTTCTTCTTGTCCGAAACCTTCAAAGTTAACCCGTCGGTGCCTAGCTGGTCTTACCTCGCCAGCTACGGTTACGGCACCCCTATTTTGGGCACTTTCCACGCCAGTGATATACTGCAAGTCTTCTACGGCATCCTGCCGAATGCCGCCAGCAAGAACATACACAGCTATTACTTCAATTTCGTTTACAACCAGGACCCAAACAACGCCTCTGGCGGCACCAGCAGCACCGCTAGCCGGGTCAGCCTACACTGGCCGCAGTGGGGTGCGGGCAACCAGCTGGTGCAGTTCTGGGCACTGAGTTCGAATCTGCTGGCCGACAACTTCCGTAACTCCAGCTACACCTGGCTCGTTTCCAACATTGCATCGCTGCACTTTTAAGACATGGGGCCACCGGGCATGGCGATTTTCAAACGACGAACGTGACAAGTTAGGAAAGTGGAGGAGAATGCGATCTCTTTGTATATTGAATGTCTTTGGTGGTTCTAATGTGGTTCGGTCCATATTGTGCTCGTTTTGCACTCTCTGTTCGAATTATTCCATTGCCCGTACTTAAAAACTAGGCTGGAGGCGCGAGTTATTATAAAAGCAGTGATATTATGGAGTTACTCGAGAACAATAAGCCAACGGAGTAATCATTACTGAAGTGCTCTACTTGCTTCCCCCGCAACCCCCCCCCCCCCCCGATTAGTAAGAGAGTGCAAGGTTACAGGCTGCTTAAAGGTGCATCGAAGACGGGGCAGTATCTTGTCAAGATTGTGGCTCGGGAACGGCCAGGGCGGTTTAGGAAAGTTTTGCAGTCTTTATGAAAAGTGGATCCATTGTTGTGACGATATGTCGTTGCCGGAGATCACAAGTTGCCATTGAGGACGGCTCTAATAAACGTGGCGAAGTGCATCTTTGATAACAACTTCGTAAATAATGCAGGCACTAAATTCAGCAAAAACTCCACGCAGAGAAGGCCGTTTGTCGCTTTCCCCGCAGGCTCAACGGGAATGAAAGCAAGCGCAGTTGTCTGCTCAGTCCTTACTTTAACGTATTTGTACACAGTATCCCGTGCGGTGGCAATGCGATTCTGTGTCTTACCACTAGGTCAATTGGCCACATAACACACTTAGATAGCGGATTAGGTATGGCGGCCAGCCATTATTTTGAATATGTACATGCTCCTTTAAATTCCCCGTCCGATTTGAACCATCACAATGGCCTCTCATTGGTATTATTACTCTCTCCATCAGAACCCCCTATTCCTTTTTGCCAAACAAGCCCTTCAACCACCCCATACGGTCACGCTCACCATCGGGCCCATACCGACGCCCGCGACGTCGGACCGCACGACGCCCAACGCGCGAGTTCACGTCGACAAACACCATAGGCGCGGTGGGATCGTGCATCGCCGCCTGTCGTTGCATGCGCCCGATCTGCTGCCCGGCGTAGCCACCCACGACTGCGCCTGTAATCATATCCCCGCCGCCTCCAGCAGCCAAGCCGCCGACGACACCGATCTGTTGACCAGCTTGCTGCATCTGGTTCTGTTGGCGGCCTGAGAGCGCTGCGACAGGGACGGCAACCATGCCCGGTGGCGGGTCGGGGTAAGTTCCAGGCGCGATGAAGATCGGCGCCTTGATGTCGCTGGACGACTCCTTGGACATATTGCGACGACGAAGAATTTGGTTTGGTGGATTGGACTGACTGGGTTTAGTTTTGGCTAAGGCCGAATTTAGGCCGATGTTTGTTGTTATGGGTGGGACGAAACGAGGTGCAATAAAATCGGTAGGAGGAATTAGTGAGTATAGATGCCGCATATGTTGACTGAGGTTCGTCGCGGGGTAAAAGTCTTGTCAAACTTGGCAGAGAACTGTAGGGCTGGCCGACCCCTTTTTATGTAACGGGCATCCGAGCCAGTGCCTCTCCACGGAGGCCTTGACAAGATCGGGAGGACGATGGGTTGCTGTGCCCCTTGTCCAGAGTCCCCCTGCCATGTCGATGGGCGTCGAAAAGCTGAAAAAAAAAGAAAAGAGAATGTCCCCCTACCCATTTTAAGGCGCATAAGAGTCGCCCGAAACGACACATTGTCAAAGATACGAAGTACGAGGTTTGGGTCCGACACTCTGAGAGGCCAGACGGGATGCTTTGCCCCACTCGACAACAAGGATTTAAAATAAGCTTCTCCATGGCTGTGCTGCACCCCGGCACATACCAGCGCTGAACGAGGCCGTGCTCCACACCCACGCTGGACGCCACTTTCAGAAGCCGCACTTTAAGCCCACTCGGCCTTCGTTCATCGTTTTCAGTTCGTTTATTGTTTCAGTTGTGAACAACGCATGCTGCCAGTGCAAGTGGAGTCTGCTGCATGTTATTTAAAGTACCATCCACCGAGGGGGTCAATAGACATACAGGACATCTTTTATTTATTCTTAGCACGGGTACATGTACTTTTGCGTCCCTGGTCAAAGGCTGATTTCCCGGTCAGGAGCTTCTTGTAGAAATGAAGCCTTTTCCGAAATTTGCCAACGGCGACAGAACTGCCCACGCCAGACTGCGCGGCTGCCCCACTCGCCAAATACAACCATGCAGTCGGGACTGCCGCTTGCGCGATGACATTGGCCAACATACGATGCAGCCAGGATTCTGCAGCAAAAGTTGTTTCCCGTACTGCGCTGACAGGAAGTGCGGCGTTCTGGACGATCGCTTATCCCCGTGGTTTGTCACCGGGTCGGCAAGGTGTTCAGTATCAGTACGATCGTCATTTGTTCATTTAGCAAAAAAGGGACCTGGGCAAATTATAGATGCATCCCATTTATGCACATATGGAGTGTTCTCCTTTTCGTTTAGAAGTGATTGTCACTTTCGAAGTCCATGTCTAGTTACATGCCAGAACCCATTTATGACTGTACGCCTTGGTGAAATAAGAGAACTGCCTCATCATAGGCAGCTCTAACCATCGTCACAGCCTTTTGCATCTCCTCCATTGTTGCATTGAACGCCGGTGCCAGCGTTACATGGTCGCCCAAGACACCATCCACCGTCCCTGCACCGGGGTAGACAGCCACTCCCATTTCAAAGGCGAGACGTTGCACGTTGCTACCAAAGTGTGCATCTCGCTCAAACGGTCGTCTCTTCGCCTTGTCCACCACAAATTCGATGCTCCAGAAGAATCCGCGACCACGAATGTCGCCGACATATTCACACGCCGCAAACGACGTCCGGACCATGTCACCAAGTGTCTTGCCAAGCTTGGCAACTCTCTGGATCAGGCCATCGCGTCTGACAATTTTCTGTACTGCTAGGCTCGCAGCACAGGTAACGGGGTGGGCTTGGTAGGTCTGGCCGTGGTTGAACGTGGACGTTCCTTGGCGCAGACCAGCAACGATCTTGCTGTTGATGAGCATGCCGGCAATGGGTGCATATCCACCTCCAAGCCCCTTGCCAAGCGTGACAATGTCCGGCTTCACGGTCGCACCTTCCTGCTCAAAGGCAAAATACGTGCCGATGCGGCCCGCGCCGCACATAACCTCATCAAGATGCAGCAGAACATCGTACTTGTCACATAGTGCGCGAATTGCCGCCCAGTAGCCCCTGGGTGCGTACATCGAGCCAAGAGCGGCACCACTCATGGTCTCGCCACTGTGATCGTTAGTATGGTGGCGGCCGTGTATTTGTGTACAGAGCCACGTATGTGGAGACAGGCTTACATGAAGGAAATAATGTTCTTAGGTCCTATTCGCAGGAACTCTTCTTCTGTCTCCGCAACCAGCCGTTCAACGTACTGTGCCTCGTTTTCGTCTGCTCTTTGGTTATGGTACGCGTCGGCAGCGCCAACGAAGGAAACGGACGGCAGAAGAATACCCTCATATGGCACCTTGCGACCAGCCATTCCAGACACGGACATGGCGCCGACTGTGTTCCCATGGTATGCCTGGCGTCTCGCCACATAGATTGTGCGCTGTGTCTCGCCCATTTCGAACCAGTACTGCCTTGCACACTTCATGGCTGCATCGTTGGCCTCGCTGCCGCTACCGACAAAGAAGGCCTTGACGAGACCGTGGTCAAAGTCGCCTTCGTTGCGCTCCAAAATGCAGCGAGCCAGTTCCTCGGACGAGTTTGTGCCATAGGACAGAGTATGCACGTAGCTCACTTTGGCCATTTGCTCGGCAACGGCCGTGGCGACTTCCGAGTTGCCATGGCCCAGGACGGCGACGGCTGCACCACCGCACGCGTCAAGAATTTTGCGGCCATCTTCGAGGGTGAGGTAACTGCCGGATGCCGAAGTGACAATGCTTGGGCGGTCATGTAAAGAACGGTGGAGGAGGTAGGGTTCGCCAGGATCGTTTGATGTAGACGTGTGTGTGCCGTTGGTCGTCCTCTTTTTGGGTGTGACCGGGCCACTTGACGCGGACCGTGCTTCGAGTAGGGCGGAGGGAGCCATGGTACAAGAGTGTGTCGCTGAACTGAGTGATTTGGGCGTGTGAAATGGGCGAGTGTGAACGAGAGATGTTAGCTGGTATCGCCAAGTTCGTGGTGCAGTTGATGCGGGACGCATTTTGAATAGGAAGCTTACTCAAATACTACGCCATTCAAAACGAGGACATCTACCGATATTTGCAATGGTTTCATCTTCGCAGCACATATATTGACCTCGGCTGAGGTCGTAGAATTTTTGTGCATTTTTGTTGGCGATGGTCGGCAACACGGAGACGTCGACCTGGCGAATCTAAGCCTGATAATCAAACCCGGTGATCAGACCCGGCGATTCGAACCCGAAAGCCGCCAATCTGTCGCGGATGGCACTAGTTCGGTAAATGCCCCATGTGCCACTTGAGGCTATCGTCGCTGTTAAGCTAAATTGAGAAACATAGATAAGAAACCATCCCGGAACCGCCTTGACCCTTGGACTGGACTTTGTTAGCTTTATCACCCCCTCACCGGAATTAGACTGGCCGGACAGACAGCCGTATTGGCAGGTCGATGATATGCGACAACAAAGCCGTGGTCCCTCCGAAGAGATAGGAATTCAAACTGGCACTCCAGACAGCTGGGTAGACACACAAACCTGTCGTCGACGCATGCCATCACTTGTCGCCAATTCCGGGAGCATGGTGTACATAAGAATTGGGTCCGCCGTTGGTTAACATCGCACAGTAGGGAACGAGAACATTTCATATCATGTCCCTGTATTAATCCTTGACTCTATCCAAATACATTTGTTTTTCAATCAGTCAGTCAACCTGAACATCCCCACGATGGCATCCCTCGTCGCCAAAGTCAAGGAGATGCCACTCTGGCGCGACATGACTGCGAAGTCGGCGTACGTTGCCATGGTGTCGTGCACCGGCGCCGCCGTCTACGGCTACGACGTGTCGTGGTGGTCGTCGGTGCTGGGCATGCCGGCTTTCACAAAGCGGTACGGCAAATACAACGCCGCCACCGGCAAGTACTCCATATCAGCACCGCTGCAGTCAGCCGGCAGCGCTGTGCCCACGGCTGGTCTCGTGATTGGTTCGCTGCTGTGCTTCACCATCAGTGACCGCATCGGCCGCCGTGGTGCCATGATTGCCACGTCTGTCATGTACCTGGCTGCCATCATCATCGAAGTCACGGCCAACTCGTATGCGCAGATTGTCGTCGGCCGGTTCCTCAACTCCATTCCGCAGGGCATGTCGGCCAGCCTGCTGCCTGCGTATCAGTCGGAGTGTGCGCCGGCGTCGTGTCGTGGTGCCCTGGTCGGTCTGTACACGTGGGTGCTCGACGTTGGGGCGGTCACGGCGGTAGGCATTGTCTACAATACGTATGCACGCACCGATGCCGGTGCCTACAAGATCGTCATGGGTGTGCAGGGCATTTACCCGCTGCTGATCTTGCTGTTTGTGTACTGGCTGCCAGAGAGTCCACGGTACTTGTGCATGAAGGGCTGCGACGTTGAGGCTCTCGCGGTGCTGGAGTCACTCCGTGTCGACAAGTCCGTGGCAGCACAGGAGCTCGAGGACATTAAAGCGACGAGCCTGGCGCACAAGGATGACTCGTCGTGGTTCGACCTCGTTCGCGGCGCCAACCGCCGGCGCACGTACATCACGGTCTTTACGGCGGGCGTCGAGTCATGGCAGGGCCTATCCTTTATCGGCAACTACCTTGTCGTCTTCTTCATCAGTCTCGGCACCACGGACACCTACAAGCTCGTCCTGCTCATCAACGCCACGTTGCTCATCACGCTGACCGTCTTTTTCTGGGTGCCCGACTACGTTGGCCGGCGCCGTCTGCTGCTTTTCGGGTCCGCCGTCATGTTCACGACGTTTTATGCCATGGCGGGCGTGGCGGGCAAGGACGTGTCGGCCATTTCGCATACGCGCCAGCGTGTGGCCGTCGCCATGCTCTTTATCTGGACCATTGTGTACAGCTCAACGTGGGCCAACGGTACCTGGGTTACCATTGGCGAAATGCCACAGACGCGCCTGCGCGCCAAGACGTCGGGTCTTGCCTATGCCGTGCAGTCCGTCTCGAGCCTCATTATCACGCTTTTCAGCCCCTACGTCCAGAACGATGACTACGTCAACTGGGGTGCCTACATTGGCTTCTTCTTTGGCTCGTTCTCGTTTATTGCCTTTGTGTTTGTCTTCTTCTTCTACCCCGAGGTTAACGGCCTGTCCATGGAGCAGATGGACCAGCTGTTCGACCAGGGCGCGTCTGTCAGGGCGTTCTCCAAGGCTCCTCGTGGCGAAACTGTCAGTGCTGGTGTTGTGACCAGCGACAGTAGCGTCGTCGACGTCGAGCGAGATGTCGAACGGGATTCTGGCCATGAAAAGACTGTCGCTCTATCGACAAAGACTACCGGCGATGCTTAACTACATCGCTATGCAACACCACACGAAATACATTTCAAAGGAACAGTCATGTACTCACGTAGAATAATCAAACTGTTGTTACTTGATGCCCATTATTCACACAACATTACTCCCCTCCCCCTTTATGCTTTAGACGGAGCATATTGCTGGATAACACTCTGTGGCTCTTGGAACGTGCCAAGCGGTTTGTACGGCATGTCGTAGCCATAGCCGTGCGGGCCGCCGATCTCTATGCCTCGCTCCGTATCTGTCCAGCGCGGCGAACAGGCGATGCCCAGAACGACGACATGGCAACCGTAGCGGTACTCGGGGACGCCGACGGGTTTTCCAGTGTCACGGTCCAGCAGCGCAATCAGGTCTGGGACAGTGACAATGACTTTTGGCGAACCATCACCGCCATCTTGAACGTGCTCCGCGAGGATATTTTCGTTGACAAAGGGGATGCGAAGGGTCCCGCCCGTGGCTACAGCATTTTCCCTGCCATCGCCAACGGCGTCGTCACGAGTCGCCGCAATGTGTAGGACACCGACGGACAGGCCCTTGCGTAGTGTCCGCTCGATGGCGGTGATCTTGCCGCGGAAGAGAACGCGTGCACACGTTGTGCCGCCAAGCTCGCGGATCACCATCTCGGCGGCGCGGGCCGTGTCATGGCGAGCCACGGAGATGGCAATGGCACGCCCGATGCGCCAGGCGAGCGACAAACTGTGCTGCACAGCAAATTGGCGCACGGCTGCACCCGTCGTCGGCGCCGGCGCCAAGCCCACGAGCGAGCCCAGCTCCGACAAGGCACCCCGCAGAGGACGGTCGATATCTTCGTCGCGTGGGGCGCGCGTCAGCAGCAGTGTGCGGCCGGTTCCCGAATCAATGGCACACGGACAGAATTGGCCGGGTTGGTGCACGGTCAGCGTGGTCTGCCAGCACAGGGGGTTGGCGCGGCCCATAAAGTCGGCGTCGAGGACGGGGCGGTCAAAGAAGCGCGATGAGCCCCACAGCAGCGGCTCAAGCCCGTTGGCACCGCCAATCTCGAGCGCGAGCACCGCGTCCAAGTCGTCGTGCCGCAAGTAGTCCATCAGCGCGCGGATCGCGAGCACGGTCTCGTGGGCCTGCAGGCGTTCCGCGATAGCGGCGGGCGAACCCATGCGGCCGCCTCAGTAGACCCGGGCATTGTCAGCGACAGCAGACACGTCCGTAGCATCCACCACCCTCACGCGGTGGCCGGCGTCAAGGAGATCACGCAGCTGCAGACGGCCGGCGCTGGGGTTGCCCCCGCCGCCACACCCAAGCAGGTAACAGCCGTCGGCCAAGAAGTCAATGTCGGCCTTCGTCAGCAGCCATTCTGCGACGCCTGTGGTCTTGTCGCGCACTACGGTCGGTGTGTACGATTCGAGGTCGACGCCGTCCTCCTGAGTCAGCCTAGGCACTTGTCCTTCTCTCGTTTGAGATTCGGCCTCGGTCTCTTTATAGTCATCGCCGTCGACAAGACCGGCTCGTGACTCCTGTGAAGAGACAGTTGGTGCGGCGGCCGTCAGGTCCAAATCGCCGATGCTCGTCACGATGAAGCGTATGCGGTTGTCGAGGTATGGAATGGGTATAGCGTCCACTTGGGCAATATGCACAGAGTCTCGCACGGCACCCTGCGCGACAGCACGATCCACGGCCAACTGCGTCACTTCCTCCTTTATCTCGATAGCGGATTTCTCGCTGACGCTCCGGATTGTGTCCACGGTCACTCCAACTCCAGAACACGCCGCACCGACCGCGTTGGCAACATCATAAAACGGCGGTCGGATTACCTCGGATGCACCTGCGATGACAGCCGGCGCCAGCATGGATCCGCCGCCGGTTAACAAGACGGGAAGCGGCACGGGGGATGTTTTGACGGAATCGATGGCCTGGCCGAGCATGACACCGACGCGCTCCAGCGCCGCATCTACTAGAGCTTTGTCAAGGCCGGTTACTGTGGCAGGCACGTCCGGCACAGACGCAATGTGCGCCCGGCCAGCGGCAACGGCAATGTCGGTGGCCGTCGTCGTCAGTCCACCAAAGACAAGACTGCGCTCGAGATGGCCTCCCACGGATGCCGGGCCAACGACTGCTGGGCCGTCTACTTCTGCGAGGCTAACCAGCGAACCGCCGCCGAGGCCGATGGAATGCAGATGCGGCAGGGCGTAGTTCACGTTGACACCGCCGACAGACACATATGTGGCCGCCGGTCGTGGAAGGCCCGACGGCAACAGGACACCGACATCGGTGGTTGTCCCGCCCATGTCCACGACGATAGCAGATTGGCCTGCTGGGACCACCGCGCCGCCGCTGCCTTCCTGTGTCGGTGCAAATCGGGAGAGGCCTGCAAGATACGCCGCACCGCGCATGGAATTCGTGACACCCGAGGAAAACGTACGGATGGGAACATGCGACGCAGCAGCCACGTCGAGGACGGTGCCGTCGTTCTGCGTCAGATACAGCGGGCAGTTTGCAAGTCCAACGTTGCACAGGGCGTGTTCAAATTGCCTGATTGTCCAACGGGCGAAGCGCAAGATGGCCGCGTTTAGAATGGCAGCATTTTCTCGCTCCAGGAAGCCTTACAAAAGACTGTTAGAAACGTTGGCGGAACTCGATGGCGACAACCGCCAGTGCACAGGTCGGCCAAACGGACTCACCAATATTGGCTACTTCATGCGAGCAGACGACATCCACGCCCGGAAGCTCACGCTGCAAGATCGTGCGCACTCTGTTTTCTTGGTGGAAGGTCTGGTCGATCGGCGCGTACACGCCAGCGACGACAATGGCGCGCAGGCCGTGCGCCCGGAACTGGCAGCCCTCGCGCACAACCTGGCTTTCGTCAATGGGCGCCTCTTCAGACCCGTCAATGTTCAGGCCGCCATCGACGTAGCCGACGTAGCCGCGCACAAGAGCCGCCAGCCCCGCGGGCCAGTCGCTGAGCGGCGGGATGTCCCGCAGGAAGCTGTGGGATAAGCGCAACACGCCCACGCGCTCCAGCCGGCGGGGGTTGCGCTCAATGACGGCATTCACAAACGCCGTGGTGCCAACCGTGACCGATGCAATGCGCGACCGCTTGATCTCGGACGCCTCCAGGACGGCCCTCAAGGCCGTCGCAATGCCGGACGTGGTATCGTGGGTCGTGGGCGTCTTGTGGAAAGCCAGCACGCCGCGGTCTGGTGCTGCCCGTTGTGCCGGATCCAGGATGACGGCGTCCGTGTTGGTTCCTGCATTGTCGGTCAGGTTAGTCGCCGGGTCTGCCGTCTATATTTGCGCAAGTATGTTTATGGAGACAAATAACGAACCTCCTACATCTATCCCGATACGCACTGGGCAATTTTTCGATGCCATGTTGTACAGTACACGGGATGGTAACTTGTGTGAAAAGTGTTGGGATATATCGAAATGTTTGTGCCCCAGCCATGTGCTTCAGTGGCGTTGTTTCGGTTGTTTCCGTCCACTGTTTGCGGTGGTTGTCGGCAAGCTATATGTCGTATTACCAGCGTAGGATTCGCGAAATAAATTGCCGATTTAAGATAGGCGCATCCGCGCTAAGAAGACTGATACGAGGAAGACGCAGGGTACTCCTTGAGTCGTTGTTAGTCTGGTTGCGGGCATCCGGAGCATGTCCGGAGCATGTCCGGGGAGTCAGCACGATATTCACTGTCACAATGTCGCCATCGTAGGATTTCTTTCATAATTAGCATCAACCCTGTAGAGTCCACATGGCGTCCAAGACGCGACCCGGCCGCCTGGTTCCTTGCACAGCACTAGCGCCTGCCCGTCAACACCGGCAAATGTCGATGTAAAAGGTGCGAAGCAGTTGAAATACACTCAATAATAAGTAAATTAAAAAGAACCGGGGGGGATAACCCGTGCCAAAACTCGGTACATCGCATGGGGCAACTTAGTACATAACGAAGCTGTTCCCGGTGCTGTTCTACATCGTTGTGCGCCAGACCTCCGCCCATTTTCTTTTACTACACCCAAAACACCAACTAACATGACCATCCTTCGCTCTGTCTCGCGCCGGCTCGTTCTGCACCAAGGCGACGATGATGTACCTCCAGACCGCTGGCAGAACCGTGACCTTGTGCCGCTTCCGCCCAGCCGGCGACTCTGGACGGACTTGGATTTTGTCAGCCTCTGGAGCACCGTCTTTCTGACCATCTATGCATGGCAAGCGTCCTCGTCGCTCATGTCGTACGGCCTCAATGTCTGGCAGTCCGTCATCTGCACTGTTATTGCCCGTGTTCTGATCTACGCCGTGATCTTGAGTCTGGGCTGGATCGGCGGCGTCTGGCATATCTCGTACACTGTGCAGTCGCGCTACACATTTGGCATCTGGGGCTCGCTGTTGCCCATTTTCCTGCGCGTTGGCGTTACATGTGGTAAGCTCTCTTCCGTCTTCTTCCTCTGTATATCCCCAATGCACCATTTGTGCTCTCGTCCTCCCGACATTCACTCACCAGTGCAGTATGGTATGGCGTGCAGGGCATTACGGGCGGGCTCTTGGTTAGCTGCATCCTGTCGTGCATCTTCCCGACCTACCAGGACATGCGCAACACGCTGCCCGCATCGACGGAGATGACAACCAAGGAGTTTGTTGGTTTTGTCGTGTACAACATCATCGCTCTGCCTATCTTGTACCTGCCACCCGACAAGATGCGCAAGCCGCTGCGCTTCGCCCTCGTCATCAGCACAATCACCATCTTTGGTCTGTCCATTGGCCTGATGGCAGCGGCACATGGCGCAGGCAGCTACGTGCGCAGCCCGGCCAGTGCAACTTCGGGCGGCCCGCTCGGCTGGGCCTTTGTGCATGGCATCACCACATTGCTTGGCGGCAATGCCGTCGGCATGACGAGCCAGACAGACTTCTCACGTTTTGCACGGCGGCCGCGTAACATGGTTTGGGGCCAGGCCATTGGCGTGCTCTTCTTTGGCCTTGTGGTGCCCGTCTTTGGTGTCCTCGGCACGTCTGCGGCCGGCCAGCTGTACGGCGATGTCACGGACTTGGGGCTCTGGAACCCGCCCACCATTCCGCAGATCTGGCTCAACGAGCACTACCACGAGCCCAAGATGCGCGCCGCCGCTTTTTTTGTGTCGCTGGGCCTGCTGCTCAACATTTTGGCGCTCAACTCGGTCGAGAACGGCGTGTCTGGCGGCATGGACTTTGCCGGTCTCTGGCCCAAGTACATCAATATTCGCCGCGGCTCTTACCTCATTGCTGCCGTTGCCGTGGCCATGAACCCGTGGTACATTCTCGCCGACGCCGCCAACTTTACGTCGGCGCTGAACAGCTTTGGCATCGTGCTCGGCCCCATCATGGGCGTCTACACTGCCGACTACTACGCCGTGCGCAAACAATTGGTGAAGCTCGGCGACCTCTACCACGACAACCCGTCGGGCATCTACTACTTCTTCCACGGCATCAACCTGCGCGCCTTTGTCGCATGGATTGTTGGCTTTGCACCCGCCATCGGAGGCATGGCATCTGTCAACCCCCAAAACAATGTGCCCGACGGCCTTGTCAAAGTGTTCTACCTGGGCTTCCCTCTGGGCTATGCGCTGTCGTTTATTGTGCACTGGGGCCTAAACGTCGTGTTCCCACCGCCCGGCTTGGGTCAGGTTGATTCGTATGACTCGGTGAGTTTTGGTCACCCTGGTTCTGTCATAATTCGTTCCTACCCTTCCACACTTGCTGACAAATATTCAGTATGGCACGTTTTCGACCGAAGAAGCACTCGCTCTGGGCATTGAACCTAACGACGGCAACCGGAACGAAGGAGACCCAGAGTGGACGTCCAAAGAAGCCAATGTCGTGGAGGCCGCACTCTGAGAGCCCATCAGTAAAGAATGTGAGGAAAAGCCCTCTGTAGTCATGATACACTTGCACTATGTTTGGCTTGGTTCTACACATTCGATGTAAGTGTATAAATAATATGAATAAATCGATATAAGTGTGTGAATATACGGTGTCGCAGGTCTTGCTATGTTGGTGTCGTGTGTGCTGTGCCACTTCCTCCAAGATGTGCGAGTAATTACTGGTACGGCCCTTGTCCACTAAGTTTGTTCAAGACGTTGTCAAGGTTCTTGATGGCTTCGAGTGTCGGTGGGTTCGGTACTCTCTCCCGCCAGGTCTCCTTGCCATTTTCGTAGACAACGAGCGTTGGCCACCAAACGACCTCTGCAGCTTTCTGGACAGTCGAACCAGGCTCAATGAGGCCATTTATCTAATGAGTAGAGTAAGAATGGCTTTAGATTACCGTCGGTTTCAGGTTTATATATATATATATTTCATTTTTTATTGTTCTCTTTCATCTCTTACCTTAAAGAACCGAAATTTGGCGTTGCTTGCCTTGGCTGCCAGTTTTTCGTAGTGCGGCGCAATAACCTGCATAATTTTCGGCGTAAGCAATCTTATTCCTGCTCTCGTTGCAAAGACGCTCCTCACCTTGCATGGCGGGCATTGTGTCGAGTAAAAGTCCAGCACAACCACGCCTGGCTGTGCAAGCTCTGCCTCGTATGCCGTCAAGTCTGCTAGCTCAGCAATCTGTGTCGCCATGGTCTCATCTGTGTGATCTGTATGTTCTTTGCTGTCGGGTAGGGAATACCATTGATCAAATCGTATGCGACAGAGCAGTGTCCCATCCAGCTAAACTTATTATACTGCTACAGGACCGGACAATTCGTGTTGGTCTGCGAATGGCGACATCGTCCTAGCATATGTCGTTGGCTTCAACGGTCTGTAGCGGGGAATACTGTCCGTGCTCGGGGCACTAAGTGGGACTCGTTGTCCCTAGGCGTGCGAGGCCATGTGGCGGCAGGCAATGTTGTATCGAATAATTATTTTTACGGTTGACTAACTGCGCAAACGATAATACAGGCTTTGATTCTGTTGTGCATTACAGCATTCACAACGGCCTCTGCAACTTACAATTGGTTCATTTGGCGTCTGTGCTATGATCTATATCCCAGAAGTGAGAAATGTAAGGAAGAGGCTTTGTGGCATACAGTTTAGCGGATGTTGACTGATTTCGAAATGCTGCACCGGCCCAAACCCGATCGCGGGTTTCGTTGAAGCCGCCCATCTCCGCACAACGAACAAGGTGGCAGAGTGACACTTGATAAGACTACGGCACCTAGAAACGGCATTGTATTTTACACGTTCGATATTTCGGTTCGTAGCGACTAAAATTAACTTGGGCTTGTGTATACAGAGTATTTGAACCTCCAAATCACTGCTAGACTTGACGATAACTATTTGTTGTTGCTGCTTAAGCAAAATGGCTATCGTGGACGTCCTGCCGGGCAAGTATTTGACCACCGACTCTCAGCTTTCCTGGGATCAGAGGATCGACCTGGACATCATACGCAAAGAACATCCGCATGGCGCTGCCGACCAATGGTCCCTCCGATGCAATGACCGAAAATATGCGCAGGCGCCAATAGCGACACTTAGGATCGTTGTGGACAAGGAGACAGGCAATGCTGGCTTCGCGGACGCGACATTCCCACACTGGATCGCAAGAAAAACGGTAACTGTAAGCGGCACTTTTACAGTCGGTAAGGATGGGATGGTGCATCTTCATCTCACGCAGGTCGGCCAAGGCATGACAGGCCTCGACACGTGGACCACTACACTGAGGAAATGGAAGACTGTTCTACCGACAGAAAGGAGCACAAAGTCAACCAATCTTCTTGACTTGATACAGTCCAACTTCTCGGCGCCCAACTCTGAACCCAGAAAACCACGGATTGATGCGTTGGCTGTCTCCAAGAACGGAACCACTGTGCTGGAAGAGTACTTTGGTGGCATGGCATCTGACACCTTGCACATCATCTCGTCGTGCACAAAGTCCATAACGGCCCTACTGGCAGGCATTGCCATCGACCGGGGTTTGTTTCGCCTTGACGACAAAATTGCCGACTACTTCCCAGGAATTTTGACGACATGGCGGGGAGACGACACCAATCCACCGGTATTAATCCGTCACGTCTTGTCCATGACGGCTGGGACGGACCATACGGTAAAAGATGCCCAGGACCTGCTGGAAAGCACAGATGTTGAACAGTTGGTCTTGGGTTGGGGACTGGCTGCGCCAGCAGGAGTACGCTACAATTACGACAACGGCCTCCCAGCTTTGATGGGCTGCCTGATTGAACGGACAAGTGGGATTCCACTCGCTGACTTTGCAACCCAGCACCTCTTTGGACCAATGGCCATCACGAATGTGGCCTGGACAGAGATGCCAATGCCCGCAACCCGCACGTACGTGTCGGATCCACCGGTACTTGCAGCTGGTGGCATGGCCCTGACCCTCCCAGATTTCATGAAATTGGGGCAGATGCTGCTGCAAAAGGGGACGTACAACGGGCGGCAGATTGTGCCAGAGGGATTTGTCTCCGAGGCCACGCAACAGCAGACTGCAAGGGATAACTATCCTTATGGCTATTACATTCACATTAACCAGCGGGGCAGCGTTACTCATGGTGAGAAAAGGGATTGGGTCCATCTTGACCGCACAGACGGCTACTTTATGCTTGGCCAGGGTGAGCAGGTTTTGTTTGTGTCACCAGAAGAACAGATTGTCGTCGCAGCATTCAGTTCCACATGGCATCGAGACAAACTCGCACAGCAAGACCGCTATGCCATTATGAACGTTATCAAGGTTGCTTTAAATGGTATTTAGTAATGTATTCTATGCACGGTCAACAACGACCATCTACATATAACTATATTGCGCATTATCTCGCTCTGATATTCCAAACTGTCGCAATAACTTGTGAATGGCCACCTTGTCAGCATGCCACACGTTGAGATATTGACAGATGGCGGGGATTTCGTATCGCGTCCGAAAGGCAATCCACCATTTGCACTGCCCAGCTTTGCCATACCAAAGGCAGAGAAGCAGAAGAGCGACTGGATCGCGCTGGTGCAGCAAGACTTCGAAAGCGTCGTGCATCTTGCCGGCCACCATGAGGACTTTGCCGAGAGAGGCGTTGTCGTAGGAGAGCGACAGGAGTCGTGAGAGCGAATGGGCCACGACAAAGTATGGGTTGGTTTCGCTTGTCGAGTACTCGTCGATGCCACAAATCCGGGCCAGGTCCGGCAGCAAGCCCTCGTTGCCCACGCGCGGCACTGGCGCGGTTTTCCCGTGCAGGTCGCCGAGCACCTGAAACATGGGCCGGAACACACTGCTCTCGCGCATCGGATTGAGCATATGCCACAGCGTCATCTTGCCGGCGCCCAGCCGCAGCCACTCGAGGTCGGAGGACGGCTCCGGCGGACCAAGCGGCCACGCATCCTCGGGCCTCCTGGCTGTCGAGGATGCAAACGTGAGGATGGACAGCATACCGGCGCCCGACCAGATCGGGTCCTTGCGGTCCTCGGTCATGGGCTGGCTGAGCCAGTCGTTGAAGAGCGACGTGCACCGGGCGACGTGAAAAAGCTCACGACCGGCCCATGTGCTTGAACCGCTTGGCCAGTATGGAACGATGGACGTGCTGCTCTGCTCATCGAAAAGATAGCGGTCGTGCACGGCGGCGACGGCGAGTGTGCCGTGCATGAGGAATGGGTGTGTAAAGCATTTTTCAAGCATGTAGTTCTCGTAGATGTCCACCATGGCTTGTCCGCCGAGCGAGTAGAGAGTCCGGTTGCGGAACTTGGTAAAGAGGATACAGTCCTGTGTGTCGAGCATGTACTGCGTGTGGCCATCGTTGGCCCAGATGCCATTGCTGGGCGCACTTCGGATGGCCGCGGGCGATCGTCCGTGGAGTTGCAGTGCGTGTTCCGTGTTGTTGGACGTGGTACTCAACTTTTCTGCAGTTGCTGCCTGTCCTGCGTCCCCTACAATCTCAGCCTGCTGGTGCTTGCTTTGGCCGCTTCTCTTCTCGGACATGGGCTGCAGATCTGGAACCGTAAGAGAGAAATTGCATAGGACACCGTATTTGCTGCATTTCGTGCAGTGTGGCCGCGTCTCATCGCACTGGTGCTGTGTTAGCGGGCTGTGGAGGGGATTTGATACGTAGAATAAAGCAATGCAACGGAGAACAGCGATGACCAACCTTGACCTTGCGGAGCTTGCAGTTGCGGCAGCCGAAGCGGGATTTGCGCCGGGGAAAAAAATGCGGATTTGCCCGAACTGCTACCGTCGACATGCTATGGTGCCTTGCACTGCGAGAGAGAGGGCGAAAAGCGATATACAGAGTGAGAGAGAGAACGAGAGTATGTGCGTGAGCGTGCGCGTGTGCGTGTCTGTGTGCATGGTGTACGTCGTCATGTTTGAGATGGACCGCAGGGAGAGACGATGTCTTCGTAATCAGCTCAGCTGGAGCACCGTCAATCGATAATTCCGTTCTTGGTCCTCATAAGTCCGGCCCAAGACCGGGGCGGTAATCCTAAGATTGCGGTCGGACTTCTGGCTGGACCCACCCTCTTTCCTCGTCTCGGGTCGAGCCGCACATGATTGGCCAGAACAGGGAGTCGCGGGCCCACCTGTGATCTCCATGGACCGCCGCGCACTTACATGGACCAGCAATGGCATCACTAAGCTGTATGTTGTACATTTTGCGTCGCTCGGAGACGGTAAGAGGTGCGACGAGCAGTGCGCAGGCGTTACGAATTCACGGACAGCGGACATCTTCAAATGCCGACATACAGAAAGCAGAAAAGTATATAACAAGGCATGCAGTCGTGGCTGGCTGAGGTAGAATCTTTCCACAATCCGGTCATTTCTCACTGTACTTTTTACACTCAACAACATTGTTCCTCCTAAAGATATCTTAATTTTCACCACCAGCGTCAAAATGCGTGTCTTCGTTACTGGCTCGACGGGCTTTGTTGGCTCGTCCGTCGTCAAGGACTTCCTCTCGGCTGGCCACTCGGTCGTTGGCCTCACGCGCAGCGAAAAGGGTGTCGAGCAGCTCAAGGCCCTCGGCGCTGAGGCTGTGAACGGGACCATTGAGGACGTTGCTCTCCTCGAAGCCACGGCTGCCACGGTGGATGCCGCTGTCCACCTGGCGTTTGTCCACGACTTTTCCAAGTTTTTCGAGGCCTGCGCCACAGACCGGGCCGCCATCACGGCGCTCGGCAAAGGCCTCGTCAAGGCGGGCGGCGGCGTGCAGCGCTCGCTCGTCGTGACGAGTGGCACCATGCTCCTTGCCACAAGCAAGCGTGGCGAGTTGCTCACCGAGACCAGCCCCTTCCAAACAGCCAGCCCGCTGGCAGCAGCCCGTGGCCCCTCAGAGAAGGTCTGCCTAGACTTTGCTAAGAAGGAGAACGGCGGCCTGCGCGCCAGTGTCGTTCGTCTCCCTCCGGTGACACACGGCCCAGGTGGCGTGTCTGGGTTCTCGGGTCACCTGGCGTCTGTTGCTATCAAGACCGGCAAGTCGGTGTACGTCGGTGACGGCCAAAACCGCTGGTCAGCCGGCCACCGTGACGACGCGGCCCAGCTGTACCGCCTGGCTGCCGAAAAGGCAGAGCCTGGCTCGGTCTTCCACGCGTCCGTCGAGCAGGGTGTGGTGGTCAAGGACATTGCCACGGCCATTGGCAAGCAGCTGGGTCTCCCTATCGAGAGCTTGGAGGGTGATGCGGTGGATGCGCACTTCAACTGGTTTGCCAACCCCTGCAGATCCGACAATGTCGTATCCAGCCAGGTCACGCAGGAGACGCTGGGCTGGAAGCCGACCCACGTCACACTCATGGAGGACCTGCCTGCCATTATTGAATTTGCCAGGACGGCTGCTACAGAGGCCAAATAGACGAAGTGGGCAAAGATGTCCACTACTCGGGCTGGTTCAGACAGGGACTGCATATAGTCATTATATAGTAAATCATCCAATTCAGGCATTGCACGGTTATAAGACATGCATCTACCACGGCATATTTTGTGAATCGGCAGACATGCCCGAGATGTAGTAGTCAAAGCTCCAATCGGTCGTACCGGTTCCAAACGTGCTTTCCACGGCGTTGCTGGCGTTGCTGGTGTTGAAGAATTCGAGGACCAGAGGTGGGATGGCGGGCGGATTGATAACGTCGGCGCGTCCATCGTACATGTCTATTCTCCCTTCGGAGAAGGCCGCCACATCAAGTGCCAGTTCGGATGCAAGAGTGGCGGTGCTTGGCTGCACGTCTGGTGCTGGCGGAATAAAGACAGGACTACCATCGTATGGCCCAGGGAGCAGCGTGTTGGAAACAGCCCTGTCGGGTCCCAGAGACGGTGGCTCTAAACGAGACGCAGAAGCACTCGTTGTATGATGCTGCATTTGCACACGGCGCAGAACGAGATCATCGCTCGGCTGCTGTGCCACGCAGCGGTTGCGCTTGCTACCGCTGTCTCGTGACGGGCTTCGTCGTGACGCTTCTGCTGACGATGTTTTCCGTGGCCGTGCCGATCCGCTGCTTTTAGATGCCACACCGCCATACAAGTCGCCAATAATGCCCAGCCACCGCCGCATCGTGCCTGGCGTCTGGCGCTCGTCGCGGTGCTTCCGTGCGAGATCGGCAGATTTTTGGAACAGGCTTCGGGTCTCCGAAGCGGCGGATACTTTTCGCTGCGCCGTATCGCATATGAGGCTCAAGACGAGGACCAATGTGGCCGAGTACAGATAGTACACATCCAGTCCAGTACGCGCATTGAATTGGCCGAGCTCTGCGAGTTGGAGGAGCAAGACGATGGCCTTCCGACCCGAGTTCTGGCATGCATCCGCAATGGCCGTCGCCGAGCAGGGGCTCGAGAGAGTGATTGTTGTGGCGCTGTCGCTGAGCTTGTCTGCATTGTGTCCGAACAGGAAGTCCGACCTGGGTCCTCCCTTTTGCAAGGACGTGTAGCGGGACAGCAAGGCATGGCGCGCCACAAGGCACACAGTGTAGTGGTATTGGATGTGCAAAAGCAATGTAGCACGCTGGATTCCCGGCGGCGCATATCGCACGGCATCGATGCATAGGTGAGCCGGAAGTGCGGTGTGCCACCGCGTAAGGTCGCGGAGTAGAGCGACCGCCGGCGCTAGGGGTCCGCCGTAGTTTGTCCGTACAGTCTCGGGCATGGCGTTGGCCCGTCCCAGTAAAAGCGTCAGGCGGCTGGCGTGCTCGGCGTGTCCGTATCCCGCCATACTGGCCGGCGGCAGAAGCTGCATGTGCCGATTCACCACGGCGCTGGGTCGGTCATGCGACGACACCTGCAGCTGCTCAAAGGTATACAGTGTCCACCAAATCGTTTTTCGCATAGTACGAAGAAGCGGTGGGGTGGAAGCTGCCGTCGTATCGTCGTCGACGAGGCCAGGGCGGTGGAGTCCAATGGCATAGCCCAGACGCAGAGCGGCACCCGTCAATGTCCAGCAGACGTCGCGTGAATTAGTGTTGTGCAAATGCAGGCTGGCGAGCAAGAGGGCTTGGATGGAGGCGAGGCTGGAGGTGAAGAGAACCGTGGGCAGGAGGGCCTCAATCTGGGCCCAGAGCCACAGTTCATCGGGGTCATCGTCCGTATGGTCGTGGGTGGCGGGAGTGGCGAGTGATACGTGCAACCGCCCAAGAATCATGACACAGTACAAGGTACAAAGCCAAACCCGATCAATGAATGCCCTTGGAGATGCCCCTGGGCCGGATTGCATCTTTGTTTTCATGACAAAATCCAGTGTCTCCAAGAACGAGACTTCATGCAGAACTGGGAAGTCGGTGTTGACGTGCTCGAAGAACGCATGGACGCTGGAAAGCACCTCGGTTGATTGTGGCCCTGACAGCAGCTCCATTCCTGCTGCAACAGCTGCTGCAGCTGCTGGTTGCACTGCACCACAGTGACCAGACGACAAACGCCGGAATCGATTGGTTGGCGGGTGGAGGTCTGTCATATCCTCCACAGCCAATTCCGCCACAGTCTCTGGCGACGTCGTTACGTCCCGCATGGTACGTGATGCTACTGCTCCGTGCTGCCGTAGGAGAATGTCCTTCTTGTCGACAGGATTGAGGCCAAACAGCTGCATTTGGCCGGCATCTGCGCTGCGACCTCCATCCACCAAAGTCTGCAGGTGGATCTGGAAGTAGTATGAACTGGCCTGGCCAATGTATTGTCGCTGGCCTTGGCGGTCCTGAACGAGGCCTTCGCTGTGGTTGCTCGACGTTGACGATGTTGCAGGTGACGAGGGTGGCGGCGACGAATACAACGTGCTCGTGACTGTGTTTTGCAACGGCTGTGTTCGTCTGGATGTTCGTCGTCCCCCACTACTTGATGACTCGAACGTCGATGCAGGGAGTGTGTTGGTCGTTGATAATGCTGCCGTGGAGCTAGATGCATCGTGGTCTTGAGCGGTCGTTCGCTCTGGACTGTGATTCTGTGATGCATCGGACGACAGTGGGATCCCCAGCTCGCTTCCCACGCGATGAAGGCTCTCGAGACTCGTAACGTCGGCTTCTGGCACCAGCCCCTTGATCAGTTCCTCCATGGCCTCCATGCGCGCACTGTACGCGTCGACAAGCACACCGGTCGCGGCGGCAGCAGCAGCGGCCGCCGCCGCTGCCGGTGGCAAACGGGGTTTGCGTGGTTTAGTGATGATGCATTCGTAGCCGTACTTTTCACAGTGGCAGCAGCGGTCCGAGTCGGCACCCATAATGCGGCGGCATTTGTGCTTGCGCGTCTTACAGCGGTCACAGCTGTTCTCGGTGCGCTGTCGCAGCTCGGCAGGCACGCGCCGGCTCTTGCGGTTCGTCGAGGTCGAGCCGATGGTGCTCATGGTGGGATGGGGCTGGGACTGGGGTACGATGCAGTCGACTTCGTTGTACTCCGTCCAACCGTATTGCGTGAGCGGTAATCCAAGTTGCTTGGCATAAAACGGACGAACTGCCTCAATGGTTCTCAGTCTGTCGAATCCACTTGCCAGTCCCCTGCTTCCCCAGATTGCTGACTTGTGGACGGCAGAATGTAGATGGTAGATTGGAGGTCTCTAGATTGCTGGTCTTCAGAATGGAGGTTCGGAAGACCGGATCCATATATCAACAGCCACGCGAGATAGCTTGCCTGTTTGCCGTCATCCGTCGTCTCCTCTTTTCGTGAGGTTTACATCCTTTTATCGCATTTGGCTTCTTTAGCGTATATTTAGTGCGTCTGTTACCACTCCGCTGGGTGTTTGCAGGTGTTTGATGATATCGCCGCGGCTTGCCTGTCATCCGCGCTCCACTTACAGTGGGGATAGCGCTTGGACGGCCGGCCGACAGGGCATCTAGGTGTCTTTACGGCTGCGCTAAACCCCCAGCGACAGCGGGGGAAGCGTGACATTATCAAGAGTACACCTGTTTGGTATCTGGACAATCAGGTCAAGGTTGGCGACACAACCTTGAGGGGACGAGGGCACAGCGATGATAATATAAAGGAGGCCGTGTCGAGTGATGTTTGGGGTAAATATGAGAAATTGGACACGAATTACATGCGCACAAAATTTTGGAATCCTCTCCTTTTTTTAATGTTCACCAGCCTTAGTCTTTTTTACTTGTCGACCACAAAATGGGCCAACACGGAGTCGTAGACGTCCAGGAGCAGCCTTCCTCCGAGGACTTTCGCTCCGAGAAGCACGACAAGCCGGAACCCGCGTTCCTCAAGGCCACCAAGGACGGCATCCCGCTGCATCCACAGCCCAGCGATGACCCGGAAGACCCGCTGGTAAGACGCCAGATCACAACTCAAACTGCTTTCCATTTACCGGAGCCTAGGACCCGCGATATTAACACAGCGTCTCATTGCCTGAAATCACAGAACTGGAGCCCGCTCCGCAAACATGCCGCCCTTGTCGTGCTGGCCATGGAGTCACTGATCATCAAGTTTTCCAATACCGTCATTGTGCGTCACAGAACCCCGGATAACACTATTCTTTGCCGTCTAGCATGCCGTGCCTAACACTCCGTGCCTTACTTTCCCTTTAGGCCCCTGGTGCCCACACACTCGCCGCCCAGTTTGGCACAGCTGCGTCCACGGCATCGTACATTGGGTCCGCGCCGTCTGTTCTCTACGCCTTCGCCCCGTTCCTGTGGATCCCGCTCAGCCATCGTCTCGGTCGTCGCCCGGTTTTGCTGTTCAGCCACTTGGTCGCGCTGTTGGCCGCCATTGGCGTCGGCCGCGCCCAGTCGTACTCGCAGGCGCTTGGTTGCCGCATGCTGATGGGCTTTGGCGGCAGCGCGGGTCTCTGCATCAGCACTGCGGCCATTTCGGACATGTTCTTCTTGCACGAAAAAGGCACCCGTCTTGGGCTAAACGGCATGCTCTTTGTGGTTGCTCCGTACATTGGTGGTGTGGCTGGTGGTTCAATCCAACAGAACAAACACCTCGGCTGGCGCTGGGCCATGTACATTGCCGCCATCTGCTACGCCGTGCAGTTGGTTCTGCAGTTCTTTCTCGTGCCGGAAACCATCTACGACAAGGACATCGCTGCTGCCGAGCCCCCCGAGGCTAAAACGACTTTGTACCGCCGCCTTGGTTTCCGCACCCCAAAGCCTGCACCGGGCGAGACATGGGCCGCCACGTTCCGGGTGCCGTTCTCCATGTTCGCATACCCCGCCGTCGTTCTGCCGTGCTTCTGGGCCTCTACCTGCATCATGACCGAGGTGGCCAACACGGCCGGCCTAAGTCTCAACTTTGGCTCTGGCACGCGGTTCGACTTTTCGGTCGCTCAGGTGGGCTACTGCTTCTTCGCCGGTCTGATTGGCTCCGCCCTCGGCGAGGTCTGTGCCGGTCCGCTCTGTGACATGACCGCCAAGCGCAGTCTGCGCAGCGGCGTCGAGTGGGTGCCCGAGAAGCTGCTCAAGCTGTTTCTGTCAGGCCTCTTCACCACATTTGCAGGCCTGCTCGTCTACGGCTTCACGCTCGAATACGTGCAGACGTCGCAGTGGGCAGCGCCCCTCGTCGGGTTGGGCCTCTTTGTCTTTGGCCAGGAGATTGTCGTCACCGTGCTTCTTGCTTACATGACCGAGTGCTACCGGGACCGTGCTGTCGAGTGCACCATCGTCTTCCAGTTCTTCCTAAACCTCATGTGCTTCCCACCGCCCTTTTTCACGCCGCTCTGGATCGCCAAAAAGGGCGGCGCCAAGGTACCATACATTGTGTATGCCCTGTTGCCGGTCGCCTTCTTTCCACTGTGCATCCTTCCGTTCATGCTCAAAGGGCAGGCTATCCGTGAAAGGGGGGGTGTTCTCGCTTTCTGGAAAAAGCTCCAGTAGACGTTGTGACATGTAGCACCACAGATGATGGGTTCATCCATTTCGATCACAGTTGGTGTCACGGGTATAATTTGATAGCTGCCACAATTAAATAGACAGTAGCATTTCTCACATACTTTAATTACAGAGATCAACCGCCCTGAAACATAACATCATCCTTTAAGGTCGTGACATAAAAACGCATTGTAAGGCATTCTGGGACGTGGACAGCTATTCAATTCAAATATTATTTACAAGTCGCCTCCACCCCTGACGGCTTCTCCTGGCTTTCATTCTTTTCCCGAAACAGCCGGCAAACAGTTTCCATATCAGCTTTCAGGTCGTGCTCCCAAATCCACAGGAAGCGCACGTTGAGGTTCTCAACGATCTTTCCCATGTCGTCGCCGTAACGCGGGTCCCAGCAGGCATACATGGCGCCCAGTTCTTGGCTTGTCTGCACAACGCGCTGGGCGCGTGGTCGCCTCACCACATCGTAGGCTGCAAACGCTGCCTCGAGGTCCTGCCAGCGAGCCACGCGACCGAGCACGTGCGAGAGGATCAGGGCGTCTTCGATACTCATGCCGGCGCCCGAGGCCTGGTGCGGCGTTGTGGCGTGGGCCGAGTCGCCGAGAAGGCACAGCAGGCCGTCGAAGTAGGTGGACGTTTGGATGTGATGATGGAGCGCCCACTGCACGGGCTCAGCACATTCAATAAGCTTGACGAGGCGGTCGTCGACATTGGGGAAGTCCGTGCGGATCGTCTCCAGGGGAACACGGCGGGTCCACTGCGGGTGTGTCCACGGCCCGTCCACAAAGCGGCACGCCACAATGTTGCATTCGGTGCCGGACGAGATGGGATACGTCATGATGTTGACACCGGGCCCGTTGAAGCACTTGGCATCACCGGCATACTCAGCGCCTAGCACGGCCTGAGCAGTGGCCATGGGCACTATCGAGCGGTAGGCGTACTTGCCGCTGAAGACGGGAGCGACTTCCTCGGGGTAGCCAGCCGGAGCCAAGACAAATCCGCGCGAGGTACCCTTGACGCCGTCACAGCCAATGACAGCCGTAGCCGTCGCCTTCGTACCGTCTGAAAAAGACAGGACACACCGGCCCTCACTTGCAAACTGCTGGATGTCCGTCACACGCTTGTTGAACTGCACGGCATTGTCTGGGATTTTGCTGGTTAGGATGTTCAACAGGTCGCGGCGATGTGCGCTGGTCCGCTCATAGCACTCGGCGCCAAAAGGTCGAGGTGTCCATCCGCGCTTCTCGCCAAACCCAGGCTCCGCATACATGGCCTCCATGGCCACGTGGAGCTTCTCTTCCGACAGGTTGCCTGAGGAAATGGTGTCATAGAGGGCCCGCAGCTCGGGGCTGATGAGATGCAGGGCCCGGAGGGCGTTGGGACCAAGGCCGACGCCGGCGCCGATGACGCTGTACTGTGCGGCGGACTCGTATATGGTAAAGGACACATTGTTGCGGAGACAGCCCACGGCCAGGGATAGACCGCCAATGCCAGCTCCAACAATGGCAATGTGAATTGGTGATACTAACGGCTCTGGCGATCTTGACTCGGCCGACTCGGCGGACTTGGCGTCGGAAGTTGTGGGCTGCTCCGGCACAATCTCATTCGGCGCGTAACGGCGAATGACGAGCCGGCGTAAACGAGACAGGACGATGCCCATTGTGATGAATTACTGTTGTGATGGTAGAGTGTCAGCTTAAATGATGTCCTGTTTCTGAACCGTTGCTGTCGGTGGTCCTGCCTCTAGTTCATAATCAATAATACTGGCTCAGCCAAGTGAGTAACAACTAGCAATTGGCACCCCTCGGCCTCGTAGATAAAGGCATGTTTGATAAGTCAATTAATTATCCTTCCCTGACAGCAACAAGTCTTTGCCATGGAAATATTGAACGGCCATCGCAGGATACCAGGCAAGCTGCATCTGCTTATTCTTGGCTGTGAGTGCCGGAAGCCAGCAGTCCCCGAAGTTAGACACTACCAGTGAATTATCTTGGCCAATCGCGGGTTGCCTGGCAGCCCGCGCGACACCCTCATACTCGCAATTGGTACCAGCATCGGAACAGAGGATGCAAACAGCAATCTAGATCTAGCACCTGTATAAGTGAGAATACTTCAACCGTGTGAAAACAATGAAAGGATCAAAACGAGGGCAATTGAGGGGGGATGGTGTAAAAGAAGAAACCAATACTTAAGGCTATGGTGCTACGTAGGATGCAAAACTCTCAATGAATCCAATGCCCGGCTTTAATGTACATGGTCGAAGCGAAGTATGCCGCTAGTGCTTTATGTCTTTTTGTTCTTATTCTCATTACATCCCACCTTCCTCCGCGTCGTTTACCGTCGTCGAGTTCATGGTAGACCATTTCACTTACACAGTGACATCATTGTATGTCTTAGTGTTCATCTGGGAAATTCGCGGGTTTAGGAACGACGGTGTTGATTTTCGTTTGAATTTATTTCCCTCTAGCATTTTACTGAATTTTTATTAAAGGTGGTTGAAATAAAACTTTTTTTTTCTTTTCTTGTTATCCTATCTTTTGTTACGTTTAATTTTGCATTTAACTTCAATTTAACAAAAAAAATAAAATAAAAGTTTCCCTTGATTTTGAAACCAACTTTGATGGCTATTCTTTTCGTGATTTTGAGAACATGACTTCAACCGCGTTGCCACAAAGATGGCGAGCATGGAACATTGGCTCGCCTTCGCCGAGACGCCCCGACGACAGCGTGGACACTTCTAGAACCTGCAGCGAACCGAATCGCACAGGTCTCTTGGTGACTTGGGGAGCGTCGGAGTCCAGTAAAATGCCGTTCTTTCCCGGCAAGTGTGCTGTTTCGCGCTGTTTGCACTGCAATTCCAGTAGACAACAGCCTGTTTGGACTATGTCCGGCGCGTTAACCCCGCAGGTCCATGGCACGTGAACAGCAGCTATGACTTAAGCAGACGTTTTGCAGTATCTTTTGGAGCCTGCACGTCATTGCGGCGTTTGCCTCCCCACTTTACAATCTGCTCTTGCCCTGATAAAAGCTTTTGGAGCCTTTTGCTTTCGAACGGTGATTTTGCCCTCTTCCATCATCGCCATCACCACATCCATCAACACAACCATTACAACCACACCATGATCGTCTTACCACCCGCCATGGGCCCTACCGCACTGCGGCGCCTGGCCCCCCAAGCCGCCAAAGCGTCGCCATCGGCACTGGGTATGCGCGCGTTCCACCAGTCGGCCGTCAGGAATAGCTTCTTCACGTCGCGGACGACCGCCACCAACGCCGCAAAAAAGACCTCGATGACCTCCTCCTCGACCCCTGCCGCCTCCCTCCTGACCCGCCTTGCGGGTGCCTCGCGGTCGTACTACCAGCAGACGCACCAGACGGTGGCCCAGGCGTCGCCGATGCGCAAGCTGCTGGTGGGCGGCGCCATCTTTGGCGGCACGCTGATGGCCGTCAACATGGTCTTCAACCGGGAGACGCGCGAGGATGGCGGCATGCCGCTGTTTGAGCGCGAATACCTCAACAACACCTTTTTGCACACGGGCCTGGGCGTCGGCATCATCGCCATGTCGGCGCGTGCCATGATCCAGTCGGGGTTTGTGTTCCGCATCATGACGGCCAACCCGTGGGCGGTCGGCATCGGCGGACTGGCACTGTCGTTTGGCACCATGATCGGCACGCGTGCCATCGACCCGGATAACTACCTGCCCAAGTACGCTCTGTGGACGGCCTTCAACGCCACGCAGGCAGCCTTTGTCGCCCCCCTCCTGGCCTTCGCTCCCGGCGCTCTGCTCGCCCGTGCCGGCCTCTACACCGTCGCCATGATGGGCTCGCTGTCGATTGTTGGTGCCACAGCCAAGCAGGAGAAGTACCTGTACCTGGGCGGCCCGCTGCTGGCCGGCTGTGCCATCGTGCTGGCGTCGGGTCTGGCGCCGCTGATCATCCCGGCGACGGCGGTGCGCACGCTGGCTTTCACGGAGAACATTTGGCTCTGGGGCGGCCTGGCGGTGTTTGGCGGCTTCACGTTGTACGACGTGCAGAAGGTGCTGTACCACGCGCGGCTGGCGGAGCGTGGCGTGATCAAGCGCGACCCGGTCAACGAGAGCATCTCGCTGGAGCTGGACTTTTTGAACATTTTCATCCGGATGGTGCAGATTCTGATGATGCAGCAGAACCGGAGAAAGTAGACGAGGGGAAAGCATGTCAGCCTTGTGGCCCAGATAGTATACTTTAACAGTCGACGGACGCTGTACAACAATCTCAATTCAATTTATATTGACTCCAGCAAGATACTGCAGTGATATTATGTCTATTATATTCGTTTGCTCTGTACATGACTCGCGGATACCAACAAGCAATGAATTTTCAATCTCTACCTTTTCTGCCTCGCAACGCGCACGCACTTCACTTCAGCGCGGGAAACGACCGCACGTAGTGGCTCGCGCACACGTAGCCGTCCGGGTTGTTCACCAGGTACAGCTGATGGTAGTCCTCGGCGTCCCACCACTGCTTCGCCGGCAAGATTTCCGTGACAATCTTGCCCTTCCACCATTGCTCGTTGGCCTGCGCCGTCACCTCACGCGCAATCTTCTCCTGCTCGGCGTCGTGGAAAAAGATGCCGCTGCGGTACTGCGTGCCCCGGTCGTTGCCCTGCTGGTTGCGCGTCGTCGGGTCGTGCATCTTGTAGAAGAACTCGAGCAGCTGCCGGTAGCTGACTTGCGCCGGGTCGAATGTGATTTGGGTCGCCTCGGCGTGGCCCGTGTTGCCGCTGCACACGGCGCGGTACGACGGGCTGGAAGCATCACCGCCAATGTAGCCGACCCGCGCATCGTACAGGCCCTTGCCCTCAAAGTGCTTGCGGTACTCGTGCTCGACGCCCCAGAAGCAGCCGGCGGCGACAGTCGCTTTTTGGGCGCCCGCGGGAGCGCTGGACGCCAGCGCGGCAGCGGCAGCCGTGGCGGCAGAGGGCTCGGCGGCAGACATGTGGATAGAGGTGCGGAAGAGGCGAGCGAGCGACGAGGGGATCGAGAAGCCCATGAAGGTGCGTTGGTGAGTTGGTGAGTTGATTAGTTGGTGATGAATGCGATATTGTTCGGGTGAATCAGAGTGCGCTGATTGCTTGTGCTGAAGCGAGCTCAGTCTTGGTTGACATGAAGTTCAATTGCCAGCGAATCCGGGAATGTCTGGAGTATTATATACGTCGTAAGTAGGAATTGTCAAATGTCAAAACGGTCCAACAAAGCCTCGACCGGATATTGCATGAGCCGACACAGTATGTAATCGCCGTACGCTATTTGCTCAGCAGCTCCGTGTGCACAAAGAATGACAAATTAGCCTGTCTTAGTGGGGTAGCTTGTATGCCGTCAGAACGCCACAACAGGGCAGTGTCAGGTTCCGCAGCGGTTCCCAGTAAGTCGGCTAAGCAACTAGGACTTTATGCTCACAGTTGGGCCAGGCCTTTCTGTTAGCGCCAACGACTGTTCAAACCGCCTTAAAGTGTCTGTAAACTAGTGGACAAAATTGGCAATTCTGATCAAGTCATCAAGGATCGCTGTAGGGCTTCTAAACAAACATGAAATAAAAATAACACATACAATACAAAAAGAATACAAATAGTCGTACAACATATATGAGAAATACAAATACATGAATACAAATCGCAACGCTCCGTGACCACAAAAGTCGTAAATGCAGCCGCTCTCCATATGACATCATCGTCCATTCACCCACTCCGGTCGTCGGTCCCGGCAAACTTGACGCTCTTGCGCCGTTCACGTTCGCGTGGTTCAACGGGCAAAGGATAGTTGGCACCGCTGCCACCACTTCCGGCCAAGACGGAGCTGCGACCGGGGCTTGAGCTGAGGATTGTGCGGCCTGAAGCTGCGTCGCTGGTGCGACTGCCTCCACCGCCCGGCCCTCGCAACGACTCCCGTACCATATCGACCGCTCGACTTTGGCCGACTTCATGGCCGTCAGCGCGGACTCGGGCCGAGTCCGGTGTGGGAACATCGTCCGGCTCCCTGTCGGTTTGGGGCGTACTGCTGCCGGCCACGGCCGATGGTAGCAGGTGTGCCGCCCGCGACGCCACCTCGTCGCTCCGCTGCGCAATTGTCTCCGTACGCCAATGGCCGGGTAGACATGCGTGGCCGCAGCCGTCGAGCGGGCAGCAACCGTCTGAAAACTCGGTGCCCGTGCCAGCGTCGGGGAACGGTGGGAACGAACCGAGACGGGGGCTACCGGCCGGTGCATCCTGCGCGTGCCACTCTTCGAGGCATGACAAGTGTCCGCCGTGGCTGCAGCCGACGCAGTACCACCACGTGGACAGCGCGCCACCGGACGATGCTTTGTTCTTGTCGCCACCGTCACCGTCGCGGACGTTGTCTACTGCCGCCACGTCGCGGTGGCCGCATACTGCACAGGGTGCCATGACAGTCTTGCAGCGGTCACACCGCCACAGCGACTCGGTGCCGCTGCCGCTGCCGGGGCTGTTGTGGTCGACTTCGCGGGGCTTCTTGCAGGTGACGCAAATGTACGAGGCCGAAACATTCTTTGTGGCGGGGGCCACAATCGACGCAAAGTCGGCATGGACGCCCCATTTGGACAGCTCAATGTTGTTCGTCGGAGCACCCGTCGTGGACGGCCAGCCTTGAACGCAGAGGTTACGCAGCAGGGCGGCTTCCAAAAACAGCTTCATGCCCATGAGCCGGGCGTGGTGCTGCCGCAGAATGGCGCGCGCCTGCAGGGGATCGATGATGTCGTCAGGCACGAGCGGTCCGAGCAGCAAAACCATGGCGGACGCGTGCAGCGGGGACGTGCGCACTTCGAAAGACAGCGCGCGCTCGACAATGACGTAGGGGTTGAGCGCGGCGTTGCGGTCAAAACCAGTGGCTTTGCCGTCCTTGGTGGGGAAGGGGAACGGAGAGTCGTGCGGCCAGGGGAGGTAGTCACGGTCGGTAAGGCGGTCGGTGTCGACGTCAACATCCCTACTGTCCTCACCGCGCTCGCCGTCCTCACCGTCCTCGCCCGCATTTTCCACGGGGAGAAGTTCGGAAGTGGCGACGCTCATATTGTCCTGCCGCGACGAGGCGCTGCGCTGCAGTGTCGGCCGCTTGCTGGTAAACGAATTTGTCGGCTGTTTCGGGTAAAACTGTGGGCCCTGGAGCGAGTTACTGCTGCTCTCCGTATCTTGCGAATTGGTGCGGTAGTATGTGTCTCTCGTGACACCGGGCGTTGAGAGCGTCGGGTTGGACCCGCTGCCGCCAAACTCCATCGACAGCAGCGCCCTGTTCAGTCGCAACAGTCGCGATGACGAGGCAGCCGACGACGCCAGTACGTCCTTGTCTTTGTCGTGTCTCGGCTTCTCGGCGTGTCGGCCGCGCGATCGGCTCAACGACTCGTCGGCCAGCGCGTTGCTATCGCTGCGTCCGCTGCGTCCGCTGCGTCCACTGCCGTTCTGTTGGCCATGGGCACTAGGACCACTGCGGCCACGGGTCTCAGAGGTGCTGGTGGTCGTCGTGGTTAAACTGTTGCCGCCGGCACCCATGAGGTCCCTGTCGTCGAGTGCCGGCCCCGAAGCCTGCGAAATCTCAAAGATGCGGCCACCTGCACTATCGGTCGAGTTTTGTCGATGAAAGTCGGGCAGCCGCACTGGTGAGCGCTCTGTCAGCGACGTGATGGATGGGCGGCTCGTGGGTGGCGGCCGGGCTGTGGCGCCGGGTACGTCGATGGCGCTGGTCATAGCCTCTGTATCGTAGAAATCGTAGCCCTCCATGCTCGATATGTGTGACACTTTGCTATCGTGGCTGGTCTCCGAGACGGGTATGGAGTCGAGGTGTCGCCGGCGTGGCTGGTTGGTCAGGTAGTCCTGGTAGCGGGCGGGTGGTAGATTGAAGCTCTCAATGTCGGATGGCAGCCCGTTGCTCGCACTGTCGTAGCTGCTCGCGCTGTTGCCGTCGGCAGCGTATCCCGACCGATGGTCGGTGCCTGGCTGGTAGTGGTCGCCACCACCCCGGTAGGCCTGGCCGGACACGGGCCGCGCCAATGGCGTCGGCATGTTAGAGGTGCTCTCAATCTCTTCGGCGAGAAGCGAGCGGACAGGCAGTGTTCGACTGTTGCTTGCCGTCGGCACGAGTGTTGACGTGCCATGGTCGTCGGAGGACGAGAGGGACTCGAGTGTGCTGCTAGAAGGGTCGCCCGAGGGGAGCCGCTCGCCACGAATCTTGTTTTTGTCCGTGTTTTCACTGCTGTGGTGGTGGTGGTGTTGGAGTTGGTGTTGACGGTGACCTTCAGACGACCTAGTCGTGTGGTAGGTGCCCCCCTCGAGCCGGCGCTCTTTGTGGTACTGCGCGCGTTTCCGGAAGAGCAGGTCCATGGCAAACGCGATGATGCGCCAGACCTGCGCCAAGCGGAAGTGGCTGACGTTTTCGGCAGCGCGCGCATATGTGTCGAGAATGGACGCCACGCGGTCGGGCAGTGGGACGACAGTGCCATGACGCACGTAGGCGGGCAGTCGCTCTTCCAGTGTCTCTAGGTAGATTTTGGCGAGGTAGCCGTAGGAGTCCTTGCGCGCGGCCGAGGGGATGTGGCCAATGGCCATAATCTGCTGCGGCCGGAACGCACCAGTGGCGCGCAACGAGTCTTCGAGTGAGATGGTCAAACTGTTGTTGCCGGTGCTGGTCTTGCTCGAGCTGCTGTTATTATTGCTGTTGCTGCCGATACTACCCTCTCGACCGCTGTTGTGGCTATTGTTGCTGTTGGCGGAGCCAGGGTGGCCTGATGACGAGGGAGTCGAGCTCAGGTGGTGGACGGAGCTGGCACGTCGCTTGCGGCCCAGGTTGCGGCGGCGTGGCATGAGGAAACCACGCACGACATCATCCTCGGAGTCACTGCGGCTGATGCTGAGAGCGGGTGCGGGCGAGGTCGGGTCGGAGCCGTGCGAGGTCGACACAGCAGCCGCCGCCGCCGCGGCAGCCGTGGCTGACGGCAAGTCCTTGTGCACCGACGCGAGCACCCGTGGTCGCGGCGGCGGCGGTCGCTCGTCGAGAAAGGTCAGCATGTCGCCGGTGGACGAGAACGCGAGCGTGGACACGGCCGTGCGGTCGATGACGCGCGGCGCGAAGGCCATGTCGTTCTGGCAGAATAGACCGTCCTCGCCGGCCGTCCACAGAAACTCCTGGTCCTTCCACAGCAAGGCCGACGGCGAGCACTCGAAGCGCTCGACAGTCTTGTAGGGTATGGTCGGACGGGCCAGGTCCCAGACGTGCGCGGCATTGATCCCCGGCCGCTTGGGGCCGCTGACGTCGTAGGATACGGCGACCTGGGCGGCTCGCAGCCCCTGGCACGTTGCAGACCACTGGCCAGGACGCCACGCAGCAGCGGCAACAGAGGCCGGGGTATGCAGCGTCCATTTGGGCTTCTGGCGCTTGTCGGCCGTGTTGGAAAAGTCCCAGACATGGCACGTCTTGTCGACACCGCCGGTCAGCAGATGCTCGCCGTCCGGGTGCCACGACAGCGACGAGCAGGCCTTTTCGTGGGCTGTGATGCGCAGGACGGGCGCCGTTGGCTTGCGAATGTCCCATTTCATGACGGCGCCTTGCTCGGTGCAGCAGGCGAAGTAAAAGCCCTGCTTGGGTGACCACTGCACGGCGCGCACGTCGGCGTTGCACTTGAAGGCCTGCATGGGGCGGAACGTGGGGCCGAGACGCGACGCCACGATGGCCCGCGTGTCGAAGCAGCGCACCATGCCGTCCTGGCTGCCGGACAACAGGTATGCGTCCTTGTAGGGGTTGATGTCGAGGGCGTTGATCTGCCGCGAGTCCTCTTGCGTCTGGACGAAGGAAATGCTACCGCCGGCGTTTCCGCTGCTGCCCCCCAGCTGCGACAGGTCGTACTGGAAGATCTTGCCGCGCAGGCAGGCGGTAAAGATGTGCGTGTCGTTGCGGCCCGTGCCCCATTTGACATCGCGGATCGACAGCTGCTCGGCAACCGACGCCGTCGCGTTGGCCCGCGGGGACGCCTGCGCCGTGATTAGCGTGCGCAGATCAAACGACTCGCGGACCGAGACATGGCTGTCGATGCTGTCGCCGCGCTCGATGCGCACCGTCTTCAGGACATGGCGGCCGGCCAGAACGGCGGCACGGCCGTCGGGTGATTTATCCAGCGCCGCAATCGGCACGCCCACCTGGAACGCGGCCTCCTGGGGCCCACTGGGGCGGTAGAGCAGCGGCACGGGCGATGTCGACGGTCGGTCACGAAGGTGGCCGTGCTGGTTATGTTGTGATCGTATGTGCTCGTCATCGTGGTGTCCCGCGTTTGAGGTTGGGTTCGAGTTCGAGTTCGAGGTCGTTGTGCCGTCGTGGTGCTGGTGCGACAGGCCCGCCGGCTTGCTGAGCAGCTTGCGCATCGTGGCGGCGTCGGGAGGTGTACTGCAGCGGCCACGAGGGGAACATGGCGTGCGCTATGTGTCGGCCATACGTGGTGGCGGTGAATGGTGGATGGTTGAAATGGAGGTGACGGCCAATTGGTGTCGCGATAGCTGTGAGGCTGCGAAGCTTAGCTTCAGGGATCCGTAGCGGTCACCAGTTCGTCTGTTAGTGCAGTTAGTAGGCACTGTTTGATTACTGTGCATTTTAGTGCGCTTAGTTGCATATCGCGGACCCAGTTTTGGAGCTTCAAATTTACAGCATCAACAGCCTACAGCTCTTGCAGCTCTTATGACTCTCTAACACACACAACTCACTACTCTCGGCAGGGCTGCCAAACGATGCCCACCGTGCTCCTCTTGCTGCTGGGCCTATTCATTTTCGTCGCCGCCTCGTCTATGCGCCGGCTCGTGACCGGCACCCTCGCCAGCATCCCAGGACCCCGATTTGGTGCCCTTTCTCGCGTCTGGTACGCATACCAGGTGCGCAACGGGCGGTTGCTGCAGTTGGCGAAGAGGCTGCACAAGAAATATGGCCCGGCCGTGCGCGTGGCCCCGAACGAGGTGTGGTTCGACTCGCAAGAAGCCTTTCGGGTGATATACAGTGAGTTCCCCAAAGTATGCAATATTGTTGAACGAACCGCTAAATAAACAGATCCCAGCCATGGCTTTGACAAGTCTGACTTTTACTGTACGTGTGACACCCTGTCCGGCCCTTTTGGAACGCACACTGACTACCCAGTATCTACCGTCTTATTCCACCCCGAGATGGACTGGCGGAAGCCGTCCGAGCTCAACTTTCCCGACACCTTGGACTTGCTGTCAGAGCGCGACATGAAACGCTACCGCCAGCAACGACGCCTCATCGGCCCTGTCTACCACGAGACCAACGTGGCCAAGTTTGGCTCGGCCGTGGACGCCGTGCTGGACAGAGCAGTTGCCGAGCTACGGTCGCTGAACGGCGCCGAAGTCGACCTCAAAGAGTGGATGCACATTGTGGCCGTCGAGTGCCTGGGCGCCGTTGTCTTGGGCTGGTCGCCCAAGTTCCTGCCGGCACACTCAGACTTTGGGTCGAGCAGTGCCAGCTACTACAACTGGCGCCGCAAGAGCGTGTTTGGCCTGTTCCCTAGCTTCGTTGTCGCCGAGTTTTTGTGTGGCGGCCGCGGCTGGGTGATTCGGCCGTTTGCCGCCGTCTGGCGCCTTGGCTATGAGACGCGGGCCGGGTTCCGCAATTTCTTTACGGGTTTGGGCCAGCGTGTTGCCGCAAGGGTGCGAAAAGCAAAGCGAGCAGCGGCGGAGGCGGCAGAGAAGGCAGAAAAGGCGGCCGGTGCGTCTGGCTCGGCAGCTAAACCAGCCAACCGCGACCTCATGGCCGACCTTATCGACTTGCACCGCACCAAACCCGACTTCAACGACACTTACCTCCGCCGCATGGCCATTACAAACTTTGGCGCGGGCCACGAGACCATGTGCTCGGCATTGACAGCTGCCATGGCCATGATCGGCTCGCACCCGGACGTGTTCCAGACCGTGGCCGACGAGGTGCGCACGCTCAAGGGGAACAATAAGACTGTCTGCTCTGCGCGCGATGCCATGGCCAAAGTGCCCTTTACTGCAGCCAGCATCAAAGAGGCACAGCGGCTCCATCCAGCAATTGGCATGTCGCTGTCGCGCGTGGTCCCCGACGGACCGCCGGTCGAGCTGCATGGGCATGTCTTGCCACCGGGTACGATTGTGGGATGCAGCCCACTTGCCCTGCACCGCAACCGCGAAGTCTTTGGACAGGATGCCGACGAGTTCCGGCCCGGCCGATGGCTTGACGCGCAAAGGAATGAAGAATTGGATCCCCTGCAACGGCGGCTAATGGAGCGCATAAACTTGACTTGGGGCGGCGGTGCACGCACGTGTCCAGGGCGCTACCTGGCCGAGCTGGTTGTGTACAAGGCTGTCGTCGCTCTCGTCCGGAACTTTGACATCGAAGCGACAATGCCGGCAGAGGAGGACATCCGGTACTACTTTTTGGCCATGTTGAATGGGGCGAAGGCGAGATTTCATGACAGGGAAGCAGGGAGCAGGCGAAGAAAAGACAGTTCGAGTACTGCGTAAATCAAACAAAATTGTAAACAAGATCTAAGTAGCAGTCACTTACATCGACAGAGCCGGCGCATCCTTGTTCACGAGGAGCACAACTGACGACATTGGTGGCAGTAGACCGCTGTTGACGCTTATCGCTGTCTAGCTCAGGCCCCACAGCGCCGCCTGCAGCGCCGATTACACTAAGACGAGGCTTTCCTCAAGAATCACAGCCTCAACCTCACACGATCCGTTTCCTTTCTCTCAACATCAACATGAACATTACTCACCCATTCACCCTTCAACATGTCCACCAATCCTCCACCGAACCCCCGCGTCGGCGTTGCGGCCATCGTCAAGAACCGCGACGGCCAATTTGTCCTCGGTCGTCGCAAGGGTGCACACGGCGCCGGCAAATGGCAGTTCCCCGGCGGCCACCTCGAGTTTGGCGAGGATCCGTCTGCCTGTGCCCAGCGTGAAACTCTGGAGGAGACCGGGCTGGCAGTGACACCACTTGGCATCCTGTCAGTGACCAACGACGTCTTTACTGCCGACAACAAGCACTACATTACAATTTTCGTGTTGTGTCTACGAGACGATGACTCAAAAGAGCCAGAGGTGAGCCAGGCTCTTCCAGGTACTATTCCCAGTGCTGAACGTCACGCTGACGGTACAGAACCTCGAACCGCACAAATGTGAGGGCTGGTACTGGAAGGACTGGTCGTTTGTGACGGAGCTGGTGCAAAGAGGCCCGGACGCGCCCGACGGTGTCTTCTTGCCCATTGTCAACATGGTCAAGCAGCTGGGCAATCCGCCATGGGTTTCGTTGGATGCAAAGGAGTCGTGCAAGTAAAATGACGAACCGGTTAAATGAAGAAACGCTGTATTTATGTAATGCTGGATATCATAGAAATGTCTAATGACCTAAAATAAAATAATAGAATTTACAAATTCCCCCCAGCTGTCCACTGCCTACTTCCTGTAGTAAATCTTCTTGAACTGAAAGTGCAGCTGCAAAATGCCCTTCTCAAACACACTCCGGAAGCCGCGCTCTCGCTTGGCGCTGTAGTCCCATTCCCGGTCGACGATGCGGAACGCAATGTCCTCATATGGCGGGCCCGCCGAGAACCGGATCAGACACGTGTCTTCCTCTCCCGCAGGCGCAAAGGACTCGCCCTTGCGCCGCCCGCCTTCGCGCGTGATGTGGTACGTCGGCGCCTTGGTCTTGTCGATGAGCTCCGGGTAGAAGATGTTGAACTTGTAGCCTTGCACGACTTTCGGCGGCGGGTTGTCGTGGTCGTAGTGCGTTTGGTTGTACTTGTTCCACTCGTAGCCCATCTGCACGCGGTTGAAGTAGCGCGGCTTGCGTGGCCGGTACTTGTCCGACCACTTGGGTGCCGATGACGTGGGCACGACCTCTTCGGCCGCAAAGATCTCCTCGTTCTCGCTGACGCCGCGTGCGACCTCGCGCTCGTACAGGGCCCGCGTGGCCTGCGAGAAGTCTTCGCTGGCGACCGCTGAGAAGCGTTCGGTGCCAGGAGGCGGCGCGTCCCCAGAAGCGGCGGTCGTCGTCTTGGCCACGGCAGTTGGCGGCTCGCCGTCGTCGCTGTCCTTCTCTTCAATGCCGTCCATGTCGTCGTCTGCGCCACTCCCCGCCGCTTTCCGTGCTGCTGCGGCCTCTTTCCGCAACGCCTGCCGCTTCGCCCGTGATGCATCGTTGACCACCGCCAGCTCGGCCTTGGCTTTCCATACGTGCAGCCGCTTCAGCATCTGCTCCCAGTGGTCCGTCTCCAGCATCTCGTCCGACCGCAGTTTCGCCTCAATCTTCTTCTCCATCTCTTCGAGCTGGGCCAGCGTCTTGCTGTGTAGAATCTTGTCCACGTCCGTCAGCACGACTTCGGAAGCCTGCTGCTGCTGTTGTTGCGCCCCGTGGCGCCGCTCCCGCCGCTCGTCGCGCGCCGCCCGCACCAGCACCAGCACCGCCTGCCAGTACCGGCGGTTCGCCCGCCGCTTTTCGAGCGTGCGGAACGACTTGATGTCCGCCTCTAGCTCTTCGAGGGCGGCGTCGTCGGCCGATGTAATCACGGCGTCGGGCAGCGGATACTCAATGTCGGCGTCCGTGTCCTTGTCGTCAAACGTGTCGTGGTCCTCGTCGACGAACCGCAGGTTGAACGCCAGCAGATCGATTGGCTTGGCCCGCCGCTCGCGCACGCGAATGTCTGCCTTGCTCTTGGACTGCTTGAGCACAAACGAGTCTTCTTGAGCGACGAACCGCTCCGAGAGCTGCTCTTCCGTCATGTACTTTCCGCCGCCCCGCGCGTCGCTGGCACCGCTGTCGTTGTTTCGAGATTCACCCGGCCGAGACCGGGAGTCGCGCGAGTCGCCGTGATACGGCTGTCTTGAATTGGAGCCGGGGCCGTAGCTGGAGCCTGAATGCGACGGGCCGGGGGAGTAAGGCTTCGCGATGCGGGTGCGGTTGTCGTGTCTGGGACCCGTGGGGTCGCGTCGTTCGGGAGACCGCCGGCTTCTGCCGCCGGCAATCATTGCTGCCCGCCCGGGATCCATTGTCGTCGGCCGTGACAGTGTTGTCGAGATGTTGCTTGGTAGTGTTGACAAAAAGAGAATGACAAAATGTTGGTCATGGCGGCAGGCTACAGCCGATAAGATACGGTACATGTTTTGCGCCTGAGAAGAATTTGGTTGTTCAAAATCGGCTAACTGCATTGATTATGTCAGCAGGAAAAACACTCCGATGACACTCTACGTTGGAATGTTTTCATGGTGCCCTCTTGGAGTAACAATATGGTCCTTTCAAAAGAAAAAGTCTTGTATATTTTGGTTTGGTTTCTTTTAGTTTTGTTTTTCTTCCGTTTTCGGACTTTTTCGAACTGTACAATCATGAATTGTTCAAAGTGTATGTCAAATTGTAGCTTACAACGTTTGCTTCTTTGAATCGAGTATATCTCGTAAAGATTCAATTAAAAAATAAGCAACTAACACGTCGAGATTCCAAGATATATCCTAGATGTCGAATGCATAAAATTTTACGCTTTATCAAGATCGACCCTGTTAGATCTAATGGCTCATGGTCAAGTCCGGCACATTGCTTCGCCGGGCGTCTTCTGATTGAGCAATCTACTCGTATCTTCACTTGACTTCGGCATTTAAAGCTTAACTCCCTTAATAACGGCGCGTTATTTGCAACAACATCCCCTCTTTTGGCTATGTGTCTCGATAGCGTTTGTTATCTGGTGCATATTTCCGTGCACTGGCCTTGCCAGTTTCTCGTTTGATACCACTTTCTGCACCGCAGTGCCTTGGTAGCCCGACATCTGCACTTTTTTTGCCCGCTCTATTGCGGCACGTGTGATTTGGCTTGACTGACGTGACAAGCTCCCCCGCCTACATACCGCGAGCAATGGCTCCGAAACACACGCGAACTAGCCGAGCGACACTTTCGAGCGGTCGTGCCCCGCACCGGCACGCATGCTCTGGAAAGTGGCTTGCCTGACGATACGAGGATGCAGCTGAAAAAGGGGGGGACCATAAAAAGCGACTTACCTTGCTTGTTAAATACCTGCTACGTCAATGCTTGCCCGGTCCTATGTCCGGATGACAAATGTGACGTTCTCGGACCTTCACCTCGTATAAAAGAGTGGTGACGGCTTCCCTCTTTGGTTGAGCTGAAGGACTCCTGTTGTTTGCTACAAATTTTGGAATTCCGGCTTCCTTTGTGTCCTGTCATCTTCGTAGCCTACTTTCCCACAACCTACGACCAACTTAACAATCTCCACCATGTCGGCCGCTGTCGAGAAGCTGACTGCCTCGGTCGAGGCCACCAAGGTCGACTATAAGGTGAGCATGCCTTTGCTATAACGAGAACATGATAATTTCACGAACGCAGACCAGACCATAGACTTACCGATTTACCTTTCCCTCTCGCAGCGCCTCGGAAAGAGCGGCCTCCGCATTTCGGTGCCGGTCCTCGGCGCCATGTCAATTGGCACACCGGAGTGGGCGCCGTGGGTGCTCGGCGAAGAGGATTCTCTGCCCATTTTGAAGGCGGCATATGACCGCGGCCTCAACACGTGGGACACGGCCAACGTGTACAGCAACGGCGAGTCGGAGCGCGTAATTGCCAAGGCGTTAAAGACGTACGACATTCCTCGACACAAGGTGCTCCTCTTCACCAAGCTCTACAGCACGGTCTCCGAGGAGATCGGGCTCCGCACCATATTTCACGCCGACGCGATCAAGAAGAGCAAGGACTATGTGAACCAGGGCGGTCTGTCGCGGGCAGCCATTTTCAACCAGGTCGAGGCATCGCTCAAGCGGCTGGAGACGGACTACATCGACCTGCTGCAGATCCACCGCTTCGACCCCAACACGCCCGGCGAGGAGACAATGGAGGCGCTGCACGATCTTGTGAAGAGCGGCAAAGTGCGGTACATTGGCGCGTCGTCGATGTGGACGTACCAGTTTGCGGGGCTGCAGCACATTGCCGAAACGCACGGCTGGACCAAGTTCGTGTCGATGCAGAACCACTACTCCCTGCTGTACCGCGAGGAGGAGCGCGAGATGAACCGGTACTGCGCCGAGACGGGGGTCGGCCTGATTCCCTGGGCGCCGCTGGCGCGCGGCCACTTGGCGCGGCCTATCACGCAGTACGGCCAGACGACGCGGTCGAGCGGCGAGGCGGTCACGCGGGACAGCCTGAGCGACGCCGAGAAAGCCATTGTGACGCGTGTGCAAGAAATTGCCGACAAGCGCGGGTGGGCCATGTCACAGGTGGCGCTGGCGTGGATCAACAAGCGCGTGTCGAGCCCCATCGTGGGCCTGAGCAGCATCGCACGCCTAGAGGAGGCGACTCAGCTGCAGGGCAAGGAGCTGACTGAGGAGGAGGAGAAGTATCTGGAAGAGCCCTACAAGCCGGTGGCCATCCAGGGGCATTCCTAGATGCAGGCGACGAGTAGCTGGTGGGGCTGATGAGATAGTTTAAAACCCATCACAAAAAAGTAGGGACTCATAGCTATATGTATAACTCCAATTGTGACGCGAAATCTAATGTGGTCAAGTGATGAGGTTGTGAGTGTGATGTCTTTCAAATTGCCATGTTGAGGCGACGATACTGCTGGACCGGCTGCGAGAAAATAAAGTTTGTTTCTCGGCGAAAGCTCAACGCAATAGCTGAGCGTCAATGGAAAGGCAGCATGAGTTAACGACGTTGATATTGGCGACATTGGCAATTTGACGACGACGATATCATCGTGTAAGAGGACCGGACTTTTGCGACAACTGAAAAGTCCGCGCGAATTTTCCGTTCGGGCCATTGGTGATTGGCTGGGAGGATCCCATTGGACCCCCGCTGGACCCCTCTATACCCCGCTGGAGATTACGGAATTTAGTGCCTGTTGTCATTCGGCCGACCATGCCTGGGGTCGGCTGCATTAAGTAATTTTGGCAGCAGTGACGGACTTGTTCAGGGGTCCTGCGGCTTCTAGCCGGCGCTGTCATCCAAGTCGAGAAAGCCGCCAGGCTACAGCGGGTCCCAAAAGACAATTTCGACGGCCTGTCACGGCTGGCGGCGATTTCATGATTCACTCTTCCCAGTCACCGTTTGTGTTGTCGACTTGGCTCTGAATCACCGTTGACTGCATACATAAAGGCGTCAGAGTCTGTCCTGGATCCCAAACAAGACAACAACAGCCAGACTCACCTCCAGCACCACTACTCGTCTTACCTCTTCATCTCCCGGCCCCGCTTTCGTCTTCAGCCTCATTCTGACAGGTACACACACACACACACTCCGTCTCACGCACGGTTGCACCACTTGGAGCCTTGCTTACAACTCCATCACGCGCCATTGGCCGTCACGTCTCAGCCTCGTGCCCTGCTTACAACCACATCCAACATGACTGTCTCCAATACTGTCCGTGTGGGTGTCATCTCCGGCTCCACGCGTGTCGTTCGTGCCGGGCCTCAGATCGCGGCCTGGGTTCGCCAAATCATCGAGACGGACCTCAAAACAACACCTGCGCCGAACGGCGTCGCTCTGGAGTTTGAGACAATTGACCTTGGCGCCCTGGGCCTCCCGCTTTTTGACGAGCCGGGCGTCCCCGCCCATATCGGCACCGCAGAAGGCTACACTCACGAGCACACCCGCGCCTGGTCGCGGCGGGTTTCGGCCTTGGACGCCTTTGTTTTTGTCACCGCGCAGCACAACTGGGGCATCCCCGCGGGCCTCAAGAATGCGATCGACTATCTGTACAACGAGTGGCGGGGGAAGCCGTTTATGGTGGTGACGTACGGCGGCCACGGCGGTGTCCATGCGGCGGCTGCGCTGCAGCTGGTGCTGGGCGGCGGCCTCAAGATGCTGGCTCTGAAAGAAACAGTGAACCTGACGTACCCGAGCAAGGACGTGTTTGATAAGTGCGCACGGGGCCAGCCGCTGGGTCTCCCGCCGGCAGGCACGGCGACTTTCTGGCAGGACCGGCAGGTGGACATTTCCAAGACATGGCGCGAGTTGGCAATCACGTTGGCGAAAACGGCCGAGAAGGCTGCATGAAGGATGGGCGGGCGTCGATACCCTCGTATTGTGAGCGATTGGGGAGAGCTGCTTGTCTCCTTAGACAATAGAAGAATGACAGCAGCAGGCGAGAATGATCAGATTAGAAATTTGTACGACTTTTTACTTCTGACGTCACATTTACTCAGAATCATGAAAATGCGAGTTAAGTGGCCTTCCATATCGTCTGCCGTGAAATCGGCCGTCTGGCGGACCAATTTGGAGGAATCTAATTGGCCAACATTTACTGGTTGACCGAAATGTAGTAATATTCGATGCGACATACAGTGGGGAGTGGGTGTGGGTGGCTTGTAATTCTTGTGCTGACTGGTGGTGGCTGTTCCGCCGCTACGTCGGTGGAAGTGAGTAAGGTTTTGCCATCCGTGTCACTTCAGCCCTTGGCTTGTCCGCACTCGTCCGCACTTACATCCGTTGACAGGAGAATGTCTATTTGATTCTGGCTCGTTTTGACATTGTTTATCCTTTTCTTTGTGATTTATAATTCTTGGCATCTTCGTTCGTTGAAGTGATTCGAGAGGAATCTGTATGGAAACAGTTACAACACAAAGCTCAATTCGCTTGGAAATCAATGCATGTATCATGGGAGCCGTGGCAGAAAAAAGGCAGAAAATGATTGTTCGACAGGACGAAAGGACGAATCGTCCGAGCCAACTGAGTATATAAGATGTAGATGTCGTTGTTGTCCAGCTGCTTCTTTTCATGAAAACAACAACCACAAACTGAATGCGAAGACACTCCTCAAAGAACTCAAAGACCTCAAACCCAAGACAAAACAGCTCTCTTTTTTTCATCATGCCTCGCCTTTCTGGAAAGACCGCGGTCATCACGGGCGGTGCCACCGGCATCGGCTTTGCCACGGCCCAACGCTTCGTTGAGGAGGGTGCCTTTGTCTACATCTTTAGCCGCCGCCAGGATGCAGTCGACAAGGCTGTCGGCGAGCTGGGCTCTCAGGCTCGTGGTGTCCAGGGCTCCGTCGCCAACCTGGACGACCTCGACCGCCTCTACGCCACCATCAAGAAGGAGCGCGGCAAGCTCGACATCGTCGTGGCCAACGCCGGCACGGGCGGTCCGCTCAAGCTGGGCGAGATTACTGTCGAACACTGCGACGACACGCTGGAGACGAACATCAAGGGCACTCTGTTCACTGTCCAGAAGGCCCTGCCGCTCCTGGGCAAGGGCAGTTCCATCATCCTGACGGGATCCAGCGCGGGCACCACCGGATCGGCCAACTTCAGTCTCTACTCCGCCAGCAAGGCCGCCGTGCGCAATTTCGCACGGACCTGGGCCGAGGATTTGATCGGCACAGGCATCCGTGTCAACGTAGTGTCGCCCGGACCCACGGCCACCGATCTGGCCAAGGCTGCTTTGGGCGAGGAGGGCCAAAAGGTATTTGCGGACCAGAATCCACTGCGGCGCATGGCCGAGACATCTGAGATTGCCGCTGCGGCAGTCTTTTTGGCGTCGGACGACAGCAGTTTCATGACGGCCAGTGAGGTGGCCGTGGACGGTGGGCTGGCGCAGATTTAAATTGGGCATTGGTGAATTGGTGGATCAGGGGACACAATATTAGACGGCAGGGTAGAGCTTGTGTTGTTAGATGTGGTGGTGATGTTTAGGGGAACATGTAGTTCAATAAAGATGATCATAATTACACGACCGGGACACATATACCATCGGCATAAAATTAGCAGTTTCATTTCAGTCCATAAATGTAAGTTTCTCGCCGATGCCACACTCCCAACGTTCACATCCAACTGCGCGCTCTGTTGCTGTATCTCCATAATCTTCAACTGTCTTCAAATTCGGCACATCAGAGCCCGTTTCCCCTAAACGGAATGCACATACGCCCACATCTTACTCCTTCGCAGCGGGCGCCTTCCAGGCGTCTTCAAACTGCACGGCGCCCTCAAGCTGTGGCACCCAGCCAGGCTTGCGCGATGTAAATGTCTCGCTCGCCGGCGGGAACTCGGCAAAGGCATTGTCGTCCATGACGCCCGCCTTGACCACGACAACGCCGGCAAACGTGGCCGACTCGGTCCACAGCGTCGAGCTGCACTTGTTGCAGAACTTGCGCTCGACGGGGTTGCCGCTGCCGCCGGTAGAAATATACGTCGTGGGCTCGCCCGCGACAATCTTGAAATTGGCCCGGGGCACGACCCAATTGATGCTGTAGGTCGACGACGTAGTCTTGTGGCAATTGCGGCAGTGGCAGAGGGCCTGGTGGGGGGAGAAGGCGGGGGGCGGAGAAGGGGAATAAATCAGTTTGTGTCCTACAACACTACAGCCGCCTACCCCAACTCACCACATGCACAGGACCGGCCTGCACCTCGATCTTGATCGCACCGCAGGAGCAGCTGCCCTTGTAAGTCTTGTCGGCCATTGAGATGTTGTTAGCGGGAAGTGCAGAAGCGCGATGTGAATTAAAGTCTGTTGTGAACTGAGGCCAGCAAGATACTTATGCATAAATGGAAACTAACGTAACGCTGGTCCTCTTATCGCCGCTGCTTACTGGCGAAACGGGTCAAAACGGCCCGACCAACGCAGGACAGGGCACCCATGTGGATCCAGACCGCCCGGGAATACGATGCCGCAGCGGGTGCAGGCAGCATAACACGGAGAATAACCATAACGCGTAGAACAGGCGCCGGCACAGTGTCGGGTAAATCTGTTCTGGAGTCTGCTTTGCGGGGTTTATTAACACGGCGCGCCGGTGATTATGGAACTGCCGTTCCTTGTTGTGGCATAAAATACGCAACATGAGCGTGAAGATCATAAACCGTAGTGTATAATTGAAGTCGGCCTCCGAATGCCAACTTCATCCAACGTTCCTGCGAGCAGATATGTCGCTCAATCTCTGATTTACTTTCTTTGTTATCTCATGATCAGGACCAAAAGCCGTCTCACATCGTTGCGCCATCTGCGGTCGCCATCGTTCTGCAACGTCAAAACCCTCCCGTTTGCAGTCGGATGGAAAGCGCGATCTTGTTTTGACTTTGTAGATACGAGTAACACTTGAGCAAGATCCCCGGCGGCGAGTGTATATTTTCAGTCTCCCGTTTGCTCTTCGTATCGGTGAAACCATCCCTTCTCGGTGCAACTGCGACCGATCTTCTGTCTCCCAGAGTTGTAGGTACGAGCTGTACCACCTGGGGTAGTCTTTAATCAGGCTCTTGGCCCGGGCAGTCGACTTTCTCCGGCGGACAGGGCTCGGCATACTCCAGGTCTAGAAAGACGAGCCGCCCACCATATTGGTCGTTGCTGCCCTGGTTCTGCACGACGAGATTGTTTGGTTGTAAGTCGTCGTAGGAGACGCCCTGGTCGAGCATTTCGGCGTGTGCAGCACCCAGGCGCCGCCGAAACTCGTCCAAAGGAATGGGTGTTGTTTGTCGATCGGCGACCTCGCCCTCGACGACGGATAAGACAATGGCACGCTTCTGCTGTCCGTCGTCCTCGCGGAACGACGCCTCGCGGTAAAACCGGGGTATCGTGCGCCCCTGGATGGCCTGCAGCCGTGTATACATGGCGATCTCGTTGTCAAAGAGCTCTGTGCGGCACAGGGTCGGGCGGGACAGCTTTTTTCAAGACGAGACGCGCTGGCAGAAACGCGCCCGGCCATTAGCGCTTGATGAGATCCTGACGTGACGCGGGGAGCCAGACCGTGCAGCGCCTGACAAGGCTGTACCAAGCACGCGGTCGAATCGTGAGTTGGAGGACATGTGGGTACAGCCCGTGGAATAGGTTCGCATCGGCGTGGATCCAGCTGTGGCCGAGCCGGAACTTGTGGCGTCTTAGTCGTCTGCAGAGAACATGGCGAGACTGGGGTTTGTCGCGTCGCCTACCTGGACTATGCGTGGATACTCGAGCTGCTCTTCTTGGTTAGCGTCGCGGTGCCTTCGATCGTACCCATTGTGAATGCGACGACCTTCCGGGCGACTTAGACGATATCAAGTGCTTTGAATCGCTGTCGTAATTGAGCTTGGTTTATTTGGAGGATAACCCTTTGAATCTTTGAAACTTACCTGACGGTCCTCCGTGATAGCACGTCACGGACTGGTCGTGACAAACAGGTGACTTTAGGCATCAAGGTCAGGAATCGGAACATATGCGTGAGAATAGATATGGTTTATCTATTAAATAAAGGTTCAGCAGAAGGTTTCTGTCTTCGTTATTTAACTACAAGCTCTAGTTATATCGAGCGAGCTATGTAGCCATGGCGACAACAGTTGAAACTATCGTAAACCAGCACCCTGCTGGCGTGGATAAGGACACTGCCATGATGTCGCAGAGCAGCAGACAAAGCATTCCGTTTTATAATTCCTTTGTTCGGCAGAGAGAGGGTTATTTACACAGCTTATTCTGGAATCTTGACAACGATCCGCCCCGTTACATTGTCCGTGCGGAGCTGCTCCATGATGGCCGGCGTGTCGGCAAAGTCCCGGACCTCGATCGCGGGTGTGACTTTGCCACTGGCCGCCAGCTGGAGAAGCTCATCCATTCGCTGCTCTGTGTCCACGGCCACGCCCGTGACCGTCAAAGACCGTGCCGAACACAGGGACGCCGAAACGGGCAAGGTAAAGTCGTTGTGTGGCAGGCCAATGGAAACAATGATGCCCATGTTACGGACCAGCCGTGGCGCGGTGCGGAAAGCGTCTTCGGCGCCCGAGATGACCAGGACAGCGTGGGCGCCCTCGCCGCTGGTGATTTCGTAGACGGCCTTTGCAATGTCGTCGTCAGACTGCTTGTAGTCGATGAAGTGGTGTGCGCCCGAGGCGAGACTCAGCGTGCTTTTGGCCTGGCCGCTGTCGATGGCAACGACATTGTACCGTCCGGCGCGTTTTGATGAAGCGAGCTGTACGCCGAGATGGCCCAGACCACCACCCGAGCCAGAAATGACGACCCAGATGCCGTCGTCGTCCTCTGCGCCGCTGGCCGTCGACGCGATATGGGCGTCCACCTTAGCGAGGCCGCCCATCATGGTGAGACCGGCACACAGAAGCGGCGAGGCAGCCTCGCTGGCAAGACCTGTGGGGATGCGCGTCGTGACATACCGCGCATCTGCAATAGCGTACTGCTGAAGCGTGCCGGGGACGTGCTTGCCGGTGTTGAGCTGCCGCGGGCAGTTGTTGGGGAACCCGCGGCGGCAGACCGAGCAGGGCTGCTGCGGTGGGTTGCCGCAGGCGCTGTAGAGCCACTTGACCCCGACGCGTCTGCCAAGGAGGGCCTTTCCGCTGTCGTCACCGGCCTTGACGACAGTGCCGATTCCCTCGTGGCCGACGATACGGTGGTAGGCGCCCCAGGCGAGAAGGGCACGGATATCAGAGCGACTGGGGGCGTTAGGAGGCCGTGCTGTGCTACGACTTTTGTTTGCTTGTGTATGCACCTACCACAGACCAGAATACTCGAGCTTCACGAGAATCTCGTTGGGGCCGGGCTCGGACACGGGAACGTCGTCTTTGAGGACGACAGTGCCATTGGGTCCCGGGTTCTCAATCACAACCGCCTTTTGTGTTTTGGGTATCTGGAAGGACATGGTGGAAGTTGGATCCTTGCTGAAGATGGGTTTTCTAGATCGTTAGCACAACTTAAGGGAGACAAAATACATGAGATCGATGTGTTGAGGATAACAAGAGGTCGCGAAACCTTAGAAACCAAGTGTGTTAGTCGTGTAGTGCGGGGAGTGGGGCCTCTGTCTCCGATTCCGAGCAGCGGATGCTCTTGGGTGGACGAAGCGCCGGAACGGAATCGCGGCAATTACACCAAGCCCAGTCTACATGCAAGATGAGTGGACCATTCTTTCGAGCAACTTTTCGTTTATTTGTTTATTTTGTTTATTTAATTATGTAACACCCATGTCTCTAATACCCTCGTGTTCCGCCGTAACGTTATATGGACAGAAAGCCACTCATTGTAGAGGGTAATGCTCAGGGTGTTGGTGAGGATCAAGTACAAGGCATAGCAGCAACACGGTGTAGCGTGAGAGCCGTGAGCAGAGCAGGTACAAACAGCGGACAACGGCCCACGACATCCCTTCAGACACCGGCCCCGACCAGCCACGTATCCCACTGGTTCCAGTCCACACTGACTGCCGGGTCGATGTCCATGTCGACCAAGAGATCAAGATCGGCTATCTCGGCACCGCCAGTCGGCGCATCGACTCCCGTTGCCATCGTTTGATCGTCGACTACGGTACTGCTCTTGTCTGTCTGTACCGTCTGATGCTGCGCCTTTGACGCCGGTCCTGTGGCCCGCCTCGCCGCCGCTTCCCTCGACTTTCTCAGCTGCACGACACAGGAGGGCACCACCACCGTGTCGCCCACAGCCGCCACAGCTTCGTGCTGAGCAAACGCTTTCAGACAGAGGTGGCCAACAGCGACGTGAATGGGTTTCTTGCTCTGCGCAGACAGCATCTCCGGGTTGTTTGCGTACGTCTTCTCGATGAGATGCCAGGCCCTTGCCGCCTGGTCGACGCCAGGCTCGGCCCGCAAGGTGTCCAGCACGTGGATGATGGCGTACCACTGCTGGAAATAGGGCGCGTGCCAGGCAAAGCTGCGCAGGTGGGGGTTGGACTGGAGCATGTGCTGCTGGTCCAGAATGGCCAGACAGAGACGCCATACGACGGCGCGTTCTTCCTTGTTCTGTGCAGCGCCCGCACCGCCGCGGTCTGTCCACCGTCGGGGATGGCGTGCCATGAAGCGCATGATGTTGACGGCACAGCGGGCCATGAGGGTGGCCATGAGATGCAGCGGCTTGGACGGGTCGCAGTAGCGCAGATAGCGCGTCTCGAGGCGGTCTTCAATGTCGGCAAAGTCGTTGTCGAGGGCGCTGGTGGCCGTGTACAGACGCCAGGGGTTCGTACTGGGGTCCAGGTTCGGCTGCCGGCGCAGTGCACGCAGCCGTGCGGCCGCGAACCGCAGCAGCTCGCACTTGGCGGCGACAAATACGGCGTCCGTGGCAGCCGATGCCTCACCCAACGGCGGGAGGGGGTTTCCTTCCATGGCCGGGCTGAGGGCCGCGTCATCGACATTGGCCGGCCACTGTGTCGCCAACACGGTCGCCATGGATCCTGCAGCAAAGGCACTGTCCATCTCCAAGTCCTGGAACTTGGGCCGGCCACAGAGCTCGGCGGTGCGAAAGTCGTGCACCCGCAGCTGCCACCACAGCCGGCGGCGCATCTCAATGTCAAAGGGCGACAGGGGAGGTGACTCGCTCACGCCATCACGATCCAGCCCCATGCCCTCGGCTAGGCGCATGGCCACACCGGTTAGCGTCCACACGGCGCGTGGCTCGTGCAGATCGCGCACGGCCAGGAGGTAGAGGAGGAGTGCCTGCAGGACCACGATTTCGGTGGTGCCGAGCACATTGGCTCGCATAAGGGCCATCTCGGTGGCAGCAAGGTAGCGCGAGAGCAGGACGGACCGTGGCTCGCCCAGTGTCTTGGAGCACTCGTCCTCTCGCAAGGACATTACGGCCGACGCGTAGACGGCAAACACGAGAGCCTCGAAAGCACGTGAAACGGTAGACGTGTCTCGGAAGGCGTTCTCCATGGCATGCTTGACGGTGGGCACGTGCAATATCTTGGTCAGTGGGTCGACGTTCTCGCAGTACAATTGCCACAGTCGATGAGACATGTCCAGAGGAGGATGTTCGGGGCGGTGCCCATGCGGTGACGGATGATTTGCAAAGATGAATGATGGGCCGATGCTAATGGGTGCGTCCTTCAAGCGAACCTCCACGTCATCGTCACTGGAGTCATGGGTGATGTTTGGGTCGTCTTGGGGATCAAACTAGACAAAAGTCAGTTGATGATCGAGAACGACTTGCCAGGATATAGCTCGTTGCTGACCTCTTCAATGACTCGAGTCCACAAAACACTGTTGTTGTCAGCAATGATGAGACAGAATTGTGAAGACAGGAGGACGACACACTTGTTGGCAAACCTAAGGCGGCCGCGGTTGGCCCCAGACGGTACCGATTGCGTCGACTGCGGTGACTGTGTCAACTGTGTCGTTTGGAGAGGCTCCTTTTCTGACGGTTCACTCTCAGGCTGTCGTGGAATATCGACGGGCAAAGACTCTGGATCGATGCCTCTCGCGCGAAACCAGGCTTCGTACTCGCGCAGCCGTCCAGCGAGGGCCTGGATCTGGACAGTCGCATTGCTGGGGCGTCTTCGCCGGTTGCGTGGCGGCAGAGGCAGAAAAGCACAGTCCAGGTCGAGCCGGACACATGCACCACAGGGAAGTTTGCGGTCACATCTACGTCGTGCAGGTCAGTCAAGCTGTGAACGATTTGGCGCGCCGTGTACGGTGGAGTGTCCTTGTCTCTTACTTGACTTTCCGCTCAGAGCACCGCGCGCAGGCGTGGCTTTGTCTAGAAGACTCCATGGCGGTCATTGTATCGTCTGCCGTTTAACAATTTGCGGCTTTTCTCAAATACTGTGAGAAGTTGTGGTCAACTCCTCGTCAACTTGGCGTTGAGATGCCAGGCTGATCGACGGCCGAGGGCAGCCTCTGATTGGCGGATTTCGTCGGGCCCGACTAACGCCCGAGACTAACACCACGAGTGAGATGAATGCCAGCGCCTGAACCGCTGTCTCGCAGGGGTTCAACAGGCACTTTACAGCGCTTGCCAGTCGGTCCGTGGTTGGCCCCGAGGAGGCAACGACCGACAAAGACCGACATCAGGCTCCGGTGATGATATCCTGTCGGGCGAGGCTGATTGTGAAGGACGAGACAATTTTGATTTTGTGAAAGTCGAATGGGTATATAAGATCAAGTCGGCCAGTCTCTCTCAAAGCGACAGATCTGTTCGAACCTCATCTCCTCCTCCCCTCAAACATCATCATTCCTCTTCCACAACCACATCACCACATAACCACATCTCTCTTACACATTGCACACCCATGCCATGCCTCCTCCACGGATTGCCATTGTCGGCGGCGGCCCGGCCGGACTCACTCTCGGCGTACTGCTCCACCGACAAAACATCCCATTCACCATCTTTGAACTACGCAACAAGCCCACCGAGGCTGACCTTGCCCGCCCGTCGGGCATGCTCGATCTGCACCCCGGATCCGGCCTGGACGCCATTGAGGCGTGTGGTCTGACGGCCGAGTTTGGCCCGCTGACGGGCGAGTGCAGCCAGCAGTTTCTAATTGCCAATCGGGCGGGCGAGGTGCTGATGGCGGCCGACGGCGGCGGCAAACGACCGGAGATTTCCCGCAACAACCTGTCAGCGCTGCTGGCGAAGCATGTGCCGCCAGAAAGCATTCGCTGGGGACATAGACTGGTGGCGGCCAACAAGACGGCCTCTGGCACGACGGCCCTCGACTTTGGCGACAACGGCTCACACACCTTTGACTTGGTGGTGGGCGCCGACGGCGCGTGGTCCAAGGTGCGGGCGCTGCTCAGCGACACGCGGCCGCACTTTACCGGTATGCACTGCGTGACCGTCACCGTGACGCACCTGACATCCCGCTTCCCACACCTGGCCACGCTCGTCGGCTCCGGCTCGTACTGCGTCCTCGGCCGCCGCCACGCCGTCGTCTCCCAGCGCGGGCCCCTCGACTCGACCCGGCTGTACTTGTGGCTGACGGTCGCCGACGAGGCATTTGCCACCACGCGGAGTCTGGCCGGGAAGCCAGCGCGTGCCGCCAAGCAGGTTCTATTGGGAGACGAGGACCTCCTAGCGACATTCGGCCCGCGCGTCCAGGACCTTGTGGCCACCGCCTGCGACGAAGACGTGGCCACCGAAAAGACGGACGGCACGCTGGACGTCCGGCCCTTTTACACGCTGCCGCACGGCTGTTCGTGGCCGTCGCATCCGGGTGTCACGCTGGTCGGCGATGCAGCGCACCTGATGCTGCCCAACGGCGAGGGCGTCAACCAGGCCATGCTGGATGCGCTGCTGCTGTCCAATGCGATTGCAGAGGCGTATCAGGCACGTGGCGAGAAGGGCGAGAACGGAGACTTCATCACAGCACTGAATCCCCTGCTTCAGTCATTCGAAAAGGACATGCTGGCTCGCGCTGTCAAGGAAGGCGAGGAGACGGACCAGCGCATTGGGCTCATGTTTGGCTCTGATGATGCTGCTTATGATTTTGTGGCAGCCATGAAGGGCATGGCAGGGGGTGAGGCGAAGGAGGAAAGGGAGGAATAGGAGCAAGAGCAATGGAAGGAGACGTGGACGGAGACAGGGAGACGATAATCTTGGTGTGCTAGAATAGATGAGCTTTGTTTCGTCAGATAGATGGTTATTTGACTTATTGTTGATTTTATGACAAGGAATAGATAACGATATAATAATTAAATATGTGACTATTTTCTTTTTCAAAACACAACAATAAAAATACTGAAAGCTGTAATTTTAAATTATATTTCCATATGCTATCTGCGTCAAGCTCAAATAGCCTCAACCAGGAAACAATTTGCATGAGTCGTACAAATCTGCTCGTCATATCAGTTGGTATTACTGTGCAATATTCCGTTGGAACAGAATACTGCCATGTTCGAAGCCACGAGGAAGCCCAGACCAGTTAAATAATAGTATGAATAAGGATAAGGATCTGACAGCTTCAAGCACTAAATCGTACACTAAATACACGTGTCGGTGGAGTGGCGACAAATGTTGTCAGTCTCGTTTACTTGTTTCTTCCTGTTTCTGTATCTCGACCGTATCCTTTCAAAGTCTCTCTTCAAACGGCGTGTTCTGCTTGTCGGGCCGCCCTGATCCTTTGATGCTGGTGTCCGTCCCGTCTTCCTGTCCTTCCTATCCCTTCTTTCCAGCTCGCTTCTGGTGACTGCGTTCAATTAATGTTCTTCGTTACCGCCTTCCCCTGCGCCGCCAACATGGAAGCAATAGTTTTGGGACAACCAGACATCCAGACAAACAGACTACTAGAAAACGAAAACCAGACAAGCCCCCCAAGAAGCCGCTGTTGCATTTGCGGCCGTTTGAGCAAATTAAAGACCACCACTAGACGCGCCGCCCTTCGGTCCCAGCCTTTTCTTGGCCTTTTCCTACGTCCGCCGCCTTGGCATTGGACATCCAACATCAATACCCCTCCAAATTCCACAAAACGCCACGCACATTCCATGCACTCCGATGCAGGTCTACCTTTGCCAAGCCCCCATTAATGGCAATCCCCAGCACAACCCAACAAACCCACGAAACCCACGAAACCCACGGACCCTTGAATGGACCAAACGGGTGTAAGAGTTTGGCTTTCGGAGAGCTTTCGTGGGGCAGTCACAGCTCCATCAGACAAAAAACATGCTCACTTTGCCAGCCGCCATTAAGCTTCTTTTATCTGTTGTTTCTTTGGTGCGATTCTGTGCCTTTCGTTTCGTTTTGTTTGTGTACCCTGTCATTATTTCTTCACCAAGCTCTGGTTCGCTCGAGCCTAGACCTGCTAGCACACCCTCACCGAGCATGTCACTCGTCACTCTTGTTGGTACCTTTCAACGCTTCGACTTTACGGTCTACTCATCGTCTCCTTGTCCTTAGTTGCCGGCCAGTCCATCAAAAGCCCAGGCCGATGTCCATGTCAGTCCGACACGTTTTGCTTTAGTATACGGATTACGCCATACTCCATACACCGTGCTCCTTACAAACTACATCATCTTACATCGCTAGCCGGCCAAGGCTGCATGTGAGGCCTGGGTTTCTGAACGGCACAGAGAACGAGGGAATATGAACTGTGGCTGGCCAACAGCATCTGCTACCCTGCACATCCTCGTAGACCCCAATATTGCTTTTTCCATCCTAGTCTTTCTTTTCTTTTACGTATTTCCCCTGGCTGCCGCGGGATGAATCGTTACCCACACGAGCTATTCTAGTCGTCGAAGAGCTTGTCCTTGTATCTTCTCGCCGATGGCAGCACAGCTGTCCGACGGTCTTGGCGAACAGCTGGGTATATAAACCATCACCAAGCACACATGCACCTCCTGCCATCTATTGTGTCTTGCTTCTTTTGTCCTGTCAGACATAAAAGATTCCATTGTCCAGTCACGTCTCACCTCTACCTCTCCAGCGTTCCCACACGTCTTCATCGGCTCACTCATCGCATCCTATCTCCATCTTTTTATTTCCCCACCCATCTACCTCTTAAGAACCACCACCACCATGCTGGCCTCCATCGCCACTCTCGTCGCCGCTGCCGGCGTGGCCTCTGCCCACTTCCAGATCGAGTACCCCACCTGGCGTGCCGACTCGCTCAACAACGACAGCTACTCCCAGTACGACTTCCCCTGCGCCGGTGTGCCTCAGGGCGTCGCCGGCGACAACCGCACCGACTGGCCCACCACCGGCGGCTCCCTGTCACTCGACCTCCACCACCCCTGGACCTATGTCTTTGTCAACCTCGGCCTCGGCGACAACGTCACCAACTTCAACTACTCGCTGACCCCCAGCTTCTGGAACGAGACCGGCAAGGGCGTCCTGTGCATCCCGCACCTGGACCTGCCGGCCGGCCTGGCGCCGACCGACGGCCAGCGCGCCACCATCCAGGTCGTGACGCTGGGCGAGAGCGGCAGCGCGCTGTACAACTGCGCCGACATTACCTTCCGGAACAGCTCGGTGGCCGACTTTGGCGGGGCCAACTGCACGACGGACGCGGGCGTGAGCTACACGCTCATTGGCGACCAGGCCAACGGAACGTCGTCGTCCGGCGGAAGTGGCAGCGGCAGCGGAACTGCTACCTCGTCCGGCAGCGCCGGCAGCGCCAGCACAACGACCACGGGCAAGAACGCAGGGGCGGCCAGCGGCGTCAACAAGGCCGTGCTGACCTCGGTTGTGGCCCTGGCTGTGGCCTTTATGTATGGCATGAGTGCATGAGACAACGATACGATGAAAAGGAGCATTGATTGAGGGATAATCCTTTGGTTACGAAATGAACAAATCCAATTGTAATGGTAGATGAGATCCACAAAATGTATTATGCTGGCTTGGTTGGAACCGCCTTTGTTTGGCCTTATTGCTTGAGCTCTGCGCTGTAATGATGCCCATGTTATCTATGTTTTTTTTTTGGCTATGCTGTTGTATGTATGGTGGATAAATAATAGCAAGAGTGAAGAATAACCTCGAAGAGCAGAGTTAAATGATGAGAAAGCCGTGAGTCAATGCCACTGTCAATGACTGGATGATAAGTAAATGCAAAATGTGTGCAGATCAAATAACTTTTGAGGTCAGATCTCCTCTTCGTTCAGCATGCATAGATGCGCCGTTCCCAATAGAAGCAAAGACAAAAGGTAAGAACAACAGCCATGATAGGGGGCGAGAAGACACCCTTAAAAATGCAGAACTCAACAGCGAAGTGGTGTGCAACAAAATAACACCCAGAATGAAACAGTGAAACAATCAAACAAGGTAGCAAAGACGAACAAACGGTCGCAAGGGACCAATGACGTATCGAATGACCGTCAGCCATGAAGCACATAAAGGTAAACAGAAAAGGGGTATGAGAAGACAGAAAGAACAAAAGGGACAGAAATAACAGAAAAAACAAGAAAATGCCGACATGAAACAAGACACAAGCCGTAGAATGCCTTCCCAGGAAGAAGGATGAAAACAGAAGAAAAAGAAATGAATAAAAGAAATGAAAGCAAACAAGATCCCGCAAATGTCGTGCCAACAGATAAATCCCACCAAATGAACAATCCGTATTCGTCACGCCGCCGTTTTCAACAGCTCGCTCACCACCCGCTTCATCGTGATCCGCTGGCTCGGGTTCGGCGCCAGCATCTCGTACGTCAGCCGCTCAATCGTCTCGCTGCGGTCCAGCTTGTCCTTGGCTTCCCGGATCTCCGACAGCCACATGTTCATCTGCATCGCCGCCGACGGTGTTCCCGTCGCGTTGCTGCCGCCGCCCCCGCCGCCATTGGCTGTCGACAGCGCCGTTGTCTTATTGACATCGGCAATCATCCAGTACAGAGGCTTCGGCCGGTTGCGCCCGCCGCGCGTGTCGGGGAACCCAATCTTGCGCAGCACATACAGCATGGTGATGCCCAGCGCCCACACGTCGCTGGGTGGGCCACGCAGCTTGCGCCCGATGAACTCGGGGGGCACGTAGTAGGGCGTGCCGCCGGCCGAGGGCGGGCTGTTGATGTCCGTGGAGAGCCCAAAGTCGCACAGCACGGCGCCCCGCTCAGGCGAGTACAAAATGTTGGCGGGCTTGACGTCGTTGTGCACAAGGTTGCGCCCATGGATGTAGTGCAGCGCCCCGGAAATGTCCCGCAGGATCCGCAGCGCGTCCCGCCGGTCGCCCGTGAAGTAGTCCGAGTTGGACGCCCGCCAGGTGCCCTTCTTGCTCAGGTCCTTGGCATCGACGTGCTCCATGTACAGCGACAGGTACCGCGCGTCGCCGCCGTAGAGCCGCACAATGCTCTCGTGCCGCAGGTACTCGTGCGACTGGTACTCGCGCAGCCACGTATCGGCCTGCCGCACCACCACGCGCTCCATCTCCTGCGGGCGCAGCTGCTGCGCGGCCAGCGCGGCAGCCGCAGCAGCCGCCGCCGCATTGGTGCCCGGCGAGGACGGTGGAGGCGCGGGCCGCGTCTTGATGACTTTGACTGTGATGACACTGCCGGGAGGTACTTCGGGGTGCTCCATGGTGCCCGTAAAGACGGTCGAGAGGGATGTCGACGCGATCGGGTCGCGCTTCGTCAGCTTGTACGAGTCGATCTCGCAGCTGCCGGGGACCACGACCGTGTCCTGGCTCTCCATGTCCAGCAGAGCGTGCGAGTTGGTGAGCTGCTGCCCGACCTCGTTGCCCTTGGCGGACGTGGGCAGAGGGAAGACAAGCGGGTCGGCCGTGGGCCGCAGGAACATAATGACGGCCTCCTTGTTGACCTCGTCGTTCCCGCCAACTGGAGGCGCCGTGTCCGCACCCTCAATGGTCTTCTGCCGCCGTGTGTCGGGCCGGCCGACATCGTCGTCCTCATCGGCAACAAACGAGCGTTTGCCTGACGACGCGGGGGTGTCATTCTGTATTGGTGGTGGTGGTGGTGGTGGCAGTGCCTTGAACAGTGTGCGGCGACGCTCTAGTATCCGAAAGTCCAGAACCTCAATGTGGCCCATCTTGATCCGCCAAGTGCCTGGCGACAGGGCCTTGATCGTGCCCGGGTTGATGGTGTACTCGATGCCCTGGATGAAGCCTTGGTTCCCGGGCGACATCACCATCATGGCGGTGGTGGTGGTGTTGGCGTTTGTGGGCGTGCCCGGCGTGCTTGGTGTGCCATCGGCGCTCGCGGGCGGGGAGATGGCGGGGTAGATCCGCGACAAGTTGATCGGCACGTCGCATTTGTTGAGCAGAATCTGGTTGTCGCTCGAAGGGTCGTAGTACAGCTCGCACCAGAGAGTTGGCATCGGTGTGCCGTCGCTGTGGCGCTCACCTGGCATCAGCACGGTAAACTTGATGTCCTTGGACGTTTGTGTGACGGCGAGCACCGTTTCTGGCGGCTGGTCCGGCGCTCCGGCCGAGGCTACCTCGGTGCGCAGGGCCACCCACTCGCAGTTGTCGCTGCTGCCGGGGCTGACGGAGCGGCTGCGCAATGGGCGGACCAGCAGCCGGATGTCCTTGTCCGAGGGTACGACGAGCTCGTCCAGGTGGACGTTGCCGGCGCTGCCCAACGCTGCGAAGCTCTCCTGGACACGCATGTCGAGCAGGCGTGAAGCATACTCGGACGACGGGAATGGCTCGGTCTTCTCCTCCGTGTCCAACGCGGAGGACGATGACTGCGTCACCGCTTCACCCATGGCGGCAGCGCACGGCGGCAAAGCCACGGTCAGGGAATGTAGGCGGAGCGCGGCCAGCCAGGAGCGGCGGCGAGGAGGGCGGGGAAGTGGCCAAGGTGTGTTGTACCAGACAGCGGGGAGAATGAGACGGCAAGGCAACTCTAGAGTGGGAGAGGAAGCAGGTAGGGCAAGAAAAGAGAAGAGGAAGAAAGAGAAAATCAGATCACAGAAGACAGCACAGGCACGGGCGGCCACCAGATATATATGGGCAGCCCAGCAACGTAAGCCGCACGAAAGCAGACGCAGAAACACGCAGAAAAGGGTCAAACGGGGGTTCGGGCACCAGTCATCAAGCGGGGGGCGGTCGGCCGATATATATACATATATTTACATATACGCTCGTGCCGGTCCGGACGGAGGAGGTGTGGGGTCGGACGGTAGGGACCTGCGATTGGGTGAGCACGGGGCCGCCAGGACCGAAACAAGAATAGCGGCAGGGTGACGGGCGCCGTGGGTTGCAGAAAAGGATCTGAGTCGAGGTGCCGGGACAGTCGTCGTCGTTGTCGTCAACCAAAAAGTTTGTGGTTGAGGTTGAAGGAGGAAAGTTTTCCTGAAATGCAAGGAAGGAAAGTGGCAGGGCCGGCGGTTGATATTGCGGACAGCTGTGGGTCCTTGTCGCTCTTTCCCTTTCTAATAATAATAGTAGAGGGAAGGGGGGCAGCAATGACACGGACGGCTAGTTTGCTCGACTGAAATCGACTTGTCTAGAGCCAACGAGGGTCGTTCCTGCCGTTTTATGAAGTTCCTCGATGTCGACAGCGACGCTTAAGTATCGGCTCGATTTCGTTCTTTCCTATTTTCTCTTTGTCGTGCGCGCGGTGTGGTCGCCTGCACTGTCCGCCTGGTGCAACTGTTTCTGTTCTGGGAAGGCACGACCGGCCAGCAGATGGGGCCTGTTCTGGTGTTGCTCGGGCGCTGGAAGACGGCAAACAGACTGCAAAACGAAACAAAATAGGGCCGGACCGCTAAAACGAGCAGTTGCAGCTTGTCATGCGGATAACACCACAAGGGCAAACAGAAACAATACGAAGGCAACAAATGATGGAAACGAGGCAGTAAGGCGAAATAGAGGCCAAAAAGAAAATGACAAGCAAGCGTCGAAAGAAGCCGCAGCGGAAGAGTACGGCGTAAGGTGAGAAGAGACCCGGTGATGTTGTCACGAACCAACACCCAAGGGGATAAAAAATGAGCAGCAAGGAGAATCGGATACTTTAAACGAATGTGACAAGAGTCATATGGGACAACACCAAAAAAAAATAAGATTCAAAAAATTGGAGATGCCAAAAAATTGGGGAAGGATGGCCAGGGTCCGCTCTCAGCCTCAAGGTGACCACAGAAGGCCACAGAGACGGATGGAACACAAGAGAGGACGAGAGAAAGGACAGACAGCAAGACAGCCAGCAGGACGGATAACAGGACACCGATACAGACCACGCAACAGAGCAGAAAGACAGATGCGGGAGACGGAGGAAGTAGACCTCGAATCTCGCCGAGTCGAGTCACAGCCAAGAAACGGCGGGACCACAGAGAAAGCGCTCACAACGAAGCATAAAATGTCAAGAGAGTAAGAAACGAAAGAAAGAAGGTTAGAAATAAAGGAGACAAGAGAAACAAAACGCAAAAGGGCGGCAGCCTAGAGGCCGCCATGGCACGCGGCGCATGCGGGAAGACACGAGCCACACCCACCAGACGACCGCGCCACAGCAGCCGCCGTTTATGTCGGAGGCTGCACGGTGTAACTGACGGTGCATGTTACAAGTGGTGCTTAATTTTGCTCACACAAAATGGTTACCCAATCTCAGCTCTGCACAGTCTGAGACTTCATAGACACGGCGTGGAGGCTGAGGAAGCCCTGCGCCCATTGGCCTCTGGTCATGTCGACTTCGCATGTGGACTTATGGGCAGGCTGACTTCCCACCGACGAACGCGACCTTTGTGAGGCATACTTGCATTCTGAGGCAGAAATAAGCTGTGATAAGTGGAATGTGGTGGGGAAAGACGTAAGCGAATGCTAGATACAAGGCTACAAGGCTCTCTTGTGTGAACTTCTCTGTACACAGTGTATTACAGTGATTATTAGCTTCTTGCGCACTAAATACTGTGTGCAAAGGGTGGCGTTCTGTCCGCTGACGCTCTCCTCTTCAGCCATCGGATCTCTCGCAAAACACCCTTGCACCCTCCTCTCACACACACTGCACATGCTGTGCCCGACGAGACCTGAGCCTTCCTATGAAAAGAGCAGCACACAAAGTCACGGTGTAATGGCAGCGCACGCAATTTGTATGCCGCTTATCGCAAAAGGAACTTCGCATATCAGCCCTTGGTCGTGCCTGCCTTGCTTCACACCCTCTTCTCACAGGCCCCACTCCTACCTCACGAAAACAGGCAGAGGCAGGGAGAAAACGGGACTGGGGGGGTTCAGCCATGCTCCCATTGGCTGCGAGAGATTTTCTGCACTTTATTCCAGGCAAACCATTGGCTATCAGGGGTTACTAGCGCACGCAGCCATGCATAGTGTCACAGCAGCGGGCGCAGCTGCAGGGAGATGTGCATAGAGACCCATTTATATACAGCCGAAAGCGATGGCTGATTGGTCGCAGGGCTCGGATGACCTTGTTCTAGCGCCGCTTTGTCTCATTCCGTTTTGGTGCCAAACGATCCATTTTGCACAACAATCCTTCGTTCCTTCTTTGTTGGGTGTTGACCGCATCGCCCACTTTTCCCGGCCTTTTCCACACATCCGGCCTGTGTTTGCTCACTTTCCCGCCCAATTTTGCCTCTTTGCCTCTTTGTTGTCACCAATACGCTTGCGATGCCGGGAAAGACAACGCCCACTCCCACTGAACAGTCTCTTTGATGCCCTCTGTTTTGTCCTCATTTCGCTCATCTCGCTGCTGCATCTCACAACTCTCCTTCTTCCTCATCATCGCCGTCCCCTCTCGTCCCCTCCTCTCCTTGAGCCAGAGTCCAATTCCCTCCTCAGAGCCCCAAAATCGCATCCAAATCCATAGAAACTGTAGATTCCGCCCACGATTTCCGCCTCTTTACCAACAGCCACCATTTTGCACGCCTTTCACGCTTCTTTACCCATCTAACGACAACCAAAATCACCGCCAAAATGTATCACGCCGCTGGTATACCTCTGCAGTAGATGCCCTGCTCTGCTTGCAACGATTGTCTCCATTGTTGTTCATGAACAACGCGCTCTGGACCTGGCTCATCCCTCATTCCATCTCTCATCTCCTTCTCGCTCATCCGACCCGTCTCGCACGATTCTCTTGACTCCCACGATCATCGAACTCCTCTCTCCCGGCGACTGATTCGATCTGTCCCTCTTCGACTCGACCCTCCCCCCCTCAATCACCGACATCACAACCACTAACTTCCGTCGACACGCTCTCCCGCGTGTCGTCCATCACCAAACTCTGTCGATTAACCCCCCTCCTCCCCTCGTTCGACACCGCTCAACCCATCATGGAAGATCCTGATATAGCCTGGCCTGCGTGGAAGTTCGGCATGAAGCGAGACGCGCTCTTCACGACCCTCCACAAGCAGTACAACACCTTCCAGTCCACCATCCAGGATCCCGATGCCTTTCACCACGACGTCTTTGAGATTGCCAACGAGGCTACGACCACCGGTGAATTTCACAATCTGCTCGCCGTCCGCCGTGATCAACGCCTTCGCGAACTGAACGAGTCGCTCGAATCGGCGTCGTTCGAGATCATCGCCAACCCAGACCTCGTCGGCACAACACAATGGGAACATGCCCTGCAGCTCTTTCGGACGCGGTCGCTTGACTCGCTCGTTCGCTACTTTGCCTCCTACCTCCCCAGCAGTCACCCCTGGCACAAGTCCTCGTCCTTGGGTCAGAACATTGAAATTGAAGCCAAGAATCAGCCGCCTGTTGCAGCCGTGAAGCCCTTCTTCGACGATGCTACCTTCACCCAAGAGCCGATGACGATGGCCCATTCCCTCTCCCACGCCTCTCTTCACCACGACCTTCCTCCCTCGCCTCGCTCCCTGACGACGTACTCGGACGACATGGAGACGTCCCACCAGCTGTTCTGTCTCAACACTCTCACTCCCGCCCGCACCCTTTCCTTCGACTCCAATGAAGGCGATCGTTTCCATGACGTTGAGGACGGCGATGCTGTGCCCAACGTCAACAAAGACGACGACGATGACGAGTGTCCCTCCCAGTTCGACGACGACACCTCTCAGTCCTCTGGCCCCGACACACCCGTGTCCATGTCAGATGCTGAGCCTGACGTCGCTGAAGAGGAGTCTAACCACCACCACCGCCATGAGCACCACAACCCTGCTGAGGCCTATGCCACTGCCATGCAGGAGTTAGTGGATACCACCCCCGAGCCCAAGAACCCTCCCACCCCCATCAAGAACCAAACCCAGAACCAGAATCAACCCCAACTTGGAGCCATTGCCAATGCCGCCACGCCAACAACAACCGCTCACACGACCGATGCCGCCATCGGAAGCGGTAAATCACACTCATCGTCATCGTACCGTCGCCCGCTGCAGCCGGGCCTCGCTGTCGACGATTCCTGTTCCGCCTCGCCTCTGCCCGTCATGCTCCGCGACCGCCACCGTAGTGTATCGCCCTCTGCGCGGCCGTGGCCTGTGGCACATGTTGATGCCGGCCGCCACCACCCTGCCGCGCCGAGCGGCATTGTTGGTACTTTTGGCCGCGCCTCTGACCGCTCATCCCGGCAAGGCCGTATCCACCGCCTCGAAACCATCGCCTCCTCCTCTGCCAACACCAGACGTGCCAGCAGCTGCGGACGGCGCAGGCCAGGGCTCGGCGTCGAGAAGACTACCTTGCCCAGACCCATGCGGACCCGGTTCCGGGGACGCAGGGAAGCTGCCGCGTCCGCCGCTGTCGATGAACAGGAAAGACAATAGGATTACGCACAACCCACAAGAATCACACATCACTCGACCAATCCACCACTACCTCCAAAGGATGTCTTCATCTTTTGTCTGTTTCATCCTTCCACTCGTCTCTCTTTCTTGTGTGTACGATATTGTCTTTTGCTTATCTGGCATCTGCATCTGCATTGTACTGCGTGGAGCGTGGTCTTCGTTTTGCTTTTCATTTCTCGACTTGGCTTTCCCAGGGTATGATTTGCTTGTTTTCTGTTCTCTTCATTCCATCGGCGTCTTCAGGCCATCAAGGCGTCATGGTAAAGGGGTCATTGCAAAGCATTCTATGGCACGGCACACATTCACACATGTCTCGGCACGGGCATCATCATCTGGCTATAGTGGCATCACTGGCGTCGTCATGATACCCTCACATCCTCAAACATCACGGCGTCCTCTTGCAACCATTCTTCCTAATCCATCTGGGCAGATTAGAAATACGGTTGGTTTGCTCTACTCGGGGTGTTCTATCTGGCAAGCAAGATTCTTTCTCTCTACCCGCTTCCTTTCAAAACTATCACGACGACCACCTATACACATCTCTCACGATCATGATTATCTTTTGTGCTTTTCGTCTTGTTTTTAATCGCGTTGCATGGAACCGGGAACTGGGAAGAGACGGATCAAAAGCAGAACGGTTGTCGGGGCGAGAACGAGTCGAGAGGACTGGTACAAGAAGAATTGACGGGGAAGAGGCAATTCTGCGGTGTCTCCCCGCTGTAGATCGCCAATCTTGTCTCATTTCTTGTAATATCCCCTGTCTTGCTTTCCTCGAACCTCCTTTCTGTATCTCTTGGGGTTTCTTGTTACTATTTGCGCCTGCTTTATTTTTTGTTCTCTTTTTGTTCGATATACCCCCATACGACTGACTACCATCAAACATACCTTTTGTTCTGTGTACATTAAAATATCCCCTCCATCAAGACTCAGGGGTTCCTATTTTTTTCAGACAAAAAGAGCTGGCCGGCATCTTCCATCATTTGTCACAGCTTCGTGTACTACTTACAACTGCAAATTTTCACCATTACCGAAATGGGCCTACACATGAAAATAAGTCCTTTTATCTTCTTTGATTTGTGTATACTGTGCTTTGTTGCATTTCGACGTACATTGCGATATTGAAGACACTAGTAACAACCATGCTTCCATGCTGAACTGGCCCAATTTACTGACCTGATTTGAATGTCTAGTTTAGGACGAGCGGAGAATCTGCTGTTCTTATTCGTCGGATGCCTCCATATTATTGTAGTACGGATCACGATGATTCAAGATGTATGTCACATTTCTTTTCTTTCTATCATCAAGGTTTTGCTGATAATGGATTTATCCTGCTTTTGGCGACATTTTTCAGCATCTTTCACCTCTTACTATGTAATCACGTACATCAATTTTTAGGAATATGCAAGGCCCTTTCAGAAATATAAAAGATACATAAGATTTGTAGTAAGATTTGCTGCTTATCTAGCCAACAACTTAACAAAGGCAGAAATCGCGATTAAAAAAGAGTTCGAAAATCCACAAAAAAAATATCCGCCCAAAAGGTATCCGAAGTGTTTTACCTTGCTCTTTCAAGGTAGTTCAAAATGAAATCAAATATCAAGTGCAAGATCCAACACAGGTATATGTAAACCCGCCCGTCACCCACGATAAGTAAGCCATAAAAGTAACCAAAAAAATACAACGCCGGAATGATATGCTCGTTGGCAGTTAATACAAATAGATGGGCTCCAGGAAGGGCGCTTTGTCGAGGTCGGCGACGACATTGCCCTTGGCCGTCAACCAGGCACCGCGGTCCGTAATGGGTACCACCTTGCGCGTGTGTGCGACCTCTTGTCGACTGACGCAGGCGTCGTCCCGGGGAATCCACAGCTTGGGAATCGGCTTCCACATCTCGGGCGGCCAGTAGCCGCGAAATGTGTAGTCGGCTGGGTAAGCCATGGGTTCTTCCTGTTCAGCCCGGACCAACGTCTTGCGCAAGAACGTGTAGTCCTCGAACAGCTCCGGGTGCAGCCAGCGCGTAAAGAAGTTGGGCTTGGGCTTTTCAGACAGGGGTTGCCCGTCGGGGCCCAGCTCCCCCTGGGGCTCGGCGTCGCTGTTGCCAACTGCATTGGGATTGGCGCGGTCGTTGTTGATGTCGTTGCGGACCATGGTTGTCTTTCCCCAAGGGATGTACCGCGACATGCTAAACGAGGTAATGTCCGTCTTCACGGCCTTGACCTCCGTCTTCATGCGCTCCTTGATGGCGTCGCGGCCCCAGTCCTTGACCATGGCCATGAGTTCACCGGCGCCGTCGATGCCGCGGTTCGTGACGGGGCCCGCGTGCAGATCGTCATCCGAGTCGTTGTCGTCACCGTAGCCCTCCTCAATGTTGTAATAGTCGGCGTTCAGACCGCCGCTGTTCGCACTGCTAGCGGCCGCCTCAGCGGCTTCTCGCTCCGCCTGGCGGAGGAGGTCTTCGTGGCCGGCCGCCAGATCTTGGTCATCGAGGGCCAGAGTGCGTGGCAGGCTGTACAGCAGCGGGCTGACAGCGTCGTTGAGGGAGGTGTGGACGAGGAAGGTGAAGACGAGGAACATGATCATCAAGATGACGGGGCCCACGGCAGACTGGATGGAGAACAGGCCAATGAGACAGACCTCGGCCAGGTACAAGCCAACCATCAGGTGCATGAGACCGCGCGGGTAGTGCAGGCCTCTGCTGTCGCGGTCGCCATCGAAGGCGTAGACAAGGTTGTACTTGTACACCTGGTAGATGACGCACATACCGACGCCCGCAAAGACGAGAATGAGAGGGGCAATGCAGGTGTAGCTGATGGCAATGACACCCATGTTGGTGTACACGGGGAAGATGCCGCCCCAGTGCGGCTGCTTGAGACGCTGGAAGTTGCGGACGGCGCGGCGAGGGTGCTGGATGCTCTTGGTCAGGACGGTGTGGCGGAACAGGTCAAAGAAATGGACCAGGCCAATGGCACCACCAGCCAAGCACTGCACAGTGATGTAGGAGAGGTAGAAGTTGGAGGCCTTGGGCAGGTTGGTGGACAGCAGATCCTTGATGGAGAGCGGATCAGCCAAAATCTGCGTGAAGGCGGCCGAGGCGGCCGAGGTCAACGTGGTGATGAGAAAGACTTGGATGAGCTGGAAGCAAAAGTAGGCGTGCTGGGTGTACAGCTCGACCATGGGCGACGAAGGAAGACCGGCGGTGCGCGCGCAGATGCGCAGCATACCCGGAACAGCCGCCATCAATAGAGAGAGGGCAACAGCAGGCAGCAGGCCCTCGATGACGCCAGTAATGGCCTTGGGAAGGTCGGCAATCCAGTGCAGGAAAAAGACATTGGAGCTCAAGAAGGAGATGTTGGAGATTATCCCGACCAAGGCAGCTGGTATGGACCAGAAGACGATGCCGACCGCAATGGCGCCCATGATCAAGAAGCGGCGCATGATGCGCTCCCACCAGCGCATGCGGAGAGACGACCAGATGACATCTTCGGGCCGGATGCCGATGAACCGCGGCGACATGTGCAGCGGCTGGTGGTGGGTGAGGACCTGGAAGGCGACCTGGGCGGCGGCCTGGGTGTCAAACTCGACAAACATGGACGAGAGAAAGTCGCCGTCACCGGCACGGAACTTGCGGCGCAGTTTGGCAATGGCCTTGTTCAGTGACTTGATGCGCATGCGGGTCCAGCGAATGGTGTCGACACGGCGGCCAAAGTTGGCGAGTGGGCGATGTGCCGGGCGTTTGTTGACAGGCAGCCACTGAGCGGCAACAGAGCCGCGAACATCCGGGAGGGTGTCGTTGAAACCGTAAGGGTGGATATAATCCTGCTCATTTTCCTCGTCGTCGTTGTTCTCCTTGTTGTCGTTGGCGATCTCCGTCGTTGCAGGATGGGCAACAATGGTGTTGTCCTGGATTGGGGGGTCTTCCACGGCCGTCTCGATTTCAGTAATCTCGGACATGGGTGGAACAGTGGAGGCAACAGCCGTTGCTGACGACGGGCCGGATGCGTCCGAGAATGACCCTTGGCGGTCATCGGGCGACGTGGGCAGTATGTCATCGGTGGCATGGCTCCTGTCGGCCTTTCGTGCCGCCGGTGACGGCTCTTGGATGTTGTTGGTTTGGTTGATTTCACGAATTTCATGAATTAGACCCGGCGAGAGGGTGTTTTGCAACACGTTGATGGTTGATGACGTTGAAACGGCGGGAGGTGGTCGCGGCGGTTCGGCCGGAACGCGGGATGCTGATCTCGTCGACGCAGCCGATGCTCGTCGTACTGACAACGAGGAGGGTTGTGGTGGAGCTGCCGTTACCGCCGCTGCTGTTGTAGCTGTTGACGTTGTTGCCGTTGCGGCTGCAGCTGGTTGCTGTGGTAAGGTAGACGCCCTTGGTGGTGGTGACAATGGAGCTGCTGCCGGTGCAGATGTGGAGGGGCGAGGGGCGTGTGCGGCAGAGGATGGAGAGGAATGTGAGGATGTTGAAGCGGACGAGGAGGAGGAAGCAGCGGAGGCCGCAGAGGCAGATGAGGATGTTGAGTCGAGGGTGGAAGAAGTGTCGGACCGGGCAGGCGACCGGCCGGCCATGGAGACGGGAGGAGGAAGTTGCTGGTCAAGGGGCACGCCGTGCTTCTTTTTGCGAGCACGGTTGGCTTTGCGAATCAGCTCGATCTCGGCCTTCTCCAGACGCACGGCAGCACTCTCCCGCTCGTCGACCAGGCGCTCCAGGGCGCGGGTGTTGCGCGGGATCCACACATTCTTAACGGAGTCGCCAAAGAGCTTGCGGACGCGGTGCTCATCCAGAAAGCGCTTGGGCACGCAGGTGAAGAGGACGGTGCGGGACGACAGACGCTGGGCGTGCTGCGGCGACATGAGATACGCCTGTCGCAGGTTAATATAGTAGATGCATTCGCGGCTGATCATGAAGAGGATGAAGCCGAAAAAGAGCCAGGCAATGGCGACGTGGGCGTAGAACTTGATGGGCGAGGCAACGTCGCCAATGGTGAGCAGGTCGAGCTGGCTCAGGTTCTTGCCGCCGGTGGCATTGACGGAGAGCAAGACAGGCCATGCAATGATACAGCCGGCGAAGCAGATGGTGGCCAGGACGCGCAGGTAGCGGAGGAAAAAGAAGCCATCGAGGGAGGTGTTGTTGAGGAGGAAAGCCTCGTCGATGTTCCAAAAGTCCTTGAGCCAGGAGAACCAGGTGTCGGGCAGGGGCGGGACGGGGACGAGGGGGGCGCGGCGGATGCTGGAGATGGTGCGCGGCGCGTAGACGCGCTGGCACTTGCGGCGGAAGACGAAGAAGATGACGAGGCAGACGCCGGAGTAGACGAGAACGGGGACGAAGGTGCTGCCGAGGGAGGCGGCGGAGGAGGAGTTAGTGCCGGAGGAGGTGACATGGCTGAGGGTGCCGCCGGTGGAGTTGTCGCGGCCGGAGCCGATCCGCGGGTCCTGGCTTTGATTCTGGGAGCGTGAGCACGTTGGAGGGAGGTGTGATTTGGTTATATGAGCCGGAGAGGGCGGTGATGCCGTCGGCTCGACGTCTGTCGACGTCTGTCGTTACTTACTAGGCGCTTTTCGAGGCCGGTAACCAGCGTGATGCCCCAGTCCATCTTGTCATTGCTTCCGTGGCCGTTCACTGCAGCCGGCAGGGGAGGGTCGTCATGCCGTGATGGCGGGTTGTGTTGAGGTCGCAGGCGAGAGCTGTTGTCGACGTCCAAGTAGTCAGGGGTAATTGGTGATTGTTGTCAGGGGAGATGTGGTGCACAAAAAAGAGAGAGGAGTAGAGTCTCGAAAGAAACAATCACTGGAGACAAAAGAAGCAACGACGACCGACAACGTAGAACGAAGCAGGGAAAGAAATAAAATGGAAGGAAAGGCCCAGGGCAAGGAACAGACGACCCACGACAAGACACATGAAGCCCCTGCAATGGCAAAAAGATGGCGGGCACGCCCCAGTAAAAAAGGGCTAACTGCAAAGTGAAGATGCAATGGGGCCCAAATGTCTCTCTTCCAATGTCTCTGATGGAAGGGCAAGTGCGAGCGGGGACATCGACCCACAGGGGTACGAAGAGCCAGTGGACGGGTGGGTTCCTTCCTTGGCCAGTTGGACTGCGGTGATGGTGTTGGCCGTCGCTCTCTTCTCTTTGCTCTTCTGTATGCTCTTTCCTTGTCAGGCTTGTGTGTGGTGTGTGTTTTTGTGTTGTGTTCCCAGGCCTGTGGCTCCTTTCTTTATTTGCCGCTGCCGTGGGCTGCTTCTCAGCTCGATGCGAGGTCGCATTTGCATCGTTTTGGGAAGGACCCCCCAGTCGATCCACGTCGTACTTTGCGTACGGAGTACGGCGTAGAGGGAGTCTGATCACGCAAATATTTGACCACCTACTTCGTACTTCGTACACTTTGCTACACGGAACAATTGCATGGTGCCTCACTCCTGTTCTCCTTCTGTTTGCGGTTGTTCAAACAGTTGTCACTCCGTACGCATCTTGTATCATCGTCTACCTTGTCCTCGGGCTTTTTTTGTCACTTGGAAAGAAATAGCCGTCGCCCCATGTAATTAGTGCCTTCCATCGGCCAGTGGCGCGCCGTCGGAGACCTCCCTGCAGTGCCTGAGTCCCCTGTGGCGGCCACCGGGTCGGTTGAGCACTAAAAGCCTGACCTGGGTTTTGGTGCGGTTAGTGTGCTGTGCCGGCTGATGGCTAGCGCTGCAGCACGGCCCAGTGGCCAATCGGGGACGCCATTTCCGCCGCGCAGTCGTCTGGAAGTCTGGGAATCTGGCTAGCCCGGGCCAGTCCAGCACTACCGTCCACTACGGCAACCAAGTCTTCGATTTAATGACATCGCGCCGCTGGATGTCGACTGTCGCAACTTGCAATCGATGCGCTTTCGATTCAAGACAACGGCTCCTAGCCTTCTCAAGACAGCATTCCAGACCACCGCCGCCACCCAACGGTACCACGCGACGGCGCCGTGTCTTTGAGAGGATTGCATTCTTTCTTTTGGCGGTCGAGGCGTTAATGGATTTCCGGGATAGAAGGTGATGATTGGCGGTCGAATCAAAACTGTCGAGACATCATCTCTCGATCGCTTCAGGGGTCCAGGCTCGAGTATTTGGAAATAAGTCTTGGCCCATCACAGGGTTGCAACCCGCTTCCGATAGTTCTGAGCAAGGTCAGCAGTGGCCTTTCCGCAGCCTACCCAGCCAGCGTACCAGACAAAAGCCAGAGCATTTCCGACGTGCAATGTCAAGTGCTTCCGGTCAGCAGGGTCGCATCGCGCGGGCGGCGGCACAGAGCTGAAAGTGTAAAAGTGGGTGTTCGGGGCTGGGCAGACTGGGTCTCCATGGCGCCGAGAATTCAGTCACAGTCGGAGACGACGACAGAGACATTGACGATCATGAATGGACATGCGAAGGACGTCGTGCAACGGCTCGAACGGCTTCTGTGAAGTTGGCTCGTCGTCTTGCTTGTTGCAATGAATACGATGGCGGGATGGGATGATGACAGGATGGGACGGTGGCAGGATGGCAGGACGAATGTTGTGCATTCTGGTGAGTCCACAGCCTTTCGACGATCACAACCAGTGGAGTCGGCGACCAGTGGAGGAGGGACGGTGGGATCGGTGGGTGGTGGTAGTCGATCACTGAACTACGAACCACAAAGTGTAACCGTAGCCTGGTCGAGACGTAGAAGACGTGCACGTCCCGGTTGATGGCGTTCTGCGACCTGGCAACACAACTGGAATCTGTTCTCTGTCTTATGAAGAGCGGACAAGGGGTTCACGAACCACCGCCAGGTCTCGATATGTTGGAGACAGATGGATAGGCAGACTAGCTCAACAGGATTTTCGGTCACTGGAAAGACATCTGTGAGAACTGTGCGACAATATGGCAGTGATTGTCATCGTCGCCATTTCTCTCCACTTCGTCAGCCTATCACATCTTCTGTTCCGTCTCTCCCTCGTCTTTCTGCCCTTGAAAACGCCCTTGGACAAACGATCTCCTGCAACCGTCACGCATGCCAATGTCTCTCGTTTCTCTGTCAAGCTGTGTACAACGTATATCGTATTCCGTTCCGTGCTACCGTCGCAGTCGTCGTGTCATCGCGTCTTCTCGCCCTCCCACTGTCGTCTCCCCAGCCTTTCCTTCATCCCTTGCGTTGTAACCGTCCTGCCCAATTTTGACAGCTGCATGAAATGATTTGTAAATGAAGTACAACATATGGCTATGTCTGTATGTCTTTCTCGGAGAACTGGTTCCTTAACTTTCTTCTTCTTCGTTGTCATCTCCTTCCTTCTCTTCTGATGCGGCTGAACTCTCGTCATCGCCATTCCAAGACAGACGAGACCAAGAGCCACTGTTCCAGTGCAGTGGTGTCTGTTCGCTCGCTTGCCCAAAAAGATGAGACCATGCAACGGTCGACCCTGACCTGCCAGATCTGAAGGTGTCAGAGCCTACCTAGAGCAGGGATGTGCATCAATCGTGCATTTGTTATATTGCTCTCCTTTCTGGGGCATCCTGGCTCCGTTTTGTGTCTGACATCAACTCTAATGACATACGCCCTCTACAACCTCGGCGCCCTCTCTCGACGCCCTCTCTACGAAGTACTCCCTCTGCTCGCCGAAACCAATTCGGTTCCTGCTTCACTAACCCCGTAGCCAAGCGCTTGTGCACAACTTGCCGAGTCCCTGCGTGGCCTGGTACTTTTGCAAAATTGCGCCTCCCTAGTATTTGCCCCCCGCGCCTCGCTTCCTTTTTTATTTTTGGCGTCTTTGGACCAAAAAGTCCATGTTGGTCTAGTCTTTCGTCCACTGCCGACGCCATCCATGTCTGTTCACAGCTTCATTTCATCTCGCATATGTACGTCGTAGTTCGTGCGTCTCACTACGACGCACACGACTCAAGTATGCAGTCTCCGATGGGAATCGTGATTTCCGATCTTTGTCTGAATCGGCGGGAAAGGGCTACATCTGATCTATGCCATGATGAGCACAGTAAGTTCATGGCTTGGTATGGGCCCAAACAGCCACAGGTAGAGCATGAAGCATATCCAGTCGGCACATAATTTACAGGTACAGAGTGCATGGACATCTGTCCGTCGCGCCACCGAACTCAACACCGTCTGCAATCGTCGAATATCTGTATCATTGTTCTGTAGACAATATGTAAGCTTGTTTACTCTCTAACAGTGTTGGTAACACACAGCTGGGTATAGAATACAGTATCCACATCAGCTGCGTGCATCCCGACTTTACCTTTCTGTCTCGTCCATTGACAGCCACCATCCTCTTCAACCACTCTTCTCCTTGTCCGTCGACGGCGTATCCTCGGCCGTCGCCGTCGCCGCCACCGGCACGCCCACGCCCGCAATCTCCGCAATGTCGCCCACGATGCCGTCGTTGCCCTCGCCCTCGCCCAGCGTCATCTTGGGCCCCTTGAACCACTTGCGCGCGTCCACGAGGTAGTAGAGCGAGGCGCCGCCCCAGACGGCCATGTTGATGACCACGGTGTAGTTCATGGCCTGCGGATCTGGGTTGGGCCCGCCGACGGGGAACATGGACAGGACGATGCCATAGAGCAGAAACACGACGCAGAACCAGGCAATGGGCAGGGAGTAGCGGCCGGTGTAGAAGGCGCCGGGGTGGAAGCGGGCTTGGCCCCAGACGACGCGGGCGAAGACGGGGGTGCCCCAGGCGAGGTTGTTGCCGGCGACGGCGAGGGAGAAGAGGGCCGAGGCGGCGGCGGGGGCGATGAGGCAGAGGAGGCCGAGGACGGCGGCGACGAAGACGCAGGCCCAGACGGTGCGGACGGGGATGTAGCCAAACGTTTTGCTCTGGGGTAGCGTTAGTACGAGCGTGAGCACGAGTGAGGCGCGTACAAAGATACAGGGAAGGGGGCTCGAAGCGAGCGAAGCGAGGACAAACAAAAAGGAGAGTGCGGCGAGGACACGAGACGTACGATTTTGCGGAGGAAGCTGGAAAACGGCAGGGCCCCGTCACGCGAGAACGCCCAGGCCTGGCGCGAGGCCGCGACGAGGATGGACAGGCCCATGAGGTACTGCACGATGAACAAAAACGACATGAAGCCGAGGGTGCCGTTCTTGCCGAGGGCGTCGTAGTAGATCTGGGCCATGGGCTGGCCGTAGACAGTGCCGAGCACATTGTCGATGTTGGGGTCGATGCAGGCGGCAATGACAATGACGAGCACAAAGCCCAGCAGCCAGCACATGCCGATGGACGACAGGATGCCCAGCGGCACGGCCTTGGCGGCGTTGGACGCCTCCTCGGACATGTGCACGCAGGCGTCGAAGGAGCCGATGGTCCAGATGGGCGACAGCCACGCGAGCATAAACGTCCAGCCGCGGGGCCACGTGGCGAGGTTGTCGAGCGTCCCAAAGATGAAGTGCCCGTCGTTGGCGCCGCGGGCGCCCGCGTGCTTCACGCCCACGGGCAGCGCAATGACGGTGGCCAGCATCAGGGCGATGTTCATGAAGACGGCAAACGTCTGCAGCTTGTTCATGACCTTGTTCAGCACCGACGCCAGCACGCCGTGTGTCAGCACAATGGCCAGAAACACGGCGTAGACAATGCCGTTGGACGCCTCCCATTCGCCGTCGCGGTGGATAACGAGCAGCGAGCAGAACATGAGCGCGCAGCCGTAGTCGATGCTGCAGAGCCCGCCAATGAGGCCCAGGCTGTTGCTGTAGCCGACGAGGAACGACAGGTAGTTGCGCGTGCGCGGGCTCGCATAGTAGTGCGTCCAGTAGTACAGGCCGCCGCTTGTCGGCATGGCGCTGCCCAGGTCGGCCATGGCCAGGCCCACGACAAAGATGCAGCCGGAGGCCACGAACCACGACCAGACCATGCCGCCGGGCCCGGCCGGCAGCGAGAAGGCCAGCGTGCTGGCAATCGACGGCAGCAGGCCCATGATGGAGAAGGCAATGCCAAAGACCTCGAGCGTGCTGAAGTTGCGCTTCAGCTCTTGTTTGTAGCCCAGCTTGGCGAGCAGTTCGGCGTCGGCGGTGTTGGCGAGGTTAGCATCGGCGGCCGATGCGGTGGCCGCAGCCAGCTTGGGGTCGACAGGGGCCTCGACATCGCGTGAGGCCATGGTGGTTGGGGCTGTTTGGGAATGGGTAGAGGAAATAAAGCAAACAAACAAAATAAAATAAAACAATGACAAGGAGTACAGGGAAACATAAACAACGGTCAAAACAACACACCAAACAACAACGAGCAGCTAACAAATGACGGGGACAAGGTGGTATAAGTACAAGGGGTGACACTGTCGAGTGGATAATGTTACGATAATCAGGTACTTCATGCTCTGCACAGTTTAGAAGCTGCATGTGCAAGTCATCAACGCCACCGCATCGTCATCCGAATGGTAACGGCAGTCGCAGTCCCTGGGTCTTTACTTATCAAGGTCCCAGCTTGACGCGGCCATTACCCCACGGACCACGTCTCACATAGCTTCGAGTCCCGTTTTCAGAGGAGACGTGAGAAGAAACGGCCACTGTAGGAGAGCATCCGGTGCCGCCTCCTGTTGGTTTGAATACGGTCCGTTTCGACAGGCAGTACGGCGAATACATGATGCGCTTCGCTTCTCTGAATTTTAGTACGACATACACTTAGATAAGGCTATGTTGTAAGTTTATGGGGTAGTGCAATGGTGTGAGGACGGTGTAGATAAGGATGGTCCAACAGACTGCGCCATCCAATCGTTTGTCGATGGCGCCAGTCATGGACGACGTACCATGTTCATGCAACATTGCCTGGTGGGGGGAAGAGACATCAGCGAACGACGATCGAGTGCACAGGATGAGGATGACAAGAGACGGCGAGAAAGCTTGTTTCTGTTTGCCTCACTTGAGCCAAAAAAAAAAGGAAAAAAAGAAAAAAAGAAAAAAGAAAACAAAAAAAAAGAAAACAAAAAAAAGAAAACATAATAAAAAGACACAGAAAAAGAAACAAACTCACGTCCATTACATCCAACAGCTTTCTTCTCATGACCTCCTGTTGACAGTCGATAATGTTGTCCTTCCATAAACCGGGCATGTTATCATAAAGTCAGTTTCAATGCCCCGCTTCTCTCTCTATCGGATCCGTCGGACATCGGCCTGGCCGAGAACGTTCGCGGTGTGATCTGCATGGATGCACGTAGGGGAAGCCAAAACGAGTGGCAGAAGAACGAATGGAAGAAATCGAAGAGCGTGTCATCCAGGGAGTCGGGGAGCGGACAAAAGCCTGCCGTAAGGTGCAGAAGCGCATTGATAGAGAAACGGAGACACAAGAAGTGAAAGTGCATCTGTTCCTCCAGTCCCGACTCTCTCGTCACCGTCGTCTTCAACGATATTCTCATATTCTCTAATTGACTTCCCTGTATTCTCTTTTGTCTCTGCACCCTCGGTGGTACCAAATGACAGACTCGCCGATCCTGCATGGACTTTCCGCTTTTGTGAGGAGAAGGGAGAAAAAGAAGAAATGGGGAAATGAAGAGGTAAAACACATGTCACGGCTGCATCTTAGATAGCCTCTGCTTCAGTATGAACATTGCCTGCCACGAAAAAAAAATAATGCACCGCCTCGGAGAAGACTTTCCATAATGGGGAGACATTGGCGTCCTGTATCTCCGTGTTCTGCAAGACCCCAGGCAGGGGAGAAGAGCAATATCAGGAGGCAGAGCTTGTACGATAAGGCCCCAGCGAAAGCAAGGCTGCCATGGGCACGGACGACACGAATATGGAAAGGACAACGCAAGGCGATGGTGCCTCCGAGAAAGGAAATACAATACGGTGCGAAACGTTGATAGGAGTTGGCCGGAAGGACAACCGCGGGCGTTGGCTTACCATCAACACAATGCTGAAGCGCCCCAATGTGGTTGTGGTCTTCAACATCCATCTCTTGGCAACGGCCATCTCTTGGCAAATGAATCCAGGCCGATTGACGGTGCTTTTTTTTTAAAGACGACTGGTACCATTCGCTGCTGTCGTTAAAGTCGTTCATGGACGACAGGAGAGCCACCAGGGAAGGCAGTAATAACAGAGAAGACGTACGGCTCTGCAAAGATGGTGAGACGATTATGAGATTTTCGATTGCATGAACAGCGTCCCAATTGAGCAACGAGGGGCTTGAAAGGACTCTGAAAGGACGAAAAGTGCAGGGGAACATCGAAGCTGCCACTGTACGTGTAAGCAGATCCAGCAGTCAGCACGGCCGGTTCATCCATGATAGTCCCCTGTTGTGATCTCCTGGGGTCAGCCACCAAAAAAGATGCGGTGTGAAGGAAAGGCACCAAAAGGGCATCAGAAGAGCGTCACCAAGGTCGTCGGGGAGAAGTAAACCAAATCGACAATGGACAGAACGGGCAAGTCGAGCCGAAGTATAAACATAACGCGTCGCAGTCCAAATCAGGGACCAGTATGGCGAAGGTCGACAAAGGGCGTCATCGTGCAGAATGGTCTGTCTGTGTAAGAACGGGGTAGTTCAGGACAGCAGTTATCGACAAAGTGGCTTCTGACTTCTTTCGTACTCTTCGTACTATATCTCTATCGCTCCATGCGTGTAAGTGGTCGCCGGCGGGTCCTCCCCACGAATCGCAGAGTAGCGCCTTATCAGTAAGACCATCCTCCTTGATCCCCGCTCGGGTTACTTAGCCGTTTAGGAAGGTTACCAACAACCAAAGCGAGGGGTGCTGGAGGTGGTCTTCTTTTGTCGGACAGGCCTACCCTTGGATGGAGGGTGCTAGAGAACCGACACGGCTCTAGATTCTTGAACGGCGGATCCCATGAATGCGAGGCGAGCAGACACAGCTCTCCGCTTCGAAGCTATGCTGTTCGTTTCGGCTCCCTTAATTGAACCTCGCTTTCTTGGGCATGTCCTGCCGACGAGGCCCCCGATGTCTGTAAGCGCAAACTCCATTAATATGAAGAGTTCATCCATCCGATAACAAGACAGGAGATGCCGCAACATCGAAACGGAATCTGCAAATCCTGGGTGAGCATCTATGGCGGGTACTGACCTCGGTCTGGTTTTTGAGACTCTGGAGTACTTCAGGGTCCTTCGTAACCGCTCGCTGTTCTGGAAAGTACCTCCCGTTTGGATCTAACAGTACTCAATCTCCATCATTCACATCTCGGTACGAGCTGTCCATATCTGGCAGGGCCAGCCGAGATGTCTCACATCAAACTAGACAACATAAATGCATCTAAAAATAATATGATACAATATATACCAGTAACTCCAGTATGCTAAGTACACGTTGCCTCCTTGTATTCCTGCCTTACACGCTGTAGCCCGGTAACGCCTCCCATGAAAACAAAAAGGTAAACAATACTCCGTAAAAGTACAATGAAGCCCAGTATACATACTCTCAACCTCCAGGGCCCTATTTTCCACTCCCCCTCCTATTCTACTGGAAGAGGATCAGGGGCCACTGCGCCGAGTGCGTGTTCATGTTTGCCGGCTGCGCCTGCTGCGGTTCCACCGAGCCCAGCGTCGTGACACCCGGGCCGACCGGGACCATCATGTTCGACATGCCGACGCTCGTTGTCGGCTCGCCGTTGCCGGTGCTGCTGCCGTCAAGCACGGGGACACCGTGCATGGGCGGCACCGACGCCACGGGCGCCAGGCGCTGGTGCAGCATGCTCAGATCCAAGAGGGCGTCGGCGCTGGTGAAGCGGTCGTCGTTGGACTGCTGGCTGTCGGCAATGGACGCGGTCCAGTTGGTCCAGGGGTTGGCGGGGGCGCCGATGGCCGAGGACGTAAAGGACATGAGGGGCTGTTGTTGTTGCTGGGCATGCGATGGCTGCTGCGGTCCTTGGTGATGTGGCTGTTGTGCGTGTCGGTCGTAGGCCGGCGTGGCACCGTTCATGGGCTGCTGGGGCGGGAAGGCCGACGTCATGACAAAGTCGTCTGTCGGGGCCGGGATCATGGATGGGTGGAACTGTTGCGGGTGTTGTTGGTGTGGCGGTTGATGTTGTGGTTGGTGTGGTGGCATTTGCTGTTGTTGGTGTTGGTGTTGTTGCTGCTGCTGCTGTTGCTGCTGCTGCTGTTGCTGCTGCTGCTGCTGCTGCTGCTGTGCTGGCGGCGGTGGCTGCGACTGCGGAGGATGCTGGGCCGCTGGTGATAGCTGGCCGCGTCCCTCGAGCTTCAGCCGCGCCTGCGTCTCGAGATGCAACGCTACACTGTCGACGTTGCTCGGCGGTGAGTGACGACCGTTGCCGTGGCCGTGGCTGTACCTGGCGTGATGCGACGAGGGCGTGCCTCCCGGTGTTGACCCACCACCCGCTGTCGGTCCCGGCAGCAGGGCCGCCTGTGCGCCATTGGCATGCAGTCCGCGTCCTTGAATGGCGCGCGCGTTGCTCGCCATGACGGCATGCCGCGCCGCCGCCGGCATGTCCTTGAGAATGCCGAAAATGGTGCGCGCGCAGATCTGCGTCAGCTTGCGGTTGAACGGCTGGCCGTTGTCGCTGGCGCCCGTCAGCAGGCTGATCTCGGCAATGATGGACAGCCAGATGCTCGTCTCGTCCTGCAGGCGCTCCATGTCGTCGGCCGTGGCCGTACGGCGGCGCTCCCAGGCGGCGGCCAGCATAGAGAACATGGCGGCGCAGTACACAGACATCTGGTACCAGGTGGTGTCGAGCGACTTGAGCACCAGCAGCTTCTGGACGTGGCGCAGCAGCGTGCGCGCCGTCTCCTCGCAGATGCGCGTGTTCTCGGCAAAGACCTGCGGGTCGGTGGTCATGCAGGCCGAGGGGTGGTGCAGGCACAGCAAGAACTCCAGAGACACGGCCTGCGCATAGAGCGCGTACATGAGCGACGCGGGCTTGCATTTGTCGACGTGCAGCTCGGGCGGTAGGCGGGCCTGGATGGCGCGGTACTGGGCCTCGAGGTCGCGCACCAGGGGCGCGTAGCGGTGCGGATCGCGGCGGACGCCGTAGAGGTGCGAGAACATCTCCATGTACAGCGGCGTGTACTGCATCGCGTGCAGCCCGACCAGAAACGAGGCCTCACCGACCATGGCCGGGTCTGTGATGCCCTGCTCGGTCAGGTACTCGTCGTTGATGGCCACGGGCAGCTCCGTGTCAAAGTCTTCGACGCGAATGGGAATGGGCCGGCCCAGCCGGCCGTTCAACGTCGCCGCCAGCATCAGGGCGCCCCACCAGGCGCGCTTGCGCATCTCGTTGGTGAGTGTCGTGCGCGCGGCGGGGATGCCGGACGAGCGGTGCAGGCCCAGGTCGATGGCCTTGGTGAGGGCCACCATGGCAATGGTCGAGCCGCAGCTCGGCTTGGGGAAGGCGCGCGTGTAGAGCGTAATGAGCACGAGGGCCTGGACGGCGGTGACAGAAAAGTCCGAGGCAATGTAGTAGAACTTGGAGAGGGCCCAGTGGTAGTGCTTGTTGGACAGGTCGTGCAGGTGAATCTGGCGCGCCAGCTCCTCGCGGTTGCGCACGCCGTACTGGAAGTAGATGATGGAAAAGACCATGTGCACAATGACCAGCTCGGACGTCGTCGGCGTGAACTTGGGGTCGTCGTAGATGCGTGTGAGCAGCGTCAGGTAGGTCGGCTTGTGCAGAATGGGCGCAAAGGGCTGGACCATCAAGAAGTACCACTCGGAGTACTCAAAGGCGTCGGAGCGCGACGGCAGCTCGACGCTGTTGTCGAGCAGCGGGTTGATGTTCGTGGCGGAGCGCAGGAACGAGCTGAGCGAGCGGTTGTAGAGGCCCGTGGGCTCGCGGTAGATGGCGGACGGCTCAGGCTCGTTGCCCGTGTCGGCGGCGTCGATGTCGAGCAGCGTGCCAAGGATGGACACCTGCGTGCCATTGACCGAGCTGAGCGGCGCACGGTCGGCGTAAACGCCCAGGTAGCTGTCGACGGGGCCCGACTGGAGGGCGGACGTGGGCGACGAGGGCGCGGGAGTGTAGGCATATGTGTATGTGGGCGTGTTGGGCGTCGAAACGGAGGCGGTGGTCGATGCTGCCCGGCCGATGGAGACGAGAGAGGTGGTTGTCGCCGAGTTGGAAGCGGCTGCATTCGTGTTCTTGGCGGCTCCTGGGGCCGGGCGCCACCAGACAGAGCCCATGTAGGTCCACTGCCGCTTGTCCTGTGCGCCGTGTGCCCCGTCCTCGCCGGTGTCGTGGTTGCTGTCGGCGTCGACGCTCTCGCCGTCCTCGCCCTTGGCGTCGACAACACGCCGCTCGCTGTCCAGAGCAACACCAGGCGGGCAGACCGGCGCGTACGGCGACCACCGCCACGGCAGCACCTCGACGCCGCCCTTGTCTTGCAGCAGCGACTGCAGCTGCTCAATGTGCCGCGCCATGGCCGTCTTCTCACGCTCCAGCTCCTGCAGGTAGCCGCGTCGCTCGGTGCGGCCGGAGATGCGGTCGGTGACGTAGCACTCGAGGTTCTGGCTCAGACAGTGCGAGCAGCCCTCGGGCAGGGCGTCGCAGCGGATCTTGCGCACTTTGCAGCGGTCGCAGGCCTGGCCGGTGCGGGTGTAGGACTGCAGCTTGTTCTTGACGACGGAGGAGAAGTCGGGCGCATAGGACGAGGCATTCGCGCTGTCGAGCTTGGCCTGCTTTGCCCGAGCCGGCGATGCATGGGATTCTGGCTCCGGCGACACGCCTGGCGCGCCATCGTCGTCGTGGGCCCGCTTGGGGGCCCGCATGGCGTCCATTGTGTCGCAGACGGACGGGAGAGTGGGGGGG
>LVYW01000004.1:188108-329554 GCA_001630435.1 Sporothrix globosa
GGGGGGGGGGGGAGGGTGCGAGAGAAAGGGGCAGTTTGAGGAACGGAGAGCCAGTGACAAAGACTGGAAATCAGTGGTGTCGATGCGATGCGTCTCGATGCTATGGCTGGAGCGCAGCCATCGCTTGGGCCCGGCCGAGCGACGAGAAAGCCGGTCGTCGCAGTCGTTGATCCGTAGACAGAGTCGAATGTAGGCCGTGGTCGATCGGCGCGTGCAGTCGTCGATTTGGTCGTGTCTTGGATCGATGCCCGCTGAAGAAAAGAAGATGGTGTTGGGCAGAGGGAGGATTGGCACGGTCGAGGAAAGCGCCTGCAGATTCGGCAAATGCCGTTCTTGGAAGGAGCCGCTTTCCAGCGCTGCACTGTGGGACTGTGGGTGTGTTCCGTACCCAGATTCAGATTTCGCCTTGGGCATGTGCGCAGCGGACCTAGTGGCTTTACGAGGCAAGCCAAGATGCTAGCGGCTTACAACACAGGCTACAATAGGGGGCCATGGGGCTAATGCCAATGCCAGATGCCTGGGCCGAAAAGCCTTTTAAACTTTGCCTCGTATCGCGTATTAGCGTTAAACTCTCCGGAAAGTCCTCCACAGCGAGCAGTGTCAAAACATTACTCGAGAGCATGTCCAGAGCTTTCACAGGCAGTTTGCAGGGACTTATGCAAGTATCGAAAATGCCGTAGGTTTGGCTACGATATGGTCGTTCCATTATCAGGTAGTGATCAAGACGTAGTTACACATCTATGGCACTGTATTCTACACAGTATATACACAGTGCGGAGATTTCCGATCTCGGTACCTGTCACTCCTGTCTCGAGCCTGTCGCACATGCCAAAGCCAATTCTGGCCTATCTCAACGGTGTCCAAAAGTCTGCATGCAGTCACGACGATATGGGCAAAGACAACACAAAACGACCTACAAAAAAGACAACAACGTACAGCAGCGGGTATTCGCTGGTCGTCACCGACCCAACTACTAATCCGCCGACTACTGGCTTGACTAGGGGAGAGCAGACGGGATCCCGTATTCTCCAGTATCTGGGGCCGTAGGTGGAGAAAGCGACTCGTTTCGGGGCTGAAACAGTGAGTACCGCCCGAAAACGTGACGAAGAAGTGCAAAGAACGCAGTAGTAACGAGTTGTCGCATTCATAACATCAACAGCACAGCGCTTGCCGCGCTTGAATTGGCGCCTAGAATCTGGGGAAAGTGCGCTAATGTCCACTAACTGGGAGGACATCGTGACACGGGCCATCAGAAGAGGAGATGTAAACATGACACGATGTTTCTGGATATTCTTCACCTTCTTCGTGAGCTATTTATGTTTCAGTTTGACTTTCCTCCGGCTGTGAAATTATGTGCCGTCCGTGAACGAGGTGCACCTGATTATGTCTGGTCATTTAGTCAGCTTCAACCTGGACGATGACATGATCTCCTGCCTCCGTGGCCACGGCTTCTGGACAGCCACCGGCTCATGATGGTCATGGACTTGTGCTTCAGAGACTGGCTAGGGGAACGCAACTGGGAGGCCGTGCACATGCGTCGTGACAGCCCTACATGGGCCAGCGGCGTTCTCGAAGATCTGGTGGTCGTTCATAACGGCAGCCTCGAAGGCGTGCGATTGCGGATGGGCTGGAACAACGATGGGGCTTTCTTGCACATGAACAAGGTGCTCAAAACCCGTGGCATGCTCAAGAATCTTCGGCAACTCATCTTGCACCGGATGCGACCATCGTACTACACCCGAGCCGAATCGGTCGCCCTCGCCATCCCGACTCTACAATCTCTCCGCATCGCCAACAAATTCTGGCAGGTTCACCGCGCAAGACCACCTGGTCTACGCGGGCGGCCGCCTGAGACGTGGTAATAGTGGCGGGGTGGCAGAGTGTACACGGACAACCCGTGGCGAGCGGCTCGAAAAGTTCAACGAAGAGGACGTCGAACTGTTCCGTGCGTCCTGATTGATGATCAGAACAACCACGGCCAGACTACATGTCAGGATTGGGAACAGGCAAGTTAAGGAAGAGTAGGGGAAAGCAAAAGGAAAGGAAGCGCAATGGTAAACTTTGTCTTGATATCAGTGGTCCACTGACTAACAAATGGATAGATCGAATGCCTATTGAACCAACATTATTGTACATTGCACCGTCGCATCAATAAATATCTTGATGGCTTCAGGAACCTCACTGCTTCCGGTTCTGTTGTACCTGCCTTCTTCTTCAATGCCCCTTAACTTCAACTTACTCCACTGTATGTCGTCCAATCTTGCCTAATTTGGAAATGGCCGTTTTACAGCGTCAGACGACCATCGAGTGCATTGGCGGAAGTGACTTCAGGGGCTCCCAATCCAGGCCGGAATAGGCAGGAGGGCACTGCTTGTACGGGCGTTTTCGTCAACTTACCGTCCTTTTGTCGCTCATTTAGCCCCTGGAACAGCATCGCACCTTCCCATCACGCTATGCCTGTATCCGGCGGTGGGGCGCTGGTCCCAAGCACGCGACGAGCCGCTGTACAGCGATCTCCGTCGATACGGTCTGGGGAAATCGTTCCTTCATTTTACGGGACATTTTCCAGATCTCCTCCAACACACAACTTGCAAGAAACAAAACACAACAAACGAGGCGAGAAAGGCGAGTAAGGTGGCAAAAAACCCCGCCGACCACGACTGCCGTACACGATGCGCTTTTCTTCTCGTGCAGCCGTCGCAGCGAGGCTGCTTCAGCTGCTCTCCACGCTGCCGACCGCCTCGAGTCTCCGGACGTGGCAGCCGATCCGAGAGCTGCAAAAGCAAATCCAAGAGGATGGGCCCGGGGAGCCTTCTCTCACAACACGCGACCTACCTGCGTACCCCGTCTACAACCTCTCGGTCCCCGTCGACCACTTCCACAACGACTCCCGCTACGCGCCGCACGTCCACGACACGTTCCCGCTGCGGTACTGGTTCGATGCCTCTGCCTACCAGCCGGGTGGACCCGTCATCGTGCTGGCTGCCGGCGAGACCAACGGGGCCAACCGCCTGCCGTTCCTCCAAAAGGGCATTGCTGCTCGTCTCGCACAAGCCACCAACGGATTGGCCGTTGTGCTTGAGCACCGGTACTATGGCGAGAGCTTCCCCTATGAAAATCTGTCCACCGCCGCCCTCCGCTTCCTGCACACCGACCAGGCCATGGCCGACACGGCGTACTTTGCAACCCACGTCGTGTTTCCTGGGCTCGAGGATGTGGACCTGATGCCGAATGTGGGCGCGCCGTGGATTGTGTATGGCGGGTCGTACGCTGGCGTCTTTGCGGCTTTTTTGCGGGTGCTGTACCCGGACGTGTTCTGGGGCGCCATTTCGTCGTCGGGCGTGACCGTGGCCATCCACGACTACTGGCAGTACTACGAGGCACAGCGGCTGTTTGGTCCGCAGGAGTGTGTACAACGGACGCAGAAGCTACTGCACGTGGCCGACCAGATCTTGTTGGCGGGGCGGCAGGCCAACGACAACGAGGACGGCAGTGACGATGGCGACGAGAGCAACGACGAAATCTATGCGGAGCAGCCTGCGGGCCAGATGCCACTGGTCGGAACTCTCGGCGACGCCCCGGTCGACCGTGTCGCCAAGCTCAAGGGCGTTTTTGGCCTCGGGAACATTACCCACGACGACGACTTTGCATCTGTGCTAAGTGACGCCCTCGGCGGCTGGCAGGAAACAAATTGGGACCCGGCCGAGAACAATCCGAACTTTGGCTGGTACTGCGCCAATGTCACAGCCGACAAGCTACTGTACCCGGATGTGGCCGACCGCCGCGGTACCGTGCGCGACCTAATCCAAGCCACAAGCTATGGCGACGAGATCGACGCTCTCGAGCTGCCTTTCCTCAACTTTATTGGTTGGGTGCAGGCGACACACCCGTGCAACACCACCGAGCGCACGCAGGACCAGTGCTTCACGAACCGCAACGCCACGTTCTTCCGGCAGGACGACAGCACGCAGCGCTGGCGGGCCTGGACGTACCAGTACTGCACGCAGTGGGGCTACCTGGCCACGGGGTCCGGCGTACCGTCGGACCAACTGCCGCTAATCAGCCGGCTCCTCGATCTTGACTACCTGTCCATCATCTGCCGCGACGCCTTTGGCATTGTGGCGCCGCCGGACGTCGAGTCGGTCAACAAGCTCGGCGGGTATGCTATCAGCTTCCCGCGGCTGGCCATTGTGGATGGTGAGGCCGATCCGTGGCGCGCCGCGACACCGCACGCTCTCGGGGTGCCGGACCGCGTATCGTCGACCGAGGAGCCGTTCCTGCTCATTCCGGGCGCTGTGCACCACTGGGACGAGTACGGCCTCTTTGAGAACGAGACGATGGCCGATCTGCCGCCGCAGACGATCCGCGACGTGCAGGCAGACGAGGTAGACTTTGTCACGCAGTGGGTAGCAGACTGGAAGGGACAGAATCTGGCCGATGACGACGGGGGGGTGTAAATATAAGTGAAACTGATTTCATAAGCGTACGCATAGGCCGGCGTTTGGGATTGTTTTGATTCTGTTTTGTTATTTTTTTTCCGTTACCAAATACCATTTCACATGTTAGTACGACTACAGTCAGCAAAAGGGTATAAAAGTGAATGCTCTTGAAAGTTCATACTTGGTGTTCAAAGTAAGAGATTCGTGTGGGAATAAAACTAAATAATGTACAGCACTGGGATGAAGGAGCCCCTTATTTCCGGGTCAACATGCCCTCGACGTATTTTTCATAGCGAGTGTGAGAATGGAAGAAAAAAAGGTAGGAAAGGAGAAGAAACGAGTGCCAATGCCATGAACGCCAACCGTCGTGCGCCGTCAGGGGTAACGAAGAAAATAATAATAAATATAAAACCGAATAATGAACAGCAAGCTAAGAAAATCAAATCAAACTCGCTCGATGCAAAATGGCATTTTTGGTAGAACTTGATGGGCGGCTTCCCGCCTCTCACGACAACGAATTCCACTTGCCGTTCTCCGACATGTTGGTGCTCAGCCACCCACACGCCAGCAACAGGCTGGACAGCATCAGCAACGTCAGGATGCCGGCGCCCGCACGGTCGGCCGTGGTAATGGGCCCCAGCAGGCCATCGCGCACGCCCGTCGTGTCGAGGCCGGCGGCCGGGTTGCCCTTGCTAGTGGCGCCGGTGCCGTTGGAGAAGGGCGGGTGCACATAGGACTGGTCGACGAGCAGGCTCGACAGGGCGGCGAGGGCGTTCATCTGCTGGCCGGCGCCGGTCACGCCGTCGTAGGCGCCGGTGGTCCAGCGGAAGCCGCAGACGCCGGCGCTGTCGCACGACTTCATGGCGGCGGCGGTGGACTTTTTGAGGACGGGCATGATGATGTCGTGGACAAAGGGGGCGATCTGAGTGGTGGCGGCCATCCAGCGGTGCAGGAAGCCCTTGAAGGTCAGCATGTCGGTGGTGCACTGGATGCGGTCCGGGAGCTCGCAGGAGATCTCGACGGCGCCGCCCTGGTCAAAGAAGAGCTTGACGGCGCGGTTGGTGAGGCCCAGCACGCGGTTCTTCCAGAGCGTCGATCCGTTTGTCTGTGTGCTGTGTCAGTATGAGAGAACAAATCGCCACGAGTGTAGACATCCCAGTCTGTCGGTTTCGCACGTACGTAGTTGTACATAAAGGCCGCGCCCTGCAGATAGACGGCCGCGTTGTACGTAAACTGCGCCTTGGCAATGTCGGTGCAGTTCTTCTCGACGTGCGCGCCGTCGTAGATGTCATAGTTGGACGACATGAGGCCCACGCCGGCAACCCAGTCCCAGGTCTTGATGGCCTCCTGTGCGTACGTGTCGTTCTTCGTGTAGCGCGCCAGCCGCGCGCCCATATTGAAGAAGATGCCGTTGGCAATGGAGTTCTTGTAGTCGTAGCCGTTGTTCGTCAGTGGGATCTGCCACCGCATGCCGCCGCCGCACGTCAGGTCGTGGCGGTCGGGCGCGGCTTGCGTGTTCCACACGGCCTGGGCCAGCGCGAGCCACTGCGGCTGGTCGTCGGGTGGGTTCTGGAAGTTGGACTCGGCGGCGAGCATGGCCGACAGGCCCCAGAAGCCCTGGTCGTCGTTGCCGAGCGAGGCGGTCCAGTTGGGCGGCATGTAGCAGTTCTGCGGCGGGCCGGTCTGGAAGAGCAGCGCCGTCTCGGTCATGTTGTTGTATTGCGTGTCCTGGGTGTAGCGCCAGTAGTCGATGAGCGTCCCCCACATTGCGCCGCCCTCCCACCAGTAGTAGTCGCCGTTGGGCGGCGGACCGGGTAGGATGCCGGGCACCCAGCCAGGTTGGTCGCCGTGGTAGTAGGACAAGAGCTGCTTGGCAAGGACCTTGCAGGCGGCCTTGATGGAGGCTGTGGAGGTTAGGATGGTGAACGGAGCGACGACGCGAAAAACATAGAGAACAAACCTGGCGAGTTGAGGTCGACATCCAAGGCCGTGACCGTTGGTGCGAGAAGCGCCGTCGCAAGACTGGCGGCAGCTGACGTGGAGAACTTCATGGCTGTCGGATGGAGGTGGTGACAACTTGCGGTAAATTAATAATAGGAAGTCGATAAACGTGAATGAATCGTCTTCGAGTAAATTAGTGAAAATAAAAGGTGCGCAAGGATGCCGAGGATAGAAAGAGTGACTGGATGAACGAGTGACGGTTATGAGTTGGACAGGCGCATGAGCATCCCGGACGGTAACACGATCGAGAGAGGTGTCACGGTGACGATGAAAAAGAGAGAAAATAGTGAAAGAATGAAAGAGGTCTACGGACTACGACATACACCGAAAGGGAAAACAGGATGGAAGGGCACGACGACGTGCTGACATGAACGCCCCCAAAACGCCCTGACCGACTCGGGCGGTCTTGGCCGTCCATCGTCACTCTCGTTTGCACTTCGTCCCATGCCCATTTTGAGAGAATAGGGCCCTCCACAAAAAAATGTGCACAAAACTGGGGATGACAGCACAGGCGTGCCATCCGAGCCAAGCGGTTGTGAGCGAGGATTGTCTACAGGGACGTTTACAGGGACATTTACGACGCACACGAGTGGGCAGAGACAGGAAACACGCCCTAGAATGAAGGGAGGTGCCGCAAAAGTCAAAAATGAACCAAATAGTCAGAAAAGGGGGGATGGGGGAGGAGACGCCAGCGGCAACACGAGGTCTTGGCACGCGAGCACGATGTCCAATGCAGGGTGGAGGGTGACAGCGAGACGCAGAGTGGGAATGGAAAAGGAAGACGCCGTCACGGGAAGCAATAAGTCAACGTAAATATGCACATCGACAAGCACAGGGGTTCATTTGGAGGCTAGTTGTCGACACACGTTGACAGTGGGCATGCAGACATGTCACGAGCCAGTTCCCTTGCTGCCATTCTCTGCGTAAACCGTTACAAGTCAACATACTCCTTTCACCAAGAAACAGACGCACGCCACGACACTACTGCAAGCTTGACGCGGGAAGACAATGCCAACCCAGGACAAGCACTTGTCCAAGAACGCCGTGCCAGAAAAGCATTTGCAAGTACAAAATGCTCCGGACACCATACAGACGACCCTGAGACCTGAGAAACAAAGGGAGAGCGAGTCGTGTCGACAACCCTAAAATGTAAGCTTGCCCGACTTTGACTTCCCGGCCCACACACACACCTCCCTGGACCCCTGCCATGCCTATCCTGCCGCCCCGTTTTTCTTCCTTTTTGGTTATTCTGACTTGTCCCAGTCTCTTCATTCTTTTTCTGTTCTCTCTCCTTTCTCCCTGTCAACGCTCCCCTCTCGCGCGTTCCCAGACCCGAGTCCAATAGAAGTTTTGGCTGTCACCCATTCTAGTTAGCTTCAGCCTTGGCATTATGCAGGGGAAATAGGCCAACAGCGCGACAAAGAGACTGAGAGAGAGAACGTGAGGCTCTGGCAGAGCAAAACACTCAAAAGACGCCGGTTTGGGAGTCGACAGATAATGAAATGGGAAGAGAAGAGAATGCGCAGACATAAAGAGACAGCCCTTTCTCTTGGTCGCTGTAAACAAATGTATCACGAACAACATAACAAATACTAACTCTGCGCCATACTCCGTCGAACCCGCCTCAAATTAAACACGATCCTGCACATTCGGGCACGCGTTTGCCAAGGGGGGCTGTGCTGAAAGCTTGAAAGGAACTCAGACACCAGACGAACTGAACAAAATACTCCGCACAAATGTACTGAGTAGTCTCCAACCTCCATATCCTGTCTTATTTTTGTGCCACTTCCAGCGACCCGGATCAGGGGCTCGCCTGCTTTGCCGTCGTTTATTGCTGCAAATTGCACCCGTCGTCTCGCGGCTTGGCAAGGAAACAATGCTAGCTTGAGCAACATGGGCAATGGTGTCCACTGAAAAAAAAAAAAAAAAATGTTCCTCCCTGGACAAAAAGCGTGACAGTCGTTGGGCAACGAAATGACAGGGGCCAGCCCGCGCGATCGGACAACTCATGAAGATCGCATCACAACTCGCATCGAAAGGTTTGTCCTTTCGCTCTTTTGGTCCGTCGATCAACCAGGGCAGGAGGTCGTTCAGGGCCACTACTCCGTAACCGCCCCGGCACTTACTTCCCTCTGCTGTCGATCCGCTACAAATCAAGTATTTTTGATGGTTTTTTTATCGAGTTATTTTTACACTAATTTACGTTTCCTCCCTTCTTTTCAACCCTTCTTCAGTTGGGCCGTTGCGACTTACCCCGGATTTCTCGTCCTTCTTTGTTCGCCGGTTCCTTGTTTTTCCACTGCGCGATGGACCATACCCGTCGCTCTAAAATAAACCTTTCGCCACATCGCACGACATTTGCCCATGCAACGACAGGAACAAAATATGATGCAACGCATTAAACAGGTCTACGTTTCTTGGCAACAAAGACATACTCCGAGAGTACTGTACCAATATGCTACATAATGTGATGTGCCAACAGCCACGTCCACAATCACTCGTCAACTTCATTCTCGAAGGCTTATCCGTAGTACTCATCTTCATTCCTCAGTGTCCAACGGCAGAAACATTTTTATATTAATGTGGCGTTGGATGCTAAAACGCCTATTGACTATTTACAAATAGTGAAACGTGACTCGATTAAACCCCGTGTTCTTCTTTATTTTTGTTTGATAATTTTGTATTTGACTTGTACTAGATTGTTTCGAACTGGATGCAGACACATTTCGAACATCGTACACTGAACTTGCATTTAATCGTTGAAATATGTGAAAACTAGAATATATCCCTATGTAAAAATTCACGTCAAACCTAATAATTCACAAGACTAAAAAAAAAATGAATTCTAATAAATATACTTTCTCTGAAATAATAGCGAAATAATATCCAAAGAAGTTCTACGCAATATTGAGCCTTCTCATCATACGTATATGACGAGAGATATGTGATGCCACCGTGAAGATTAGTCACCCGACCCACTTTTGTGTAGCCGAAATCCACGACGCAAAATTTCGGTAACGAAAAACCTTCTCTTCAAATCAGTAAACCGCACCACAACGACAGCACAACGACAACACGGCGACAACGTCGGCCGCCTTCGCGATGGAACTGCATGCGGCAGATTGAAAACTGCTGCAGCAGACAGGTAAGGATGTATTCGTATGCGCCGTAAAAATACCGGATCGCAGCCGTCGTTGCCGTATCAAACCTGTCCTTCTGCTTCACTTTCTTCCCCTTTCCCTCAATCCCCTCCCTACATTTCCGCAGTCCTCCAACCAGTCAGTACAGTGGCTCTCGAGCCTCTTTCTTTCACCTGCGCCGTCCTGGCGGCCACACTCCTGTGGCCAACGGGCTTGTCCGGCTGGCGTGACGTTTTGTCATGCTGCCGGACGAGGGCTGGTTCAATGGAGAGCATACTTTGTTTCTCGTCAGAGAGGAGAGTGTGTTGTCGCTGCTAGATCAAACTCATCAAGGACCATCATAGTCCGCGCCCGCAACGCCGAAACGGTCTTGGGGACGGCAAACTCGACATTTATGTTGGTTTGCTTCTCTCTCTTCGCGGGCGAGGCTCCAAGCGTTCCAACATCTGTAAATTGTGCCATTGCTCTTGCCGTCTCAGACCTTGCTGGCTTTAGCACTTTCCTTTGCAGCCGCTGTCTCTGTTTGGCCAATTGGGTGCTGGAAGACCCACACATTGGAGGGTCGCGGCTTCTCCATTAGTGCCCGCAATTGCTGTATCGATATCGCGTAGCGCAGTGGTCCAATACGTCATTTCACTTGTGGGCAGGTACGCAGCATCTAACAAGTGCTCCTTGATCAACAACATCTTGGTCCTCTGACGTTTGTCCGCGCGGTCACTGCCGTATACATCACGCAAGGTACAGCACCTCGTGCTTTTCTTCCATCGTCGTCTGTCAATTCATCTCCATCTCAAGACCGCTCCAATAATGTCTTATCGCCCCGCAGGCCAGACCTTACTGACTCGCGCCGGTGCCCAGATCCAGGCGCAGGCTCAGGGCCACTTTCACCTTGTCCAACGGCCCTGCTTACAGCCTCGGCAATTCTCGCGATACGTGCACGGGCAGCTGTCGTCGTTCTCGTCCTCCACACGCAACATGTCCGACGAAAGCCGCTTTAGCGACCTCCCTCTGAGTGTGCGCGGTCCCATGGACTGTGCCCTCCGAGGCACTGTCCTCCTCAGCCACCCCATCTTCAACAAGGGCTCTGCCTTCCCGCCTGGCGAGCGCCGCACCTTTGCGCTCAATGGCCTGCTGCCGGCCAGCGAGCAGACGTTGGAGCAGCAGGTGCACCGTGCCTACGAGCAGTACAGCACACGCGCCGACGACCTGGCCAAGAACACGTTTCTGACGTCGCTGCACGACCAGAACCATGTGCTCTTCTTCCGACTGGTGCAGGACCACCTCGAAGAAATGTTTTCCGTCATCTACACGCCGACCGAGGGCGACGCCATCCAGAACTACTCCCGGCTGTTCCGCCGGCCCGAGGGCTGCTTCTTGCGGATCGACGACAGTGACGGCGTGTTTGACGCGCTGGCGCAATGGGGCACCGCCGAGGACATTGACTATATTGTGGTGACGGACGGCGAGGAGATTCTGGGCATTGGCGACCAGGGCGTCGGCGGCGTGCTCATTTCGCGGGCCAAGCTGATCCTGACCACGCTGTGCGCCGGCATCCACCCGAACCGCACGCTGGGCGTCGTGCTGGACTGCGGCACCGACAACCAGCAGCTGCTGGATGACCCGCTGTATTTGGGGTTGCGTCAACGGCGTGTCCGCGGCAAGCAGTACGACCAGTTTGTCCAGGCCTTTGTGCACGCGGCGCGCCGCCTCTACCCACAGGCCTACATCCACTTTGAAGACTTTGGCCTCGAAAATGCGCGCCGCATCCTGGACACGTACCGGCCGCAGATGGCGTGCTTCAACGACGACGTCCAGGGCACGGGCTGTGTGACGTTGGCGGCCATTCTGTCGGGCCTGCACGTCAGCGGCGAACACCTGGACGACCTGCGCATGGTCGTGTTCGGCGCCGGGTCGGCGGGCGTGGGCATTGCCGACCAGGTGTGCGACGCCATTGCGGCCAAGAAGAAGATCAGCCGCGAGGAGGCGGCCAGGCAGATCTGGCTGATTGACAAACCGGGCCTGCTGACGACCGAGATGGCTGACCAGAAGAAGCTGTCCAAGGCGCAACAGCTGTTTGCCAAGGACGGCGGCGCGTTCAAGACGTCGTCAAGCGATAGAAACAGCGGCAGCAACGGCAACGGCAACGGCAATGGCATTGGTTTGCTGGATGTCGTCAACACCATCCAGCCCAACGTCCTCGTCGGCACCTCCACCAAACCCAAGGCCTTCACAAAAGACATCGTCCAGGCCATGGCCAGCCACGTCGACCGCCCCATCATCCTGCCGCTCTCCAACCCGACACGCCTGCACGAGGCCGTGCCCTCCGATTTGCTCGAATGGACCGACGGCCGCGCCCTGGTTGCCACAGGCTCGCCCTTTCCGCCCGTCAAGGGACCCTGGGGCAAGGACGGCAAAGACGTCGAAATCCAGGTCGCCGAGTGCAACAACTCCGTCGTCTTCCCCGGCATCGGCCTCGGCGCCGTCCTGTCCCGCACCAGCCGCCTTAGCGATGCCATGCTCGTCGCTGCTGTCACGGCCGTCGCCGACTTGAGCCCGGCCCTAAAGGATGCCACAGCACCGATTCTTCCCGGCGTCGACGACGTCCGGCCCGTCAGCGTCCACATTGCTCGCAGTGTCATTCGCGCCGCCCAAAAGGAAGGCCTCGCCACCGAGCACGGCATCCCCTCCGGAAAGGACGGCGACGACCTGCTCGACGAGTGGATCCGCGAGCAGATGTGGACGCCCGAATACCGGCCGCTGCGCTATGTCAGAATGGAAGACGCCAGTCGCCAGGCGGCCGGCGTGCGTACCCCGGCCGACACATACACGCGGCGGGGCAGTGTGTAGCGTGTAGAAGGGCGTTTGGCATGTGGCTTTGATAATATTTGACTATGTTTTCCGTCTTTCGTGTAATTTGGCAGCCAGCCCTGACGTTAATGCTTGGTTTCGATCTGCGTTAGCTTAGTATCAACTTCTATTGTCACAATTTGTTTCTTATTTGAATGTGTTTGTTTCTTTACGACAGCGTCTGCATGAGACTGAAGAAGGCCAAATGGAGACGTAGTCATAGTTAATGATAAAGTGTTGTGATTACAGCGCAGAAGACTGTTGAAAGCTGCTTTTTCGCCAACACCAGCATAACAAACCCCACACGTGACCCACGCATGGCAGGTTCCAGGTCCCGTCCCCACCCTTCTGTAATCAGGAGCTTCGGGCACGCTAGTTGCCGCCGCTGACGACAACACGCGAAGTGCATCTCACAGCTTGACGACTTCGACGACATTGACGACATTGGCGACGATCGGCTGCAACGACGGCTGCGACAACATTTCAGCGACTGCTCTTGAGATAGACTACCTCCAGCACCGCGCCATCGCTTTCAATTGTCCGTCGTCGAGGCTATGGGCCACGCGGCGTGACCTCGTCGTGTTGTCCGCCTCGTCTTGAGACGTCACTTCGATCCTCCTTGTCCTCGCCGACGCACGCCTCGCGATGTCGGCGCTGCAGCCGGCGTTCCTCCTGCCGCAGAACCGCAAGCTGCGCCACCTGCGGGGCATCTACCTGCGCAACCTGACATTCTCTCAGCCGCGCAAGCACAGCATCGACGACTCGGCCGTAGGCCCAGGAGGACAACAGAGGCGCGCGTCGCTGCGGAAAGCACTGCACCACTCTAAGTCGACTGACGACCTGCTGACGGACAGCAATGGATCAGCCACAGCTTCATCTTCCGCTGCAGCGTCAGACCCAGCGACGGTCACGGCCACGGCCTCCGCACGCAACCGGAGCGCGACGCTGTCTGGGGCCAATGCGCTGGCACGACAACGCATCTTGGAGCAGGCGCTGGACAGCAGAACGGCAGACGCCTTCTTCTCGCTGCACAACGACGGGGCCGACGAGCCCATCTACGTCAGCGAGGTAGCCGAGCGGGCGGCGGTACGTTGCCAGTCCCCTTTCGATGTGAGCAACATAGCAACTCCAGCACTAACAATGTAGAACTTCAATTTTCGCTTCTTCGACCTGGCCAACCTCGATCCCTTCATCTCACGAGCTTCGCAACTGACTGTCAAAGTCTGGGTGCGACGAGCACCAAATGCAAGCACATCTACAACAACATCCTCAGCACCCTCAACAACCACACGTCCGTCCTCGACTTCTTCCTCCTCTCCCACGTGGTTCCTCCTCCTCGAAGACGACGTCGATCTGCGCTTCCTCGGCTGCATTGGTTCTCTCCAAAACATTCGCTTCCCACCCAACGCCCTCGTTTTCCATCTACTCGATGGCATCTACATGGCCGGCGCACCACGCAATCGGCTTGTTGCACCGGCCGGCGGCGCGCGCAGCAATTTGATCGGAGCACCACCGCTGCCCACGTCGTCCTACAATGCGCTCATGCGCCTCGCCAACCTCGAAAACTCACTACAAGACTGCCTGGCCACGCAGGACAAGCTGTCCCAGCAGATCGAGCAGATCCTCGACGCAGAGCAGCAGGCCGTCGAGGCTGGCGAGCCCGCAGCAGCGGCTCTGCTCCTGCCCGAGGCCGAGGCCCGCCGCCACCGCGCCCTTAAGGGTCTCGCACACCGGCGCCGCCTCAATGACGCCGCGCGCAGGAAACGCGCCGACCTTGCTTCGTCTCTGGAGGCCAGACGGGCCGCCATTGCGGCGGGCCGCGATCTGCAGCAGCGGGCCTGGGCCGACGTCGAGTACGCGGCACACAAGCTGGAGTCGTCGCGTGCCACGGCCCAGCGCACGCGTGACGACATTCGCGGGCAGCGCCGGCGCATCTGCGAGGACCTGATTCGCATTTTCAACATTGCGCGCGCGCGCGGCGTCGACGAGCCGCTCGCGTTCCAGATCTGCGGCATGCCGCTGCCCAACACGGTGTATGGGCCGCTCCTCGACAAGAGCAGCAAGGGGCAGGCCGAGGACACGCTGTCGGCGGCGCTGGGCTTTGTCGCGGTCCTCGTCACGTCGCTGGAGACCTACCTGGGCGTCGCCCTGCCGTACCGCATCAAGGCCTACGGCTCACGCTCGGTGGTGCGCGACGACATCAGCAAGAACATCCCCGACGCGCAGCGGGATTTCCCGCTGTTCATGCCGCGCGGCGGGCACAATGCGCAGTACCGCTTCGACTACGCCTGGTTCCTGCTCAACAAGGACATTGAGACGCTGTGCCACGCCCAGGGCCTCAAGGTCGTCGACATCCGGCACACGCTGCCGAACCTGCAGTACCTGCTGTATGTGTGCAGCGCCGGCACCGAGGACCTGCCGGAGCGCAAAAAGGGCGGTGTGCGCGGCCTCTGGATGGGCCACATTCAGCGGCACGGCGTGGGCAACAGCAGCAGCAGAGGAGACGTGCAAGAAGTACAAGAAGCACAAGAAGCACGAGATGCACGAGACGCACACGATCCGCGTAAAGACGCCGCCGTCGTGACCACGCGCGGGCTTCTCCCGACGACCACGCGCACAACGACACGCGCCACCAACATGACCAACACGGCCAGCAACACTGTGGAGACGTCCATCGCGTCCTCGCCGGCGTCGACGCTCCACCTGCCCTTTGACGAGAGTGCGACGAAATGGACACTGCGGACAAAAGGCATGCGGGAGAGAGACTGACAGGCGAAGAAGACTCTCGTTTGGAGAGAGAGAGAGGGGGTAGATATCTGTACATAATATTATTACCTGTTGTGGGCCCGTTTCGACGGCCCAAGGAGTTTTCATGACAAGCGATTCTTGATACCGTGCAACTGTCCAATAGGAACGGCCCTCTGCCTGTGAGTAGAATTGTGACTCGACCTGTGATCGAATTATAGAATACTCGTGGCGAGGCAAACCAGTTTTGTTGAAATCTTGGGTTACGATCTTTGCAAAGTCCCTGATCGACGGCGAAGTGGTGTCTGATCTCGGAGCATTGTGATGATTCTATGTCGTGCAACAACATAAGTGTACATGGTCCCGACATAATCGCGGTTCATGGGGGCGGATGAGACGGTATTTCCTCCATTTGCCTCCCATCTCACTTAAGCTCACCTCTTCCCTCTCTCTCTGTGGGTGTGTTTGTCTCTCCATCCTCTGGCTAATATCAGATGCAATTGAGCCGCGCTAACTGCCGCGGGCCGTGTGCTCGATACGCCGAGGACAGAGTTGTATTTTGCCGGAGATCATTTATTTTTCTTGCGGCTTTGTCGTGCCTCCTTGCCCGGTGTCCTCACTTTATTTCTTGTCGCCCTGCTCTCCGCACCCTGTCAGATTCATGGCATGACGAAGAGTGCCACAAACAAAGTGTAACCTTATTTGGCTCCTTTGTGTGTTTCCGCGACCTTCCCTCGTCTTGTACAGGCTCGTCATCGTTGTGCACCCTTTCTGTTTCTTCCTTCGAACCAAGCTGCAATTCCTCCACAAAATCTCCGTGCAAGTGGAGGGCTTCATATGGATAATCCATGCCATGCAGTTTTGTCAAGAAATATAAATTCAAAGTGTCAATGTGCCCATACAACACCCTTAAACTACCCTTAATGCGCACATTAACCACTCTATCCAAGCTATATATTTGCATTCCTCGTTACATATGTTCCGTCGTCTGCCTTCCGTCGTCTGCCCTCTTCGTTTTGCCTTCTTCAGCCTCGAGCGGGATCCCATTCTCGAGCCGGTTCCCATACTGGAGCCTCTTCCCTGATGTGCCGGGTAAGAAGGTTAAGAAAGGAAAACGGGCGTCGCGCCTGAGCTGTCGTGTTGAGGTTTTCCTGTGCTCTTGTGCTCTTGCGCTTGTACTCAAGTGCTGCGCTTCTTATACACTCGTACATCGTCTCCCCTGCCCCGAAGCTGTCAACCGTGCCTTTGTCTCGCATTTCTCGTGGTCAATAGAGAGTATATCAGTGTACGGACCCGCCATTCTATAGCTCTGAGCCTGCTCTCTCTCTTCTTCCCGACAATACAGCCTCTCCCGTTGTCGTTTGTGTCCGTTCGACTGGTGTTAATTGTTCATTCTTTTCGGTGGCAGTTCAGCTTCATCGTCAGCGTCATACTTTCAGTTATTTATCAGTGTCAATTTAATTATCTTTTCAGTCTTTTCAGTCTCTGTTCGTTTCACAGCTTCAGAGCTTCCTGTCAATTATCGTCATACTTGACTCGTCGAGCGCACCTTCCGACGTGGCTCCCACCCTCTTTCTATTTACATCACTACGCTTGGCTGCACAGCGCGCAACAAGCTCACTCCTTTGCTAAACAAAACAATTCGGACTGTCCAGTTCACCGGCCATCGCCATAATGAAGCTCCTCCTGCACTTCTTGTTCGCCATCCTCGCAGCCACACTCACCGTCGCCGCACCCACACCAACACACCTCCAACGGCCCATCGGCAGTGCGGGACACCACAGAAACCCTGTATCACGACCATCACCTGACACCGCAACGCCTGTCTCAACACAAACTCGCCCCGACGGGAGGCCCGAAGCAAAAGCCTTTCAGCTGCCGTACGTCGTCAAGGCACCCAAGGGCGACGGACGGCACCAACGATCAGGCCGCGTTGTCTTACCGTCGTGGATGACGCCCTGGAGGAAGGCTGCCTCGATCTTGTCGACCGCAGCGTCCACGTCCTCGTTGCCCACCGCCGCCAACCATCACCGAATGCACTTTACACACTCCGGCAACGAAAAGTTGGCTTGCTTTTGTGCGGGCGGAGCGGTTTGCTGCCACACAGCGACGGGGCTGGACTGCAACTCGGGGTACTGTGGGATTTAAAAGGGCCGGAACTACGGAAAGAAGCGAGAAGAAGAAGTACGAGAAACGAGACGAGAAGCCACAACTAATTCACAGCGCATCCTCCATCAAAGTCCAAACGTCAAGAGTTAGGAAGGTCGACAAGTCGCCAATACAGGTTATGCTCGGCTCTTCTCAAACCGAATCGGCTCCACGCGACCCGAAACGAACCGCCATTAAAGACTTTACGAGCTTTCACCAGCTACATTACAGAGATATCCACCTGTCGTCAGTGCTGCTTTCATCGTCGATGCTGCATAGACCGGATGACAGACTAGGGACTGCCTTTCAGGGAAAACACAGCACCAAAGAGCTTGCAGAGGAAGCATTAGGGCCGGTGGACAGGTTGATTCGTCGTGGAAAACGACAGGCGCACTCATAATTTACAATAATCAAAGCATTCTCAGACACGCTTGGCAAAGCACAGCATACTAATACTGTTTTACCTGTCTTACCTCTGTGTTCTCACCGCTCCCCCTACTAATTAATCCTCCGTATTTCATGCATAAAATGCAACATTCCACCCTGTCCTCAGACCTTTTCTCCCCTGCACGAAAGCACAGTCCAAGCAATGGTCCGAGTGCTAGAAAAGCGCTAGAACGTCCAAAACAGCAGTTCGAACGATCCCAGCGCTTCCAGCGCTTCTCGAACGGCGGCATGTCACGCCCAAACCCAGATCCATGCCAGGCTGTGACCACGGTGACAACTTTGCCGCCTTGTTCTCGACGAGCCTACACGACGTACGTTTACTTTGTTAGCTATTCACGTCCTAAGAGCCCAAGTCAGATACCTTTACGACTCCGTAGCTACGAGACGAGAAACGCTGGGAGTTGAGATGAGATTGCGAGCTGGCAATGGGCTCTAGCATGCTCATAATCGTCCGAGCTGATTGGGGCTGTAGCGGGTGGGCTTGAGCGGGCGCTCTCCCTGGAGATACAGCCAAGTGGGCTCTTGGTAAATGAGATGCCAAACGTAGATGAAGAGTCGACACAAAAGCGGAGCGGACAAGACCCTGCGTTTGTCGAGCAATACTGAATACGGAGTAATTACGGCATACTTTATGCACTCCACGCTGGGTCGATGGCTCAGCCCTTACCACAGGAGGCAGGACGCAGCTGCTCACCGGACGAACTGAAGGGCCTGAGGCCCCCTGGAATAGTAATAATTGACCGGCTCTTCAAGTACCGTCAACGTCAAGCGGGCAACGTCCACCAAACAGCTTCCCGAGACAGTATCACAACGGAGAGCTTCGAACGGGAGCAATAAATAGAAGTACTAGCAGCACACGCCCAAATCACGAAAGCATACAAAACCATCGTCGCCCACAATGGCCGTCGGCAATTAGCGCCGTCGTTTCTTAGCTGGCACCTTCTTGGCCTACAAGGCCTAACGCGCTAAATTAAGCTAGAACGTCATTGGTGTGGGCCAGCCGCTGCCAAAAGGTGTACGCCGTTGTACTGGTTTTGGGCCAGGCCTGTCCGGGCACAGGGCAAATACAGCACCCACTCGTGCCACTGACGCCCACTCACACCCGCTAAATTTCCCGCCGCCAACAACCCAGAGGACTACCAGCATGTTCCCTGTCTTGCTCATGTGGATCTGAGGAGGGCCCTTACTGAGGATCATGATCATTTTCAGGTGCTGAATATGTGAACAACTACCACAGCAAATGCCCTCCTTGACTCGTAATACTGCTGCATGGACAGGCTTGCGACTTAATCTCTTGTTCTGCCCCATCGTCCCTTCCTTTGCAGCTCTGAGCATCCGTTCTCCGCACCTGCCGCTTTGACCGTTCGCCGGAACGAAACAACACAATGCCTCTCAAAGTCGTTGGCGAGCTCATCTACTGAGCATTCTCACCGTCGTCGTTGGCTTTGCCACTCTCGCATTGTTGCCAGCATTGCCACCTGGTCCTCTGTCTGTGGCCTCTGTGACCCTTCCGCTTGTCCCGCGCCAAACGCTCAAATAAAGCCCCCCCAAAAGGCCCCAAGTGGCCCAGAATTACGCCAGAGTGGCCCCACCACAGCTTCCTTCCGTCTACGACGTACGCGCGCAACAGCACAAAAGAAGACACAAGAGGAAAGAGCAACTGGCGGGCAGCACATAACAAATCCAAGCAACAAGCCAGCATCTTCAACAACCAAAATCGTACCTTTTGTCAATCTCTCTCCTCTGACCATCGTTACCACCTACCCGCCCGTTGCCATCGACCGTTACACCACAAGGTATGTCGTCTTGTCTTTACATTGTCCCCGTGCCCCACGGCTATGACGACTACAAGACCCATTCGGTTGCTTACATTCCGGCCCGGAAGGACGTCTCTTCCCTCCAATCTCTCGGCGAGACATCGACAGAACCAACATCTACACATTGCGAGGCCCACGCTGTCTCGCGATACGTACTCAATCCCTCGTGATTTGCGGTTTGGCACCATACAAGCAACGACCACGTCGTGACGCAATATCTTGTAGCGGCCCTGCAACTGCAACCCCACCGCTTCGCCTCGCGCCGCAGACCAATCTGGGCCACAGCGAGCCGCTTCAGTTTATCCACGCCGTGCTCACCTCTGCTTTTGGAACTCCCTGGGGACACATTGGGACACATTGGGACACATTGGGACACATTGGGAGGACGGCTCGCAAGCAAGGACCACTGTGCGCCCTAGATCGCCGGCTCGCGGCCACTCGGTGAGCTTGCCTGCAGCGCACAGGCGTTTCGCTTGAGCACCCGAAACGTCGACGCATCGAAACCGACGAACCGTTCGAACCGTCGAGAACGCCAACCTCGCCCTTCTAGAAGACTCCCACAATTGAGCATGACCACCATCGCATAGCCTTCTCACATTACAGGCCACATATCTTGTTCCCGACCCCTCTCTCCCTATCTCACACTCCCCTGCCCCTCCTCCACTCCTCCACACTCTGGCACAATGCGACGGGCACGCGGCCCGTCGCCGACATCGCCCTTCCGGGCCCTCGCCCACCAGCACGCCACCCACAATGCCGCCAACAACGGCGCCGGCGGCCAGGGCGGCACCGTCTCGTCCATGATCCGCTCCTTCAACGTCGAGACCAACCCCACCCGACCTATTCGTCCCAGCCCGCTGACCGCCTCGACCTTCCCCGACATGCCCCTCGACCTCGTCGACCGCATCCGCTCGTTTCCGCTGTTCGTGTCTGCCCCGGACGACTTTCTGGCTGCCATTGGCAAGCACCTGCGCCCGCAGATCCACGCCGCCCACGACCTGATCCTCACAGAAGGCGACGACGCCAAGGCCATGTACTGGCTGGTGCGCGGTGTGGTGGCCGTGACCTCGCGCGACGGTGAGGCCGTCTATGCCGAGCTGACCCCGGGCGCCTTTTTTGGCGAGATAGGCGTGCTGATGGACGTGCCGCGCACGGCCACCATTGTGGCGCGGTCCAAGTGTTTGCTGGTCGTCCTCAAGAAGGAGGACCTCCAGACAGAGCTGCCACGCTACCCCGACATGGAAAAGGCCATCCGGCAAGAGGCCGAGGAGCGTCTGACCATCCTCAAGAAGAAGCAGCAGGAACGGCGCAACGTGGGCACGAGCGGCAGCACAACGACACCCAGCAGCAGCACACAGTCCGGCGACGTGCCCGGCGCATCGACAACAACAACAACAGCAACAGCAGCAGCAGCAGACACCCAGACCGCACCGACAGCGACTCCGACCAACAAAAAGAAGCGCAAGTCGCCCAGCCCCGGCATTATCGAGGACCCAGCCGTCGGCGGCAGCGCCCTGGGCAGCGGCTACGTCAACGTGCGCAAAACCTTGAAAGAGCTGCCGCTGTTTGCGACCCTCCCGCCCGACATCCTGCACTTTCTCGGCCTCAGCGCCCAGCCCAAGACCTTTGCGCCCTTTACCGACATCATCTGCCAGGGCAGCCCCGGCAACGACATTTACTTCATTGTCCGCGGCGAGGCCGAAGTCATCCTCGAGCTGCCCAATGGCCGCCTTCTCGAGACCGCGTCGACCTTTGCGCGCCCGCGCCTCACCCAGGGCCAGTATTTTGGCGAGGTGGCCAGCTTGGGCCTGTCGCGCGGCCGCACGGCCACGGTGCGCTCCATTACCAGCGTCGAGTGCCTGATGATTAGCGGAGAGGCACTGGACGAGCTGTGGCGGCGATGTCCTCCGGGGCTCAAGGACCAGGTCGAGGCCACAGCCCGCGAGCGGTATAATCCGACGGCCGATGGCGACGACGACAAGAGACCAGACGAGACTCAACAACCTCCAGAAAACGATCAAGAAGGAGACATTGAGATGAATGACGAACCAGACATCGGCTCGCCATGGCGCCCCACGCCCTCCTCGCCCGTCTCCTCGCCCGTGTCACTCCGCCGCCACTCCGTCCCCAACGTCACCTTCACCACGCCCTCCAAACCTTCGTCACCCACCAAGGCCTCGCAAAAGGACGAGGCTGCCGAGACACGACAGCCGAGCGACCCCGATCCGTTCCTCAGCGTCGACATGGAGAACATGCGCAACCGCCGGCGCAACTCGCTGGCACCGCCCGTTCCACAAACCGAATCATCCGCGTCCTCACCATCGTCTTCCTCGTCATTGTCCTCCTCCTCCTCCTCGTCCACACTCCAGGCTCTGCCAGTCTCACAAGCTAGTGAGGCCACCAACAGCAACAGCAGTCCGCTCAAACTCTTTGCATTTCCACCACAGACGGCACCTCCACTATCTGATCGAAAAGACAAAGAAAAGGCGGACAAGGGTGCAGCGAGCATCATTGACGATTTCAGTAGCATCAAGATGCAGGAAGAGACACAAAAGCCACAACAGAAAGAGCAGCAGCAGCAGCAGCAGCAGCAAGATACACGAGGGCCCTTCAAAAAGGCACGCCGAAGCCCCAGCGCCGTCCGGGGCGCCAACGGTGACCACGCATCCCTCGCCACCAGCCGCCAGTTCCCGTCCGAGGAAGCCCTTGTGCTCGTCTTGAAGCAGTTCGACATCCTTGAGCTCGTCCGCCTCGCCGGCATCTGCCGCCACTGGCGCCGCGTCATCACCACCGCGCCGCAGCTGTGCACCCACATCGACCTCGCGCCCTACAACAGCCGCATCACCGACTGGTCCTTGCTGCAGATCGTCGCGCCCTTGGTCGGCCAGCGTGCCGTCGAGATTGACATCAGCAACTGCTTCCACATCACCGACGATGGGTTTCAGGCCCTGTGGCAGCACTGCGGCCGCAACGTCAAGGCCTGGCGCATGAAGTCTGTGTGGGACGTGTCGGCCAACCAGATCCTGGACATGAGCGAACACGCCACTGGCCTCGAGGAGCTGGACTGGAGCAACTGCCGCAAAGTCGGGGACAATCTGCTGGCGCGTGTTGTCGGCTGGGTGGTGCCGCCCGCACCAGCAGCATCGGCGGCCGCGAAAAGCAACAAAATTGTCGCGATTTCCAACTCCAACCGCAGCCGACAGGCCCAGAAACAGGAAAAGCAGCGCCAGCAGCAGGACGACACCGCCGCCTCCAAGAATGGGCCCGCCCCGGGCACCATCGTCGGCTGTCCCCAGCTCACGATCCTCGATCTTTCGTACTGCAAGCACATCACCGACCGCTCCATGGTTCACCTGGCCGCCCACGCCTCGTCGCGCCTGCGCGCACTGTCCTTGACTCGATGTACCTCCGTTACCGACGCCGGCTTCCAGGCTTGGGCCCCCTACCGGTTCACGGCTCTAACCCATTTGTGCCTCGCCGACTGCACCTATCTGTCCGACAACGCCATTGTCTCCCTCGTCAATGCCGCCAAGGGCCTCACGCACCTCGACCTTTCGTTCTGCTGTGCGCTCTCCGATACAGCGACCGAGGTCGTCGCCCTCGGTCTGCCACTGCTGCAAGAGCTCCGTCTTGCGTTCTGTGGATCCGCCGTCTCCGATGCGTCCCTACGGTGCGTCGCCCTGCATCTTCAGGACCTCCGCGGCCTCAGCGTCCGTGGCTGCGTGCGCGTCACCGGTGTCGGCGTCGACCACATCATGGACGGCTGCACCCGGCTGGCCTGGCTGGACGCGAGCCAGTGCAAGAACCTGGCCAGCTGGGTGGCTGCGGGGGGTGTCACGCGATGGGGCTACGACGAGCGGCAGGAGGACCAGAGGGGTGGCGCCGCTGGCAAATACAATCCGACCGGCTGGCAACCAGCAAGTCGGCGCACGCTGGGGCTGGATCCTGCCTTCCAGCAGGCCGCAATTGCTGCGGCGCCGGCACCGGCCATGCGCGGCCAGCGGCGACGAGCACGGCAACCCGTCAAGTTTATCATTGAGAAGGGGTCGCAGGACGGTCTGCGGTAATGGAGTGTTAACCCTAACTGCTGCCAAAGACTCGACGTGGCGGCGACATTGATTTTCTTTGGTTTATGTTTTCATCGTCTACATTTACGATCATTTGCACATTCTCTCGGGCGTTCTTACGCATCAGGCAGGGGAAGGACTACGCATATACCGGGGTGTTTTGGGTGAAGACCGGGCGGGGCATTTTTGTTGTTTTTGCAGGTGATACCATTTACTGGCGGGTCTATCGCACTATCTTTTCTTTTGTTATTGTTTTTGAATGGTTTTATTATGTGCTCTGTTGGATTTCTGCTTTTGGCCATGTCATTCTTGGAACATATCTTTCTCTTTGGATCGTACAAAGTTCAATATACCCAGCATATTCCCATATGGTGTTTGCAGCTGTCACATCACCCATACTGACAAGGCAACCCTGGAGAATGCAAGATGAGTTTCCTTGTTAAAAATGGCAATGCTGGTTTATTACTACGCTGACAATTACCCAAGAGACACCTGTACAGCCGCACAGTGCTATTTATCCAGATCCAAACCCGAAACGCCATGCAAATGCTAACGGTATCCAACCAAAACTACTCTTTATGTGATTTTTTTTTTCGTCTTCCGCAACTATACCTCAACGTGGCGCAGGCTCTTGTTGTACACAGACTCGATGGCCGCCCCGACGGCACGCACAAATACGTCGCTATCTATGGCAAAGTTTTCTCGGTGCCAGGAGGCGCGGCGGTCGAGGCTGCGGGCCGCCTTGTCGCCCGCTGCGTCGCTCTTCTCGCCTTCCGAAGACTCCTTTGGCTGAGCGGGCGCCTCCGGCGCGGCGACAGGCGCCGCCGTTGTCCGAAAATAGGTCACACCTCGCATGTTTGCCAAGTTCCGGAACCCCATAAAGGTGGCGTCCATGTCGGCCGGCTGGATCTCGACCACGGCCGTCACATGCTCCCGCAAGAACATGGTGTGCGTCAGCCCCGCGCCGTGTACACCCACGAGCACGTCCGTTTCGCGAGCCAGTCGCACCTGCTCGGCAAAGGGTACGGCCGCGAAGTCGACGGCCGCGACGACGGCCGTGCCGTTGTACTTGACCTGCAGCGCCTCGAGCAGCGTGTCCTGGTCGTCGAGGCGGCGTGTGCCGGCGTCTTTGCGGTCGATGAAGGTGACGCGGACGGGCGCGGGCTCTACCACCGCGGGACCGTCCTCAATCCCGTAGTGATCGAGCATCCGCTGCACAAAGACGCGCAGCGTGTCGGACCGCGTGCAGTCGCGCGCCGCCCAGTCGTTCTGCCACAGCGGATTGCTGCCGCCGGCGAGGGGCACGACCATGTGGTGCTGCGTCTCGGACGTCGACGAGGTGTTGTAAAAGGCGAGGGCCTGCGGGTCCTTGGCAATCGCGTTGAGACGCACGGGCTGGCGGCCCGAGAACAGCTGCCAGAGGTCAAAGTAGGGCCCGTCCAGCCGGTCGTCCAGCAGCACAACCAGGACGTTGGGCTTGTCTTCGGGGAACACAAAGTGCGGCCGCCGTCCCGCCGGGTCCGCCGCGTCGCGGGTGCTGCGCAGCACATCCATGGTCATGGCCATGGACCAGATCTCGAGCAGGCAGTGCCACGGGTTGAGCTCGCCCTCGCGCTTGACCAGGAACGTGTAGTGGTGGCGCTGGACGGGCCGCGGGGGCCCGTCCAGGGGCGCCACATCGTCGGCGCCGACGAAGCGGACGTGGTGGTCGAAAATGTACTTGGGCCCGGTGTTGTACCAGTACTGACGCACGCGGTGGAACGAGATGACGCCGCGCTCGGTCGCATTGGCGTCGGGCTCGACCACGTCGCAGTGGAGGACGAACTTTTGGGTGTCCGCGTCAAACACGACGCCCTGCGCGACACAGAGCGAGTCCCGCTCCTCGTCGCTCGACGTGTGGCTGTGGAAGCACGTCAGGCTCGAGCGCGAGCTACCGTCGCAGTACTGGAAGGCGGTGGCGCGCAGATCCGTCAGGTACTTGCGGTTGAAGCGGTCGTCGCAGAACGGCGAGGCGGGTGTGTCCACGAGGTACTCGCCGGGGAGCGGCAGGTCGGCGACGGGGTCGGACACGGACACCTCACCGGGTGGCAGCTGGCTCGATAACCACGGTGGCAGGCCGGGGCCGGCCGAATGGCCCCGGATATTGTCGATTGCCGACGGGGAGAGGTAGAGGTAGCCCAGGCACAGGACGAGAGACACGGCAAAGATGGCCACGAGGACCATGCCGCGCACCTTGAAGCTGGGCTGGAGCAGCATAACGGCGGGTGTGTGAGGAGGGAAGTCGAGAGGGGAGAAAGTGTCGGGTGTTTATCGCCGGCATGCAGCGGTCGGTGCCGCGCCGGGGGAGGGTTGAGGGCGGACGTTGAGGTGGTCGTTGACGTTGACGTTGAAGAATAGGGGTCTCTCGGACGTGAAAGCTTAGTGGCCGGTAGGGCTGGTTAGATCGTGTGCGGGCGGGTCGGGTAGTTGGCGTGTTACTGTTTGGCGTCGATCTTTGAATCTGCGGTGCAAAACGAAAGGACACGATAAAGGGGAACACAACACACGAGACACGAGTCGACGCAAGAAGGAAGAAACCCAGAGACGCATAACAAAGTAAACGGTACGTGAAGAAATAACGAACGACGAAAGCGGCGACGACGAAATGCTTTCAAAGAGGAGAGAGCAATACGACAAAAGAGAAATACAGGGCGTCAACGGACCAACCAGATGTCTGAAAAGAAAGAGTAGGGCAAGCCGGTCCTGGTCGTGCGATGCATCTGGTTTAGCTTTCTGTGCATTTTCTTTGTCTGTGTTTAATGTCCCTTTTCTTCCTTTTTCTTTCCACGTTTACATTATTTACTTCCCGTCTGCTACAGCCACTCCTCACGGCCATCTGTTTTATCTTTTTGACTTTGCATTTCGCTTCGTCCAGCCCCTTCTTCGTCTCCTCACTTCGCCTCCCACGGCCCCAACACCTGCCAATCAATGCCGTGTTGGAAGCGCCCAACCATTTCCCGCGACCCTGGCAACCCTCCCACGGCTCAGGGGCCCATTTTTACAAGCGACGAGCTGAACGTTGACTAGGGCCTGGCCAGGCCCACCATACGTCGTACCAGATCCGGCGCTTAATTTTGAGAGCGAAGGCAACAGCATCGCGATGTTTCCCAATTTCTGCTGTGAGCTACAACAAGACAGGCCAGTCCATTCATAGAGGCCAGTATTTGAGGAGAAAAACAAAAATCCTATAAAGAGACAAACGCTCTGTTTGCTGTCCACTGTAATCCTTCGCGAATCTGCTGTCCCTCTGAGTATATGCGTTCTTCACTCACGCGACTGGAAATGGGGCTTCTTGACAAGCGACGCATCGTATTTTACGACAAACCCCCTTGTCCATCGTGACACAAACAAAACTTGGCAACCGCCATTCGCCACGACTCAGCTCATGCACGGATCTGAATAGTCACTCCTGCCTTGTACTTCACGCTTCTCCGGATGCCCATGGCCGGCCAATAAGTACCACCGTCGAGACGCCCACAGCTGCATATGCTCCAAAACACATCCACTTCCCATCCTTGCCGATGCCAGCACATACGGGAGCAATAACGTTCTCTGGAAGAGAGAGATACGACTCCGTGCCCGGTAGGTACGGAGAACAGACGCCTTTCGTGTCCAAACATCTGCCAACATGCAATATCGACCTGCAGACGGCCAGTTTCACTAATGCATTGCCTGTCCGAAAAGGCAGACTGCGACGATGAGGCTAGAAGATGGCAGCAGACGAGGATAGCAATGTAAACAAACGGAGTTGAAGACGAGAAAGGAGACAAACAAACTTGAAAAGCTGGGGGATGTCTGGTAATACACGCAAGGTGAGCAGGTTGCTTTCTCGCCCACCTGGATGGTTTGCAGACGAAGGCCACTTCTCCTTCTTGTTCTTCTTGTTCTTCTCTGACTGCCTCTACCCTCTATCCTCTGATAATTTTATATCGACATTCGTTTCGTACTTTTTCTTTCTTTCTTTTTTTCTTTTAATTTTTATACATTCACTTTGCTTTCGTGCTACTACTGCAGCACTTCACGATCCCTCCCCCCTGCCTCCATTGCACTGCATTGAACCTCAATACAAGTGGCAACCGTCGAGGGGCCGGTGCGTTGCGTCACGGCGTCTTCTCCCATCTGTCCCCCCTCCGTGTCTGTCGACACGCTCGTGGCCATGGTCGTGCAAAGCACTGTCGCCCTGCTTACCGGCTTTGCTCTCGCTCTGATCCACATCAATACTGCTCTCGCCGCCAACTCGTCAACAAACTGCGCTCCAGAGCCGCTCGCCATCACGATCGGCAATGTCACGCTCTCCAACAACCAGGTCGCCCGTGGCCTCAGGCTCAGCATTGGCAGCCCGCCACAGCCGTTTGCGTTTTTACCGCAGTGGCCCATGAACAACAGCTTCGTCTACGGCACCGACGGCCACTGCACACCCGACATGTCCGGTGCAGCCTGTACGACGTTCCGCGGCGGCGCCTATGATGCGTTCTCGTCGAGCTCACGCACTGTTCCAGCCGCTGCGGCCCATCCCGTCGACGCCGCGCCGTATTCGTCGGTATCGTATGCCGCCGACACGGTTGTGCTGAATGCGTCGTCGGGCAGTGTCCGGGACTCTACGGCGTCGACGACCGTCACCAGCTTCCCCATTGGCGTGCCGCTCAACGACCTGGGCCAGCAGAGCTACCACCCGATGAACGCTGTCGGCCTGGGCTTCAACTCGACGCTGCTCAACGCCCTCAAGGCCTCGGGCCACATTGCCAGCCGCACCTGGAGCATGTTCTGGGGCCGCGACGGCGCGGACCAGACGGGGCAGATGGACGGCGTGTTTGTGCTGGGCGGCTATGATAGCGCCAAGGTGGTGGCGGCGCAAAAGTACACGCTGCCGCTGGCGGACGCGGCGTCCGTCTGCCCGTCGTGCATGGTGCTGTCCATTACGGACCTGGTGCTCAACTTTGCCAACGGCACCAACGCCAGCCTGTTTCCGCGCACGGCGTCGACGGCGCTGCAGGCCTGCATCACGCCCGACTACCCCGTGCTCATGACGCTGCCCGCCGACCCATACTTCCGGGCCCTGGAGACGCTGACCAATACCTCCATTCCCGCGCGGTCGCTGGGCCTCGCCTTTTTCGCCAACCGCTACCTTCCCGGTGCTGCGCCGTACACGGGCGACTTGACCGTCACCTTCCAGTCGGGCCTCGCGGTGCGCATCCCCAACGACCAGCTCATCGTGCCCGACCGCACCATCGACGCAAAGACGGGCCAGATCCAGGCCAACAGCAGCGGCATGGACACAACGATCCTGGCGATCCAAAACGTCAACGCCGACGACATGACTCAGCTGGGCCGCCCGTTCCTGTCGGCCGCCTATGTCATGCTCAACCAGGACGCCAACACGTTTACGCTGTGGCAGGCGAACCCCACGACGCAGCGCCAGCTCGTGGCCGTCGACGAGGCCAATGCCGATGTGGCAGCAGTGTGTGCGACGACGGGCAGCGGCGGTGGAAACACGGACAGCGTCAACGCCACGGCACCTGTCAACGGGACGTCGTCCGCAGGTGATGGCCCAGCAGGAGAGACGACGCCCGGGAGCAGCAGCAGCAGCAGCAATGCGCATAAGCTGTCGACGGGTGCCATTGTGGGCGCCGTGGCTGGGGGTGCCGTCCTCGTTGCCGCTCTAATCGGCCTGTCCGTCTTTTGCTTCCTGCGCCGCCGGCAGCGGAGACGAATCATGGCGACCACCACCGCCGCCGTCGCCGCAGCCGCCGAGGCAGCACGCAGCAAATTCGACCCGGGACGGCCCATTGCTGAGTCCACAACCGAGCTGACGGGCGAGTCCATTGTCAAGTCGCAGCCACAGCTGTTCCACCAGCTGGACGCCGAGGACGTCCGCGCCATCAAAGATGCCAAGGCGGACGACTACTACTACCAGCAGCATCAACTGCATCGACAGCATCGACAGCATCCCCCGATGGAGATGGAGGACTCGTCGCATATCGAACTGAGAGATCTTCAGAGCATGGCACCAAGATATGAACAGCGACGACAAACGCCGCAGTATGAGCTACAGGGGTAGGAGGTCCGAGTTGGGCGGACAGATCAACGAGATGACTTTCTGTACGTCGTTGCCGGCGGCTAAACGGGACCGCATTCGTCGTATAAGGGTGTGGATGATACTATTACATTCGTTTTTATTTTCTTTTCTGGCTGCAACGGCGACTTATTTTTTCTAATTTTATCGCTCGCACTACCTTTGTTGTTCTGGTTGTCTGAGACGAAGCACAATGCCAAGGGACATCCCTTCCCGCCGCCCTGGAAGAAGGCAGTCGTTCTATTTCTGCGCACTGACGACACCTTCGAAAGAAAGGTTGCTGGCGCAAGCCCCTTACCCTTTGTCGTATTTCCTTTTCTTTGAGGATGGTGTCATTGACAAGGGCGCTTCGAGCTAGGGTCTTTAACATGGTTCCAACATGGCCAGGCTCTTTGATCTGTTGTCTGGGAAGGCGTCAGATTGGTGAGATTTGGGGGTTTTTGGGATCTCTCACTCCCAAATCCTTTCTAGTTTAAACTCAACAGAACCAAGCCACTTTTTTTGCACTCTTCGACGAGGTCTACCGTTGTTTTGTTTGTCGGTTTCCTAACCGTACCCTTTCACCCTCCTATCCTAGTTATTTGCCTTTTAACGTGGATTTTAGCGTGGGTTTTCGTGTGGGTTACGGCTTATCTCACCTGTGAATTTACAAGGATTAACTTGTTGGGGCTCTCTGAGTGGAGATCTCCAGTAAACGCAAACACGGGATAGCGTGCAGTGTTCAGCCTCGTCTCCTTGGTTTACGATCTCCCAATTATCACTTAATTCCCCTGTTTTTCAGAGAATCTGTAGCTTCTTGTCGCAGGCAGTGTCGCAGGCAAACAGAACCGGTCAATGCTCGTGGCAGTGGTCGGTTCCTTGCCCAGAGGTAGAGGCAGTCTGTCTCGTCTGTGTTGGCAAGAACAGGCTCTCGAAGCTGACTAAGTATTCTCGGATTTCCACATGGTTGTGGGCTACCCATTAGTATGGGTCAAAAGCTACCAGCCGCCGCTAGGAAAGATCGGGAGGGCAAGGAGCACGTCGATCGGTCTGACATCTTGACTTTTTGCATCTCCAATCTACAGCTCTGGTCAAAACGCGGCCACCGCCACGTCGTCCGGTCCTCGATGTCAACCGTCGCATCTCTCTCTCATCATATCTTTTTCTTTGCTGCTGCACTCCCTCCCGCCATTCTCTCTTACTTTCCTTTTCTTTACCGGTGGCCTAGGCCTCGATATCGATTCATTTCTCTCTCCCTCCTCGCCCTCTCCTCCTCCTTTCTTATTGCCGGTGGCCTAGGCCTCGGCATTGATTCATTTCTCCCTCCCTCCTCTCTCCCCCTCCTCTCTCTCTCTCCCTCCTCGCCCTCTCCTCCTCTTCTCATATTGCCGGCGGCCTAGGCCTCGGCATTAGTTTCTTTCTCCCCCCCTCCCTCCCGACTCTCTCTCTCATCGTTTCTTTACCGGCGGCCTTGGCCTCGAAATCGACAAACTACATACGACATTGCGTTTTGATTACCTCCTACACCCACTCCTCTTCTCTGTACGTTCTTTCTATTTGAACATTCACTGCTTTGCACCATTTCTGAACTGACACTAACAACGGCTAGGAACTGCAAGCCTCCAGAAATCGTCACCATGGCTACACTCAAACACCCAAGCTCTGACGACGCCAGGACATCTCTGTTCTCAAGCAGCCAACCCGACCCGACCAATCCATTGACGGCCCTAGGACGCAAGTCAGACCGTGCCAATCCCCAAGAGGTCTCCGAGTTCGACGTGGTTGACGATACTGTCGAACGCAAGATTGTCAACAAAAAACTGAAAGTCATGAAGCGGAAGATCAGAAGCGTCATACTCCATGACAGCCTACCCGCCGCTGGATCGAGCAAAAGAAAAACTGCTGTTCTCCCTGCAGACGCCACGCCAAGCCTCCGTGGCATCGAGAGCATCCTCCTGTCGGAACCGAAATACAATCTGAAGGTAAGGTATCCTTTCCAGTCTACCCCTTTGCGATCTGAGTCTCCAAATGTTATCTCAGCTCTGATTGTATACATGTACACGCTCCCCGTGCGCCAAATACATACTGACTATGAATACAGCCAGAACTCAGATCAATAAAGTCACGGGAATCGTCCCAGGTCTGGTGGCATTTTGGCGCAGTGGACGATGACGGTTCATACCGGTACATCTCTCAGCTCTTGTCCACATTGCCATTCAACGACTCTTCGCCCCAAACAACACACGACATTGCCGCTGCTTTAAGCGAGAACATCGTTCACAACTTGAATCGCTGGCCAGGGCCGCTGGAAAGTATCACGCACGAAAAAGCACGAAAACATACCCATCGCCACGCTGGTTACCTTCTGATGCAGTTTTCCATCCTCAACATGGGCGGATACCAGCACTTTGACACCCCGTCAGCGTTATACAACAACAGAACTAAGGATCACAGCATACTCAGCCGAATCTATACGCTTCATCCAGAGACTCTTCAACATCAAGTCTACCAACTCAAGTTGTCGCGGAACCAGGTTCCTTTCAGGACAGGTCGTCTGCCGACATCTGCACGTTTTACACGGTATACGAGGCCAGGGTATGAGTCAATCCAAGTCGAGACCGGCACGGGAGGCGACCTCAATCACGAATCCACCATCCCACCAGACGTCAACGATTCCAACCAAAATCTGCACAATGCAGAGAGGGCTGCACGGGGGATTCTTTCACTTCTAAGCGGCGCCATCTGCCACAAAAAGGAAGCTCCAATCCTGGCGAGAAAGATCTGCAGTGTCTTTGGCGGTGACACACAATCTTCGGCGCACTTCAATACTCTCGCGGACGACAAGCGGCCTTATCGGATAGTAAGCCTGCCTGGCCGGATGTCTACAGTCCTAAAACCGCGCCAACGCACCATCGACAGCATCAAGTCCGGCCACCTTCCAAAGCTCACCATTATATCACTTGACCGGGCAAGATTGACATCCGTCGTCGACATCCTTCAATTCACATTCGACAATACACACGACATAAAGGCTGCGTGGATAGCTGGTGCCGAGGAGGTCGCCCGGATCCGCCATGACATAGAAAACGGTGTGCCATCTACCAATGAATGCCACTGCGCTGGTATCGACCATGATACGGAGATGCACAATTGTGGCTACTGCGGTGGGAAGGTGTCGTGTCAAGATCTGCGGCTTGGCACGTACGGTTTCCGCATTTGTCCTAAATGTGTTGGAGTGGACAGCAGGAGAGGCGGACTCACCGGATATCGGGTCAAGACCCTTAGTGAATCAGTTGTCTACAATGAATGCAGGGGGTTCTTACGCGACGCAGCTTTCACCCAGGCCCAGATCCGTCACTTTATCCGGGACATAAAAACGGTTGTTCGAGAACAACTCGGCGGATTATGCGACACGAACAAGTTTTCCGACAAATACCGCGGTGGCGCGATCAGTCAAGTGCCATTTAATGCCACTGGATTTCAGTGCGATCCACGCCAAATGACCTTAGACGCCGTGTTTCCTTACACGGTCGTCGAGGTCGACGGGCGACCTGTGATTATGAAGCATGCCCCTCAAAACATTGCTATTACACTTTTGCCATTGAACCTGGCCAAAGGGAGCTTCTTGCCTGCATGGCTCCACTTCCTTCGGATACACCTCACCAAATTTGATATGCACGAAAGCGGCACCATGTCGGACGCGGACTTTTCGGCATGGAAAACCGATCTGGAAGAGATCTCATCGACATTCAGAGCGATATCAATCAAGACAACTCAGCAAATGGCTATCCGAAAGCGCCAGGCGGCGGATGCCGGGGTGGACGCCACAAAGATTAACAGCCTGGTCAAAAGGGTTGAGTGTGACCGTCAGGAGTGGGTTGCTGCACGGCTCCGGTCGCAAGACAAGCGCTGGACGACGCCGAGTCTACCCGGGAAAGAGAGACGGAAATTTTCCACAGGGGATCGTTGTCGTATCTCGGACATTGCCACTGAACTCGAGAAAGAATTTGGTATCACTCTTCAACGGAGCCCTGATGGGTGTCCGTGCTTTGTCGACAATATTCCGGAAATGTGGAGCTGGGAGCTTATACCTGGCATGATGTGTCACAAACACAAAAAGATGAGCAAAGATTGTAATCGGTACCATAAAACTGTCGACACACCGGTCACCTTGTTTCTCGAGTGTCTTTTTACACGATGCGTCCGCGAGGCGAAAGAGTTTTCCGACGGATTCTGGACAGCTGATGAGAAACGCACATGGAAGCGGAAATACACTGAATTTCTCGGACTACCCATGGTGGCCTACACCACCGACCCGCTATGCGTCTCTATTGGTCATCGTCTTCATGGCCGACAGATGGTGTCCGGATAGAAGCCCGACGCCAGATCTATTGCCGACCGAGACGACCGTATCAACAACATCTTGATAGAGACTCGGACCTCGAATTTTCTCAAGTCTAACGCTCCAGGCCGGAAGTACCCCTTTCTGCAAGAAATCCTGCGAGAGGTATCTCTTCCGACTGACGTCTACGACCCAGACCTCCAATTCTCGGAGGCAAGTATAAACGAAAGGATTTATAAGACCGTTTGTCCCCTTTCTAACAATGACCATAGATTCCCCCAGAATTGCGCGACGACTTCGGCCCGGACGAACCTTTGGACATCAGCGACGACGATGACTTTGCAGAAGATCTGGGAGCAGGGGACATCGACAACTACATCGACGATGACGACGATGACGATGACGATGCTGACAGACCAGGCCACGAGCTTGTTGCCAAAGACTGGAAAGGAAAGAGAATTGACAGATCACAACCGCCACCCGCATCATCGTCGTCATTGTCGTCCGACGACTCGGACACCCTGTTGACTGTCTTAAGAGACAGCCGCCGAGCGGCAGCTAGAGCGGCCAAGCCTGGTGAGAGCTCGCGGGGGCCGCAAAATCTCCAGGGAGCTTCCAGACGGTCATCTTCCAGCCGGCGTGGTTTGGTCGAGATACCCGACTCCCAAGAGTCGCTTGTGTCGATTGACAGCGCTGTAAGACGGGAGCTCTCCCTCCTGATTCAGGATGAGGAGGACATTGGTCTCCCGCCACAATCGAACCGCTCGCCTGTCGTTGAGCTTGGCAAGCCACTAACACCCAGCTCGCCTACCACTCAACGTGGCACGCCAGAGACGCCCCGGCGGCAGATACTCCAGCCTGGCCTCCTACTGCCAGTTCGATCGCGCTCATCAACCGTTCGCCGCCGTCTCCTGTCAAGTTCCCCATTTGGAGATGATACGCTCCCATCCTTTCAGCCAATTTTTCGTGCCCGGAATGCGTCTGAACATCGCCCCTCGCCACCCTTGCGGTCAGAGACTGCATTCTACCAACTCAGTCCTGAATCGAAGAGCAAGCGTCCTCACCGGCACTCATTCAGTAGTGAGGATTATTCAGGGGGTGGCGACAGTGACGGTGAGGACCCGTTCCAAGGGCCGTGACAGGGCGTGAGACTGCGACAGATGACAGTCTTGGTGGAAGAGTAAAAGATCCGGCATTCCACAGTCACAGGTGATAAGAGCCAATGAGTGAGCATATGGAGACTTGAACAAAACGAAGCTGGCCCGAGGAAGCGGAGCGAAGTCAGAACAAGGCATGAGGACTCGAAGCGATGTTATGCAATCTTGTTTGTTTCCTGATATTTTTTTTTCTACTTTCATTCTTTTTTTGTTCTTTTCATTTTTCTTGAGGCTTAGGATCTAGATTGCAGATAGGTGAAGTGTGACAACGAGATAATGAAACTATTTATATATAAAACAAAGCAGAGAAAGTAGAAATATTCAGCGACATTGTGACCGCCCTAAATCATAATTATCTGGCGACACTGAAGACCGTGACAGTTGACACTGGGTCGGTTGGCACCGCGATTTTGCTTCAGTCCGCATGGGACGTCGGAAACCAGCTGTTGAACGGGTAGGGAATGTTGGAAATGCCTTACACCATGAAGCCCGCCACTTGCAGTCCCTAAATTTAAAGTGTTGACGGCAACAAACATATGCATAATAGTTGGCGTTCTCAAGAGTGGATAACAAAAGAATCCGAAAGAAAAGAAAAGAGAAAAACAAGATACAGTCGCGAAGACGACCGCAACCACAGTTCTGGCGCTGCACAACGCCACTAGGTTGCCACTGTGGTGGGCTTTACTGCCGACCGCTCAGCTCGGCTGGCCAATGTAATTTCCCATCTCGCGCTGTATTACTACGGCCAAGTATAGCAGCGCAAAGACCTTGTGCTGCTTGTCTTGATTTGTCTCACTTAGCTACGCAGTGAGCATTGCACATTCACGAATGTTGTACGATATATCTTGCGACGGTCTAGTCACGGTGACTTCGACCAGGATTTTCGCTGGAAATGAACGAAGTACGACGTGGAGAACCTGGATTGTCTGTGACATCGATTTGAATAGGAAAAGCGTGACCACGATCTCTACCACGGTCATCCGACTCCACACCCAGCTTCTCCGGGAAGAGCTCCTTGCCGCGAGCGCTACCGCCGACTGGGAACAGTTCCTTATCCCTGTTGTTGCTGCGACGCGACCGAGACGGCGACCGCGACCACGACCACGGCGTCCTCCGTCGTGTGCGTGAGTCGTAGGACCGTGACCACCGACAGGGACGAAGTGAATGTTCGTCGTTATCGTATAAGTTCACGTTAAAAGAGTTGTTACGGATACCGTGTTCGTGGTCGTCTTAGTGGTCATCGTGGTAGGAATGGTACGACCGGTCGGAGCGGCCACCGTCCCGTTACCGGTTATATTACTAGCTCCGCCGACGTTCTTCGGGGTTGTATTCGGGATATAAAAGGTAGAAGCGGCTACGTAGCGCGGCGCCGCTCTACTTTTTGTCGAAGACGAGCGCGAAGCGGACCGACAAGCCGCCCGAGCGTTGGGTTTAACAGAGTAGGTCTTGGCTGACAACAGCTCGCGCAGAAGCAGCTGGCTCACGTCGTCGATCTGGACACTGGAGAGGGCGGCGAGGGCCGCGGCCGCGACAGCCTCCCAGGGAAATAAGAGGTTGACAGACGTCGTCGATCCACTCGATGCGCTTAAAAGGCCCCTTACTACCGCCATTGCCGGTGTAGTGTTCGGCGACATAGGCCTTGATGTCGTCGGGATTCAGGGCGTCTAGACCGCTGATGTAGACTTTTGTGGGGATGGGTGTTCTGGCGTCGGCGGAGCCACTATGGACGTCGTTACTTACTGGTCGCCGGCGTGAAAAATGGGGTCGTCGATCTCTTTACACGTCTACGCAGCACTGTGTACATTAAGTCACGCGTTGTACGAAGTAGGGCCCAGATTCAGGGCTAGGTGGAGGCTCATAACCCACAGTTTTCTCCAATGCTCCATTTTCCCCCTCCACTCAACGCCCAAAGGCTTCACGCCCAAAGATTTCCACCGCCCATTCTTTTTGGGGTCTCACCTAGTCCATCTCCAAAGTCAGTCAGCCAGGCCACCCGTCTTCTTTCTCAACGAAACCAAACAAGCATCGTCAATCCCGCTCACTCAGAGTCTTGCTTCTTTTGCTCTCGTCTCGCCCTTGCCTTCTCCCGCCTGTCTGTCGCCTCGCTTTTTCTCTTCCGTCTTCCCTCTTCCTTCACATTCCTTACCGGTGGCCTAGGCCTCGGTATTGATTCGTCTCCCTCCCTCTCTCCTCCTTTTCTTTACCGGTGGCCTAGGCCTCGGTACTGATTCGGTTCTCCCTCCCTTCTTCCCTCTCTCTCTCCTTCTTCTCTTCCATTTTCTTTATCGGCGGCCTAGGCTTCGATATCGATTTGTCTCTCTCTCCCCCTCCCTCTCTCCACGTAAGTTTACCTCCCTCGTGTCTTTCTCCACCTAGCCGTCGATAGACGTTGATAATACAGTGTGCTAATATGGACACTTCTCTCTAGACCGTCACGATGTCTCAACGCAAACCGATTCGCATTCCCTGCGGCATTTTCTACCGAGATGAAATGGTCGTTCTTGCTGGCGCAAGGCTCGGTCTCCCGCACAAGACCAACGCCGAACTTCTCATTTACTCGCCTATGCTCGGTCAGCCGTATATTCAGCTCACGGTATACTTCCAGCGTAAAGAGACAACCGACGCAACGTACGTTCGGTCTCTGGAAGGACAGCCACACGCCCAAGTTTCCACGTCTGTCGGTATCTCCGTCCGATTCCCAGCCGGCACTTTCACGACTTCCCTCGAGCCGCTGTCCGATGACCTCCACAAGGCTCTTTTCAATGCACCAGTCGGTCCAAAGAAGATGGGTGTAATCCGCCTGGCTGTGGTTCCTGGCATGAAGCCCGTGTTTGTGAACGTTGGCTCCGCTTTTGTCGGGGTGGACGGCGAGACCAGCGAGACCGTCTCGGGCCAACGACCGTTCCAATACTTCCGGTCACTGCGCGACATCTTGGGCCAGACCGAATTCCACCTGCTCGTCAAAGACTGCGGGTACAAGGCTAGAGCAGACATTTCCTTTTCTCGCGACCTCAAAACCGACCAGCCGAGTGGGTATCCCTACGGCGCGCTCCACTCGTGGGACATGGACCGGTACAGACAGATCCTCGACCCCAAAGAGAGGAGCAAGTTTCCCGTCATCTATACCCATGACTCGGCCAACCATGCGCTGACGGCCATTACCCAATCGTGCGTCCAAGATGTCTTTTTCTTGGCCGAGGATGTGGCCGCCATGCGCAACATGAAGGTGCAGGCCCGCTTTTTGCGCGTCCACACAGACCCGACGCATGCCAAGCACAACCAGCTTTTCTACGCCGTCGTCAAGGTCCCGTTTGCCAAGACATACAGCGTATCGTTTAATCAGCTGAACAAGCCGGGTAGCTGTGCCAGCCTTGCCTTTTCTCCTTCTCCTGCCGCCACATACGCCGCAACCGACGCCACTGAAGGAGCTGTCGACAAAGATGCCTAGGAGGCCATCATTCAAGACACGTCTTCTCTTGACGCCTGCCTCAACAGATCTGCGCACGCTTCAGATCTTGTCCTCAAGATCCGCCGTCCGCGTACCGGCATGCCCGCTTCCGACCGCGTGCTGACGGCTTTCGACTCGTTTGCAGCTGGAAACAGCCATTGGGACACCGCATTTGTCGCCTTTGACCAGACCCTGCGTGTGGCCATGCAGCGTGTGGAGGCCCTCAGCCGACTTTTCACCTTTGGCCACTTTGAAGCTTCGCGCGTCTCTCGTCAGCCACACGATGACGACGCCAATGCCGACGCCAATGCCGACGCCGACGCCAACGCTGAAGCCAACATCGACAAGACAAAGTTCTCCGTCCCTACGGAAACGGATCAGGCCGTCGTCCAAAAGCGTCTGTTGATGAACGCCTTCCTCCGCGACTTTGTCATTGGCCGCGGCTACCCATCTGTGCTCTGCCCTCCCTTCCCCGACACAGACACTGATGCGGACTTGGCATCGCGCATCCATTCCCTGCAGCTCGATGTTTCCGCCACTGAGACCACTCCCACGACACTCCTTCCTCCCCGCGTCGACTACATCAAGGACGGTGACCAAGATCTCGTGGCACGCATCCTGGCCCAGATGGACAACGAGACCCGGCGTCGCTTCGTGGCCTACCTGGACCACACGGTTCTCGGCATGATTGGTGTCGCCGGTTTTGCTGGATCGGGAAAGACGTACCAGCTCGCGCTTTGTGCACTCCTCATGCTGGCCCACCCAGACATCGCGCACATCTACGTCTCGGCCCCCACCCACGTCGCTGTCAGCAATGCCGCCGACCGCATCTACAAGTTGGGCACCAAGATCTGCCACGGTTTGTCTTCCGGTGTCCCACTGGTCGTTCGCGGATATGAGATTGCCCTGGAGATCAAGCACTTTATGTCCATCGTGCAGCCCAAGGCTAAGGCAGCGGCGGACGATGAGTGGACGATTGGCCAGTGGCAAGAACCGTTGTCGCTCTGTCAATGGGTTCTTAAGGTCGTCGGCGCGCCCGGTTATACGCTCGCTTATAATGACCGGCCGGCCTTGTACGATATACGCCGCGACGTGGCGACGCTAGATTACTACAACGACCTACGTCTCTTCGTCGCCGGACAGACCGACCCAGACTCGACTCGCGGCAAGGCCTCGTATTCCAACCAAATCCGCATCCTCATGGTGCAGATTCTAGCAATGGCCGATTTCGTGTGCACAACGCCTTACGCGTCCCGTTATAAAGGCTACAGTCTCGTCGCAGAGAACGCCGACGCCGTCGTCTTAGACGAAGCCGGTGCCATGAGTATGGCCGATACCATCATGGTCTGGGGCACCCAATGCCGACCCTGTGCCATGGCCGGCGACGAGCGCCAGCTGCCCCCGTCCGTTATGGACCGCGACCGGAACCGATTCTTCAACCAGGCCGCCGTATCGGTGTTGGAACATTTTCAAAGGACGGGCAACCCCACTTTTGTTCTCAACCGGCAGATGCGTATCGTCGAGGGCCTGTTTGACCTAGCTCGTGAGATTATTTACCCCGACGTGCCCGATATCACCTACGGAGAAATGGCCCGCGTCAAGAACCATCCTGTGGCGCTCCGTATCGATGCCTGGGCCGGTGCTCGCTACCGTTACCAACCGCGCCCGGACAAGATCCTACCGGTGTTCCTCCATTGTAAGGGCACTGTGTGTGAGAAGTCGGGCACCTCCCGCGTCAATGGGCTGCAAAATGCAGCGGCCGTTGCCTTCATGGGCGCGCTGGTCGGCACGGGTATCGTCCAAGCCCGCGACATTGTCGTCATCACCCCCTACCGGGGTAACCTGTTACAGCTGGGGGCTGACCTTGTTAAATGCCCAGCACTGGCCGACATTACCGTCTCCTCCGCCGACTCTTTCCAGGGCCGCGAAGGTCTTGTCGTGGTCTTCGTCATGTGCGTGACAAAGGAATCGGGGCCGCTTTTTGTTGCCAATCTCAACCGCATCTGTGTCGGTATTACACGACAGGTTGGAGCTTTGTTCGTTGTAGGCGATATCGACACGATGAACATCTCGCAGCTCAACATGAAAGGAAACAAAAGCCTAGACAAGACGGAGGTTGTCGACGCAGAACATGGAGAGCAATTGACCGTAAAAGCCCGGGTGTTTGCCCTGTTCCTTCGCTACTTTGTAGAGAACAGGCGCGTCGTCAATTTCCCGATGGGAACTGTCGCGCCCTCGACTGGGGCTTAGCGGCATCGATGGAGATGCTTTGTGGTCGGAACAAGCGAGCAGGAAAAATTGGTATGTGGTCTGGGGATGAATTGTAAGGAATGGACCAGAAGTGGGGAAAAAGTGAACCCAAAGGAGCAGGTCACAAGGAAAGGATGTCGGATTATGTAGTCTTAGAAAGACTTGAGGAATGCAAATTTATTTGGAACTGTCAATTTCTATCCACTGTCTACCAAAAAAGTAACCTGCTGTACTGTGTCACGCATACACCCTTTGATGCCCCGACATTGAATAAGTTATCGGCACCGGCATCTTCTCGACTCCGTCGTCCATCACGGCCGGCGTCGGCAGCGTGGGCGCCGCGCTGCTGCTGTGGGTGCTGGGGCTGGTGCTGTCGTTCTGCGGCCTCTTTGTGTGGCTCGAGTTCGGCTGCATGTTCCCGCGCAGCGGCGGCGAGAAGGTGTACCTCGAGGCCGTGTACCGGCGCCCGCGCTTCCTGGCCACCGTCGTGTTTGCCGTGCAGGCCATTGCGCTGGGCTTCACGGCGTCCGGCTGCATCGTCTTTGCCAGCAACATCGTCGTCGCCGCCGGCCGCAACCCGGGCGACTGGGAGAAGCGCGCCATTGCCATCGGCGTCATCGTCTTTGTGACGCTGGTCCACACGTTTGTGCCGCGCGCCGGCGTGGTGCTGATGAACGTCATCGGCTCCGTCAAGGTCGTGATTCTGCTGTTCATCGTCGTCACCGGCTGGGCCGTGCTGGGCGGCGCCGTGCACCACGCCATCCCCGACCCACACGCGAGCTTCCGCGACGCCTTTGCGCACTCGGCCACGTCGAGCAATTTGTACGCCACCGCCCTCTTCAAGGTGCTCAACTCGTACGCCGGCTGGTCCAACGCCGCCTACGTGCTCAACGAGGTCAAGCGGCCCGTGCGCACCCTCAAGATCGCCGGCCCCCTGGGCCTCGGCATCTGCGGCGTGCTGTATTTGCTGGCCAACGTGGCCTACTTTGCCGCGGCCACGCCCCAGGAGATTGCCGCCAGCGGCGTTACCGTGGCCTCGTACTTTATGCTCAAGGTCTTTGGCACGACGGCCAGCCGCGTGCTCAGCGTCTTCGTGGCCATCTCCGCCCTCGGCAACGTGCTGAGCATCACCTTTGCCCAGGCCCGCGTCAACCAGGAGCTCGCCAAGGAGGGCGTCGTGCCCTTCCAGCGCTTCTGGGCCGGCACCTGGCCCGCCGGCGCGCCCTCGGCGGGCCTGCTGCTGCACTTCATTCCCAGCTTCATTGTGATTGTCGCTGTCCCCTTTGGCGACGCCTTCAACTTCATCGTCGACGTCGAGGGCTACCCCAGCAGCATCATCAACACGTTTGTCGTCGTCGGCCTCTTCCTCCTGCGCTGGCGCGCCCCGCAGGCGCCCCGGCCCTTCCGCGTCTTCCTGCCCATTGCCTTTCTGTTCCTCGTCGGCCAGTGCTTCCTGCTCGTGGCCCCCTTTTTGCGCCCGCCCGGCGGCAAGGGCGACACCAGCCTGCCCTACTGGCTGTACCCAATTATCGGCATAGTCGTCCTACTCTCCGGCGTCGTGTACTGGGCCGTCTGGCGCCAGCTGTGGCCCCGGCTGGGCGGCTTTGCCTGGGCGCAGCAGAAGGAGACGCTGGCCGACGGCACCATTGTCACGACCTTTTACAAGGAGAAGCGGGCATAGTGGGAGGCTGGACGGACAGGTCTGACGCTGGTAGCATGTAGTAGACAATCGCAGTACGCCGTACGTCGTACATGGGCCTGTAGATTAAATAGAACATATACGTCATATTGTGGTCTTCCATCAAACTGACACAAAAATTAAGAGATACCAGCGTTGCACCAGGATATGCAAAGTACTCCGTAATGTACCCTACAGCATGGGTGTTGGAGACTGCCAATACAGGAAGAGAAACGAAGTGCACATACCGCAGAGTGTGATCGTCGCTCCAAGATAAGGACTGCAGTTGGACGTCACTTGAGGGATCGACAATCATCTTATCTCGGAGCGCACGACAGGCAAACCTCGGCTATGTGGCCCAAGGTGGCGTAGGCGCTGGACCACCGTAAAAAGGACGTGCCGTGTAAACAATTCAGCGACAAGGCAGGGACCTACGACATAAAAGTACCAAATGCGTCGTCTACGATAAACAGACTGTTAATTAACAGATAAGCCAAACAGTCGATTTTCTGCACGGCTGGCAAGGTTGACACACGTATTTGACAGATTTTCCAGGTTTGAGATAGATAAACAACTACACTATCTATACAGCGAAGGACACACTATAGTCGAGTCAACTGGGACGTATCTGCATTGCTCATGGTCGTTTGGGCCTCCAGGGTCGCATCTCATTCTCTCTCAATCCTCAATTGCTGGCGTGTTGCGTGTGCCTTTGCTCGTTGTACTCTACAGACTCTCCAAAAAGCATTACGTGACATGTTATCGGTTCGTGGATCGGAGTACTCCGCGATATGTCGTGATTGATTGGTACCGGACGATGCTGCCAGCGGGTCACAGACTTGATCATAGTGTTGATGGCCGTTGTCGATGCTCTTATTGATACTCTCTACATATTTTGTGCCCATCGTATGCCGGGCCAGAGCAGCCTCTCAGTCTCTTCCCAGTCTCTTCTCAGCCTCTTCTCTCCCTCTCACTCTACGGTGTTCGCCGGCTCTGACCAGCCTGCGGTCTCCACTGTGTAACAATTGGCTGCACAAATCGAGGCCGACCGCGCATCCACGTCGACATCTTTATATCTTTGCACCTCTCGATATTCTCTCATATTACCCATCGCACAACTCGTTCTCCTACAACTCACTCCCCACAACACTTCACACAACCTCCAACAATGGAAAAAGCAGCGCTCCCTGAGGACCCAGACGGGGTCCCGAACCACGACAAGATAGCCGCCGTCGAAAGCCTGCCCGGAACCCCCCTTGCCGTCGATGCCGACAACACGCCTGCCGTCCTCGACCACAAGGCGGAGCGCGCCCTCGTCTGGCAGTTCGACTTGCGCCTGTTGCCTGTCATGGCCATCATGTACCTCTTCAACTCGCTCGACAAGGCCAACCTCGGCAATGCCAAGACCGCCGGCCTCGAGACCTCCCTCGGTCTCGCCAGCAACCAGTACAACATCGTCCTCAGCGTCTTCTTCGTTCCCTACGTCCTGACAGCCCCCGTCCTCGGCGTTCTGGGCAAGAAGCTGGGCCCCAGCCGCGTGCTGCCCGTCATGATGTTCTCGTTTGGCAGCTTCACGCTGCTGACCGCCTGCGTCCGCAACTTTGGCGGCCTCATGGCCCTGCGCTGGTTCCTCGGCATGAGCGAGTCGGCCTTCTTCCCGCTCGTCATCTACTACCAGACCATGTTCTACCGCCGCGGCGAGCTGGCCCGCCGCCTCGCCATCTTCTACGCTGCCTCCAACATCTCCTATGCCTTTGGTGGCCTGCTGGCCTTTGGCGTCTTCCACATCCGCAGCGGCGTCTTTGGCGCCGCCGTCGACAACTGGCGGTACCTCTTCCTGATCGAGGGCGCCTGTTCTGTGCTGTTCTCCGTCTTTGCCTTCTGGTACCTGCCGCGCTCCGCCGCCGACGCCCGCTTCCTGACGCCCGCGCAAAAGGCGCTCGCCTACCACCGCATTGCCGTCGACAGCTCCGGCGTCGTCGACGAGCCCTTTGTTCTGCGCGACGCCCTGCGCATCTTCCGCCAGCCCACCACCTGGATGATTCTGGCCATTGAGGTCTGCCTCGGCGTCCCGCTGCAGAGCGTCACGCTCTTCCTGCCGCAGATCATTGCGCGCCTGGGCTACAGCACCGTCAAGACCAACCTCTACACCGTCGCGCCCAACGTCTCGGGCGCCATCGTGCTGCTCGTGCTGGCCTTTGCCAGCGACTACACCCGCCTGCGCTTTCCCTTTGTGGCCGCCGGCTTCTTGTTTACCTTTCTCGGCTTTGTCCTGTACGCCGCCATCGACGTCGAGGCCGACCTGCACGTCGCCTACTTTGCGTCCTTCATGATGACCTGGGGCACCAGCGCGCCCTCGGTGCTGCTCGACGTGCTCTACAACAACAACGTGGCAAACGAAAACAAGCGCGTCCTGCTGACCAGCGTCGGCGTCCCCGCCGCCAACGTCATGGGCCTCGTCAGCAGCAACATCTTCCGCAGCCAGGACGCCCCGCGCTACGTCCCCGCGCTGGCCACGACCGCGGCCTTTGGCGGCACCGGCCTGCTGCTGACACTGGCGCTGGGCGCATACATGATCTGGGACAACCGCCGCCGAGACAGGGCGCAGGGCGTCGTGGTGCGGGCCAAGGACATTCCGACGGACAGGCTCTACGAGGGACCCGCGTCGCCGGACTTCCGGTGGTTCCTGTAGGGTCGCGTGGACGCTGGCCAGGAAAAGATGAAAAAGCAAACAACAAGTTCGTACGTCGATAGCAGAGGACGCATAGCAAAACAATAAAAGAAAACGCAGGCACAGCCAATCACGATGACATGTCCGACCCGTATCTGTACCATGGCCCAAGTCCTGTTGACAAGACCACGGCTTTTTCAAGGCCAGAGGCACCACTCCTCTTGACAAGGACGGGCATCAATCTGCGGCAACCGGAGACGACCGGTTGTAGGTTGTCGTCGCAAAGTCCGAGGATATCAAGCGTGTGCGCGCTTCCTTTCCCGGGGAGGAGAGAAGACACACGATCCAACGACTCAGGTCCGGCCGGGAGTTCATGAAGGAAACATAGCCAAGATGGCAAAACAATAGAAAAACAAAACATCACAACACAAAGGCAACGCTGCGTCAAATAGATTAAAAATTTTTGTTGTTTTTTTGCATGTTTTGTTTGTACCAAAACAAAAACCTCAACCCCTGTCTCCTTCCCTTCCTTTTTGGTTCCTCTCGTTCTAAACTGACAAACTGTGCGGCCCTGCTTTGTCCCAATGACGCTCGTCGTCCGTCGTACGTCGTGATTGTCGTCGTAATTGTCGTCGAGCAAGAGAGAGAGCGAGAGCGCGCTCGATTGTCGTCGAGGGACAACGAGATGAGAGGAAAGAGTTGTTTTCCCGTCCCGGCGCCGCGGGATAAAAATCAGAAGAAAAAATAAAGAGAGACAATCGGGAGGTCGTCCGAGAACTCGACAAAACAATGTTGTGTTGATCGGTCCGTCGATTGCGTTTTGCAATGTAGGTCGGTTTTTATGTGTATTTTTATTTCGTCATCCGCCGTCCCTTGGAGCCGTCCATCACATCCTCCAACCGGTACACCAACTTTACCGGACGGGGTTCCAGACGTTCTTCAGGAAACCGTCGCGCTGGGCGAGGCGGTTGAAGGAGTCATCGGCCTCACCCTGGGCACGGATGAAACCGCACAGAGCGTAGACCTGGTTCTCGCCAGCAATGGCGCGGCCGTTCTCGTCAACCTGTGGAAAAAGAACAGGGTCAGCATTTTGGTCTGGAAACAGCACTTGTCCATCCTCGTGGAAAGAAAGCCCATTCTCCTTCCTGTCTCGTCCCCGTCCTCGTCCCCCGTCCCGCCAATCCTTCTCTTGCCGACTGCCGTGTCAAGGTACCGGTCGTTCCTTTTCCAGCATCGCTCGTTCGTCTTCCATCCATGCCTGCCCTTCCTCCCTCATGACCTCCTAGCCTCGCCGTCTCGAATGTGTCGTACCTTGGCAATCGAAATCTGCACCGAGCTGTGGTCCTTGGCCTTGATGATGCGGCCCGTCGCAGAGCACTTGCGCGGGACGTACAGGTCGACGATCTCACCCTTGTCGTTCTCCATGGCTGCTGATTTGTGAGGTGGTGGTGGTAAAAGTCGTGGGTTGTTGAAGCGCTGGTGATGGTGATAGGAGAAAATTGTGTGCAAGCGGGCGCAAATTATGGTAGACACTCAAGAGAGGGTGCAATTTTCGCTAGGCCACTTTTTTTGCACCCACTGCCCCCAACCACCACTACAGACAGTGTTTTGCCCACCCACAAAGCCCAGAGGGTAGGAAAATTTTTGGTCCGAGCTAAGAGTGGTGTGGAACCGAGAAACGCACAAAATTCTTTTCCCAAAATTTGTGGATTACGAAAGACTGGACCCACTAGTACGGGCTGGCAAGGTCATCTGACTGTTCATGTGACTGCGCGACGCCAACGCGTGGCAACTTAAAGTGGGACCCACTATTTTGACAAGAGGAGCAGAGCCTGGAAGACACCACCGTGCCTGTCGACAGCACTCGCATCACGTTTTGGCGTGCCAACCGAAACCGTCACGCGCCTCCACGTAACTTTTTTTACTTTGGGCCAGACATCGCCCACGGCCGCATCGTCTATGCCATAGCCTACCCACATTTTCGCTTGCAGCACCCTCCCTCCCTGTAACACTGTCTCGTCTACGGCAACTAGGATGCGCGCTGCGCATGTCCCCACGAGCGACAATGGCTCGTAGCGAAACTCGGGTCCAGACGGGTACCGGACCGCCCGACGTTCGCGACGTCGTTCTGCTCTCCTCATCGCCCGCCCTGCCACCCGCGCGGCCTATATCGTCAATCCAAACCGCCGATACGGTCAGGCCAGCATGGCATGACCGGAGTCTTGACCTGCCCTTGCTGAGCAGTGACCCACCAGAAGCCGCGACACGAAGCGGGCCACCTCCGACTGGCGCCACACACTCGAAATACTTTGCCGACCACCAAGACGTTCTGTCGTCTCTGCTTGCTGCTCAACCGACGACTGTCGACCTGCTGCCAATTCCCCGGGAACAGCCGGCAACGTACGTCAGCGGCGACCTGGCGTCCGCCCTGCAGCGCCGCCGTGATTGGACACCGCCGCCCGTCGACACCGTGGCTGCCGCCGGCGAGATCTCCCGGTCACAACATCATGCAGACGACTGGTCGTCGTCGCCAGGCGAACTGGTGAATCGGTCAAACAGCGTCTTCAAGAGTCTTCAGACCAGCTTCGGCTGCAAGGAAGACGAGAGCCAACGGAGCAACAACGTGGCCACTGTCACAAGAGAAAGCTCGTTTACGAAACGGAAAGCCATCGAGGCGATCTCCATGGGCGATGCCGGGCGGGCGGCAAGCAGGGAGACCTCGCCGACAAAGTCCAAGGCTCAAAAGAAGGTACGGACCCTGACAGAGCTGGCCGTTGCCGCCTACGCCGACTCGACGGTGGCAGCTGGTGACACCACGACAGCTACAACGACAAAACGAATGACAAAACAGACAACAAAACGACAGGTCGAGGCCGTCGACGAGAATGTGCCAGAGGCCCGACCGGAGGTCCGCCCTGGGCTTCCCATGTCCAAGCTGCGCAAACTCAAGACGGCGCGTGCGGCCGCTGCGGCCAAGAAGCCAAGAGGGAAAAAGGCACCAGCGCCGCGCAAACCCGTGCTGCTGTCGCCGACGTCCGCGCGCGCTGCAGCCATGCGGCAGGACTTTCTGTTCGGCACATCGAGCCAGCTGGCGACGGAGGCGTCGCCCACATTTCTACGGCACCTGCACACGGCCATGCAAGCGTCCAACCAGGACGCGGACGACTGCGACGACACCGGCCGGGAGCGGAACCGCATACTCGACATCATTGACGAATTTGACTCGGAGACCAGCCCCGACGTTAGCACGGTCGACCTAAGCGGGCAGCGGACGCCAGGTCCTCTCGAAAAGGCCACGAAGACGAAGAAGTTGTGGGGTGCGGCTGCACGGGGCGAGGACGGTGTCCTGATGGACAACGTGATTGACCTTGAGGACGCCATTGAGTTCCCCGAGGACCCGCACCAGGTCATTGCCATGGCGCAGCGCGCTGCCGAAGAGGCCATCCAGAAGGAGGCTATCCAGAAGGAGGCTCACGAGGATGAGCCACCTGCGCCTACGCCGGCGTCGACGGCGACAGCAGCAGCATCGACGCAAGCGACGCAGTCCTCCCGTAGCAAGGGCAAACAGCCAGCCAAGGCAAAGGCCACAGAGGCGGCAACCACGGCTCAGACGATGGTGCCATCTGCACAGAAGGAAATGAAAGCGAAAGCAACAAAAACAACAGCAGCGTCGAAACCCAGAGCGATAAAGGCGACAAAGGCGGCAAAGCCGGCACAGGCAGCACAGGCGACAAAAGAAAACGAGGCTGTCCGGCCCAACTTTGCTGTGCTCACGACCGCCCAGCTGACCAAGAAGGTGTCCGACTATGGCTACAAGGCCATCCAAGCACGGTCGGCCATGATCACCTTGTTAAACGCGTGCTGGGATGCCCAGCACCCAAACATGGCGGCGGATGTGCAACCGGCACCAGTCGCTCTAGCTTCGACGGAACAAGTGGCGGCTCAATTAGCCCAACTCAAAGATGCCACAGCACCTACTGGCAGCGAGTCAATACAGACGCAGCCGAAACCTACAGTACCACGCATCACGAAACGAGGAGCAACCCAAGCCACGCAAACTACACAGTCTACAATCCGCGGGCTGACGACATCGCCACGAGCGTCCTATTTCCTGCCCAAGGGTACTAGATCTCCCACACCTGCACGAACGGCCGCAATCCATACCACAGCCAAGGCGACAGCAAAAGCAAGTGCAAGGGCGACCACGTCAGCACCAGCATTGAAATCAGCAGCAGCACAAATGCGCAAGGCCACGAAAGAGCGTGTTGTTTTTGAGATTGACGACTCAGAATCCGACGGCCGCTTCTCATCGCCCGAGCCTGCAGGCGGGAGGCGTCCACTCGACGAAGCCGTTGCTGTTGACATTGACGAGGACGACGAGAACGACGAGGACGATATTGTGGCGACCGACCTTGACGAGGACGACGAACACAACGCCATGGACAACGACGAGGCCGACCTGTCGCTGGCCGACGCACCGCTCACCTACGAGCAGTCGGAGCTGTTCCGCTACATTGCCACGGCCGTCACCAGTGCGCCGCCGACCAGCGACCCGACGGCACCGTCTTGGCACGAGAAGATTCTCATGTACGACACCATTATTCTGGAGACGTTTACGGCCTGGCTCAACGACGGGCCGTTACGCGCTGCTGGCTATGCGGGTGTTGACGTGGCGCCGCTCGATGTCAAGAAGTGGTGCGAATCCAAGAGCGTGTGCTGCACCTGGCGCAAAAATTTACAGGGAAAGGAGAGGAAGTGGTGAGGGCAGCACAGGCGCTGCATCTTTATATATTTGGACAGGCGCTTATGATACTTGATGATTTGGAAACATGATACATTTTGTTTATGCGTTCCCTTCTTATTTTTCTCCACCGTTTTGTAGCGACCAATGGACGACGTCCTCGGTTTATTTTGTTTTAGGCCCCCATTCATAGTCACTGCATCTCTCCGCATGGCATGCATACATAGGACGAACGATGGCTTTGCTGAAAGTTATGCACAATGGGGCAGACAAGTGCGGAGAAAGCTCCGTCTTTCCAAGGCTTCGGGGCCGCTCCCGCTACTTTCTCCGGCCAGAACGCAGGCCCACAGCACCGCTATCACAGAAGCGCGCCAGGCTGGCCAACCTCGGCATCAACGCTAAGCCGCTAATCCGCTAAGCCGCTAAGCGTTATCCGCCCACCGCTCAACAACGACAACAAACTGCTGCCCTGTCCACACGCTGAATCGCACGAACACAGCACGGCTGGCTCGGGGTCTTGTCTTGTCCTGTCTCTCCTCGCTCCGTCGCTCTTTCACCGGACAGTGGCAGTTCTGCATCTGCCACGCCATGCCCGGTCTACGTCCAATGCGGGCACCATCTCGGCTTACACTTCCCATTGCTAGTAGTCACCACCATCAGCGACGACTCCTCTTTCACGTGCTGCGACGGGCATCGAATGCAGTCCAGTCGATCCAGGAGCTACACCAATACTTGCGCCAGCCATTGCGACCTACCTTTTGCCGGCGCAGATCCTACACTCTCTCGACATTCCATCGTGTTGTCCATGGTGTCCACTCCTCATCTCCCAACACCCTCACATCCCGCCCTTGCTCTTTGACCCCCATCTCGACCTCAGGCTCAGCCTCTTCATTCGTCCGGCGCGCCTTACATACAACAGCCGCACTCCGCGACACATCCGACGTCGACGCCATGCCTGCTGACCAGAAGAACAAGGCGAAGGCCGGTGGTCCGTCCAAACCACCTAGTATCCCGGCTCCCAGTGCCAGCGTCGTCGTCATCTCGCCCCAAAACGAGATTCTTCTGTTGCACCGCCGACAGTCGGGCACATTCGCGTCCGCCCATGTCTTCCCGGGTGGCAACCTCAGCTCCTTCCACGAAGGTAGCACGACACCGGCCATTGACAGCCCCGAGCGCCACGTGGACGGGCCGGCGTACCGCTTGGCCGCCATCCGCGAGACCTTTGAAGAGAGCGGCGTGCTGCTGGCGCGGGCGGCGGATCAGGCGGCTGTTGCGTCCACCGAGAATCGGGCGCTACTTCAAGTCGAGGAGAAGGCGAGCAAGAAGGCGCGCGTCGGCGTAGCCAACGACAAGGTCCGCTTCGAGGAGTGGCTGTCAAGTGTTGGCGGTGTTGCTGACTGTGGTGAGTCCGTCGTCGTCACAAATATGGAAATGCGAACGCACCGCTAACCGTCAGAAAACTTGATACCATTCACGCGGTGGTTGACGCCGCCCAACCTCAAACGCCGGTACACGACGCAAATGTACCTGTATTTCCTGCCCCTCATCGACCATACAAAGACGACGTCCGCCGCCGGTGCCGCCGCCGGTATTGACAGTAACAGCGGCAACGGCAACAACGGCGGCGCGTCTGCCGACCAGACCGAGGTCACCGAGGCCGAGTGGGCCAGCGCCGCGTCCTGGATCACCCGCGCCCGCAACAACGACATCATCCTCTTCCCGCCCCAGCTCTACATCCTGTCGCTGCTGGCACCCCTCCTCCAGGGCCCCGCCGCCTTGTCGGCCGGCAATGCCAACGTGTCGCCCGCCGAACATTACGCCGCCGAGCGGCGCAAGGTCGCCTCGTTCCTCCACGACGGCCCCGCGCCCGGCGAGGACAAGGCCACGTTTGTGCCCTGGGCCGACCGTGTCATCAGCCCCCGCGTCGTTGGCAAACTGGCCGACGACGCCCGGGGGCGCTCGGTCATGGCCCTCGACTACCCAGGCCCCGAACTGAAAAACAGCGGTCGCGGCGGCGATTCGTATCGGGTGGTCGTCGTCGGGAACATGCCGCCCGGTCCTCCGCGCGATTTGGAACTTGCGCTGCGGGCCGACGTGATGCCGCAGGTGGTGGCCAAGCCCAAGATCCAAACGACGGGCAAGCTGTAATCTACGTTCGTGGCATCACAGACGGAGAATGGATCTCACTGTATATAGTCCGTGATTCCGTGATTCCGTGATTCCGTAAAACGTCGTATTTAATATCACGAATCTTATGAGTACGACGCGACCCAATCGTCACCATAGCCGAACGTTGTGCACTCCTAGTTGACTGCGGGCGGATTAGTTGATTGGCCAGACATGTACATGTTGTGCCACATGCCGCCTTACACGCCTCACGAGTCTAAATGATGGCGGCAGCTCTTACATCGGCTTCTAATGCGTGCCTGGTTCTTTTCTATGACGTGGTGGGTACAGATAGCTCCACGTGACCGTTCGCCGAGAAGAAGTACTCCAACAACCCAAGTAGAGGGCATGTGGCAATGCTGCTTCGTGCTGACAGCGAACGCAAAATTCTTGCTTTTCTTTAGAAAAGAGGTTAAATTCAAGCATATCGGTCGCGGAGGATTCCGGCTGCGGAATGCCTGCCGGGGTTGCGTTGAAATTGACTAAATACTACTCCGTAATGCGTCCGAATTCTCAGTCAGAAGAGCACTGTAAGTCTGTAAGATACTCACTGTGGGCGCGCCATGTATGTGGATCGTCTTGGCAACTTAAAAAGTGTTCCTGCTGCTCGGTGTCGGCGCCAATCTCCCAATGCGGCCGAATGCGCCTGCAGGCTGTAAGTCTCGCTTTGTGGGGCGTTTGTCCGCTCCTTCCTTGCCGTGATCCCGTTTCCCTCATAGTACGAACAGAAATAGGACAAAACAGAAAAAGTTCCGTGGAAAAGCCGCCGTGCACAGCTCCTTCCCTCCCCCCAGTCCTTCCTTCCTGCCTCCATGAATCGCACCTGCCATTCCGCATCGATGGGTACCTCGGGTCTTGCATGGCCAAGAGGAGTGTGCGACAAGAGGCAAGGACTGCACGAATCGTGCTTGCCGTCGTCGGCCTCGAACCCCGTGAAACCTTCTGTTCCAGGCCCGACCTGTTCTCGGAGCCTTTTTTTCTTCTTTTCGCGGCCTTCTATTTTCTAGACGTTCTAGCGGGGGCCCCGTCTTGCGGCTTGTGAATGTTTCGCCTATCGAGTAATTTACACGCCGAGCTCTGCACGTAAGACACGACACTGAATCGGGCTTAACTTCGACCGCTTGACAGGGCCACTGCAGCCGGCGCGGCTGGCGCCTTCTGGCCTTGTGACTGTTTTTGCGACTTTTTCCTGCTTCTGACGAAAATGACATAAGCGCCCTAGGAGCTACTTCTGGCGCCCGCCAAATGCCAGACAATCGCGCTGTATCTCAAGACTGACCCGCAAGCATGTCGTCTCAACATTCAGTTAAGCTGCAGTCGCTCCTCCCCGATTCGGCATGGATTTTTGTGTTTCCCATGTCCTCGTCCGCCATGCACAGCTCCTTCCTCACGTCTCCCCCGTTCCTTCCGTCAATCACATCGGATTGCTACACTGCCGATGATTTTTGTGCACGAACCCACCCATTCCTTCCTTTTCAGATTTGGGGCAGGTATTGGCAACTTCCTTCGCACCACATGTCGCCTTTGCCTCCTCCCCATTTTACTAGTCTGCCATAAGTCAGCAGAACCACCCCGCCATCGAACTCCCTGCTCTGCATTTGACGATTCTTCCTTTGTCCCATGGGCAGCTTCCCATCTCTCCCAGACCCTTGCAAATTCCAGCCTCCTGTTCCTCTTTTTCCTCAGACGTGTGCCAATCCAACTGCCGACAATTGCGACCATCCAGGGACACCGCCAACGAGAATTGGAGATGAGACTTTTGTCTGGCTGCTTCTGCTCTCGCAAGTACACCCTGCATCTAGCACGGCGGCCGGCAGTCTTCTGATTCTGAGCCGCTCATTGGCTGTCGCCGTCGATTTTGCCCACTTCTTTTTGGCCATCGCCTTGACGGCTTCGTCCACACTTGGCTTATTACGGCTATCTGCCCCATTTTCTTTTCTTTTCTTTGTTTTCTTTCTTTTGCTGTCTCTCGTCGACACCTTGCGTCCTCTTGTCCCTCCAATTCTCTGGCTGCATCTGGTCGGCGTCTTGATCTCGTCCCTTGTCTCATCCTTTCCTCTTCCCCTTTTGGTACTCTTCTCTTCGGCGACCTTCGCCTAGTCCTTCATCCGACGTCGCTGTTTGCGCGTACCTCTCTCCCACTCTCTCTCTCATTTCCTCTCCATCCTCTCGTCGCCCACGTCTACATCTCCCCCGCACCACCCTTCTCTAACCGAACCATGGCCGACAATTCCTTCAACCTCCCCCTCCAGCAAACGCCCGACCTCGAATCGCCCTCGCCCACCATCACACCCCTTCATGAGGCACATCCGCCACTCGCCCCGTCGGGCAACCACAACAACCACAACCAAAGCCACGGTCACGGCCACGGCCACCATGTCGCCGGCCAGGCCCATGCGCATGCTGCCGCCCAGCCCATGCCGCCCATGGCGGGCGCCACCGTCTACACACCCAACACCGCGCCGAGCTCCGAACTGAATCCCCGCAGCTGCGTGACATGTCGCCGCCGCAAAGTGCGCTGCGATAAGCTCATGCCCTGCTCCAATTGCCGGCGAGCCATGGTGCCCTGTGTCTTCCCCGCACCCGAACGCGCCCCGCGCCGGCCGCGGCGCAAAGACCCCTTGTCGCTCAAGCCGCACCAGTCCAGCGAGCGCGAGCTTGAGCTGCTCAAGCGTCTGCGCAAACTCGAGGGCGTCGTCGAGGAGCTGAGCGGCCAGGTCGAGATGGAGGCCACGAGCGGCAAGCTGCCCGCGAGCAACAGCAATTCACCCGAGGCCGCCGCTGCCGGCAGCGACGGCGCTGCACCGCGCAGCAGCCTCGACCACGGCACGACGCCGAGTGCCTCCAGCTCGTGGGGCCAGTCGCCCAAGCTGCCCAACACCCAGGGACCAACATCGGGCAACAGTCCCGGCCGTCTAATCGGGCGCAACTCGAGCTACGGCGCGCTCGTAAAGCAGACCAAGGACACACAGAAGCAGCTCGGCCGGCTCATGATCAATGACTACGGCCGGTCACGCTACGTGAGCAGCGCCTTCTGGAGCAAGATCAACGACGAGGTGTGTATCATTTTACCTTTTTGTGTGTTTTCCTGTGCACCTGACTATGTTCCCGCACTTGCTAATCACGCTTTGCTTGTAACGTATAGCTCGACGAAATCCGCGCAGAGACACAGCGCATCTCCGACTCCGAGAGCGACCTGTCCGATAACGAGAGCACACCCGGCCACGAAGAAGACCGGCCCGAGGCCGACCACCATGCCTTCATCTTCGGCTTCCAGTCCACAACCGTCGATCTGCGCCCGCTCCACCCGCTGCCGTCGCAAATACCCTATATCTGGCAGGTGTACCAAGAGAACGTCGACCCCGTCGTCAAGATCCTGCACATCCCAACGACAAGCAAAGTCATCCGCGATGCACGCACCAACCTCGACAATATTTCCCCGGCTGCAGAGGCTCTCATGTTTGCCATCTACTACGCCGCGGTCAACTCATTAGACGAGAGCGAGATTCATACCAACTTTATGACCGAAAAGAACACTCTGCTCAACAAGTACCGCTTCGCCCTTGAACAGGCCCTCGCCAAGGCCAACTTTTTAATCTCGTCCGACCTCGTTACACTGCAAGCCTTTGTGCTGTTGCTCGTGCTCGTCCGCCGTCAGGAAGATACCCGGCTTGCATGGACGTTGACGGGACTGGCCATCCGCATTTGCCACTCTATTGGGCTTCACCGCGATGGCACCAACTTCTCAACCCTATCACCTTTCGAAATCGAGATGCGCCGTCGCCTGTTTTGGGCACTCTGCATCCTCGATATGCGCTGCGCCGAGGATCAAGGTACCGACCTGACCATCCTTGAGCAGGGCGTCGACACACTGCCGCCTCTCAACATCAACGACACCGACATTAGCCCCGAGAGCACATCGCTCCCTCCCTCCCGTGTGGGCGCCACCGACATGACCTTTGCCCTGATCCGTTTCGAAATCTGCCGCGTCGCGCGTCGCCTGCATGCTATCCATTCGGCTATGGGCCCGATTGAGGCAGGCGATGCGATGATGACGCTCGAAGACCGCGAGCGCATGATCCACGAGGTATACGACCGTGTCGAGAACGTGTATCTCAAACACGGCGACACACACAACAACGCCATGTTCTGGGTGGCGGCGAACATTGCGCGCGTCATCTGCGCCAAGATGACACTCGTCATCTACCAGCCGGTCCTGTTCCCCGGCCCAGCCAACGAAAATATGTCGCGCGACGTCCGCAACCGCCTGTTCACGGCCTGCACGGAGCTCTTTGAGTACAGCTACATTCTGACCATGGACCAACGCACCCGGCAGTGGCGCTGGCTGTTCCAGACCTATACCCAGTGGCAGGCGGTGGCGTATGTCTTGATCGAGGCGGGCCGGCGGCCCTGGAGCGCCTCGGTCGAGCGCGCCTGGAACGGCCTCAACTCGATCATGGCGTCCAGCAAGCCACACGACCACGAAAAGATGACGGACAATGCGTCGCTGTTTGTGCCTCTCAAGACCCTCTACAACAAGTCGCGCAAGCACAGAAACGCCGAGATTGAGCGGCTGCGTGCCGACCCGGCAGAAGTGGCACGCCTCGACAAGGAGGATCGTTCGCGCCTCAACCCCACCATGTTCTCTGCCTACCACGGCAGCCTCGACGGGCTGCAGTGGCGCGAGCGCTGGCTGCGCCTGGTCGGCGCGCCGCAGCTCATAGACGAGCCGGCGGCCGTCTCGACGGCCGCGTCTTCGATGAACGCGTCGACGCAGAACCCCTCGACACCCGCCGGCGATCTGGCGACCAACAAGGCCGGCGGCGGTCTCCAGCTGCAGCAACAACTGCCACAGCTTTCAGTGCAGCAGCTGAACCAGAGCCAGCAGCAGCAACAACAGCAACAGCAACAACAGCAAGGCGAAGCCATATCCAGCGACCCACAATACCCAGCCAACAAGGTCCTTGACAAGGTCTTTTCAAACGCGACGTTTGAGCCTACCGATCTGTACCAGGTCCTGACCCTCAGCAAGGGTGCCAACGGCGGGCCCGCCGAGGTGTTTGGCTCGTTTGCCGGCGCGGACATGCCGCGACAGGACATGACGCTGGCCACATTCGCCACGGACCCGTCCCTGGCGTTTTCCAACCAAGGTATGGCTGGTGGAGCTGGTGGTAGCGACAACGGCAATGGCAGTGGCACCAGTGCCACCACCGCGCAGGCCACCGATACCACGCCGCTCGTCGACGCGATTGTCAAGGACTACCCGCCGCCGTGGCTGTGGACCAACGACAGCGTGGACAACAATACCAGCCAGTTCCCGAGCATCCTGGCCGATGGCGGCGACGTGAAGATGGATGACATGGACGAGAACTTTGACTGGCAAGACTTTAGCGAGACGCTGGGCGGCATGTCCAACGGCGTGTGGAGTTCGCACGGTCTGTAAAGCAACGCGGCCTGGCTGTTGTTCTTATTGGTACATGGAGTACGAATCAAAAGGGTTTACCTTAAGCACGGACTATTTGAGCATTGAAACGGGGGTCGACGGAGTTTTTATATTTATTTGTATCATATTTTCTATTTTTATGAATTTTTTTGACATTTTTGGCGAATATATTTTATACAAGCGGATATTTTGTCATATTACACTTTTGAGATGCACCGTGTGCTTCAATGCGCATTCTTGTTGGTGTCCTCATCGTTGTTCAAGGATGGGGGTGTCCCAAACACGGAAAACTGATATCTGTAAAAAGGTTTTGATTGCTTACACTTCACTAGTGAGTGTTGTCTTTCTTATTGGTACTTTTTTCGCGGCAAAGTACCGTGGTGGAAAAGACGTTCTGAGATGCAGTCGCAAAGTACAAGGCTTAGCGCCTGTCCGACAGCTCTAGATGCGACCCACTTTTCCGCTCCATTAGGCCCAGCTCCACCGCACTGCCTGCAGCTTCACGTCACCCAGCATCAACAAACACACTTCACCTCGACGTTACGCGTCCTCACGACAAACCCTCGACTGCTCCTCTCCAATTCCTCCCCAACATGGATGACCGCCGGGCATGGCGCCTGCTGCCGGCCGCGCACCCGGATGTGCCGGTCCTCCTCGTCGCGACGTCGTTTGGGCCGGCAGCGTACAGCGTGTACGTGACGGACCTGGCGCACGTCTGGGCCGAGCGGCTCGAGCGCCGCGCCATTTGCATGCGCGCGTTCCAGGAGAACACGACGATTGACCCGAGCTACGACAATGAACAGATGGACGTGTTCCTGGGCAAGCTGCAGGCCGCCTTGGCGGGCGACACCAACGCCGGCGGTGACGGCGATGTCAACGGGCGGCTGTCAATGGCCGCCGCCCCGAACGCCGACGGCGACCTGGTGCTGCACATCACCTCGGCGCTGCCCGGCGGCCTGCCGCCGCTCCAGTGGCCGGTGCATCTCAAGCGACAGCCGGCGGCGGCGGTTGCGGCTGCGCTCGTGCTGCCCCTCCTGCACGACCGTGCGGCACACCAGCGCACCGAAGCGCGGCTCGTGGCGGCGCTGCAGGACAAGGACGCGGTGATCAACAAGCTGGCGGACAAGCTGGAGGCGATGGGGGCGGGTGTGGAGAGTGCGTTCCCGACGCTGGTCGGTAGTGCTGGTGGCGCTGGCAGCGGTGGCGGCCGAGGCGGCGGGCGCAGGGTCGCGCGGGCGGCCATGGAGGCGCGGGTACGAGGACTGGCGCGGTTCGACGAGACCACGTTCCGGAAACAGATGCAGGCGGAGGATGTCCGAAGGCAAAGGCAGACGGACGAGGACGTCGCCGATGCCACGAGCACGGTCACCCAGCTGGTGACAGCGGCCTTTGGCAGCGGGAATGAGCTTCGGTACGACGCCGACATGGATGCAGGAGCAGCGTCTCCGTCGTCGCCCAGCCTCGACGGCTGGTGGCAGGAGCTGGGCACGGGACTGGGCGTGCCTCTGAAGCGCACTGGGCCAGCCACGGGCAGGAACAGCCAGCAATCTGGGTCCCGTAACGACCGCGACGCCGACGTCAGCGACGACCATGGTGACGATGCTTTCCAGGAGACGACACCGAAGAAGACCAAGGTGGCGGCGGCGGCAAAGAAGAACGCGGCCCCCAAGGACGAGGCTGACGAAGCAAAGCCCGACGAGGACGAGCCTCCATCACCGACACCTGCCAAGTCAAAGGCGGGGCTGGGCAAGATTGGCCGTCTTGGTGCCATAGGAAAGAAGTCCAAGGCAGAAAGCCCACCGCCGCAGCCGCCCGTAGGAGACAGAAGAGACGACGCGGGCGACGAAACAGCGTCTGATCCTGACGATTTGGAGATGCCAACGACGAGGGCGACAGAGAAACAGGAGGCCAAGAAGGCGGTTGGCGGCGGCGACGACGAGAAAGAGCCAACACCTACGGTAACCACGGCATCATTACGGACGAAGCCAGCAAGGGGAGGACTTGGACGCATCGGTGGGAAGAAGGAGAAGCAGCCTACGCCGGAGCCAGAGCCAGAGCCAGAGCCAGAGCCAGAAGCCGAGCCAGAGCCGGAACCGGAACCGGAAGCAGAAGCAGAAACAGAAGCAGAAGCAGAAGCAAAAACAGAGCCAACACCGCCAAAGAAGTCGACGGCCAAAGCGGCCAAAGGTGGTCTGGGTCACATTGGCAAGGGAAAGGCTGCGGCGGCGAAAAAGGAGGCCTCAGACGACGAAGACACGGGCAAGCGGAAAGCAGCACAGGAGGACGAAGAGACAAAGCCAGCGGACGCGCCACGGCCGCCCACAGAGGACGCCAGCAAGAGGGCCGAGGTGCTGCAAAAGGCGGTAGAGAAGCACGCGGCACCCGTACGCAAGAAGCGCAAGTTTTAACTGAACAACGGCCGAGCGTGGCCGGCACGATGACAGATGAATGTATGATATGTACAGAACAAACGTGCTACGGTACACAAAGAATCATGATCGACGACAATACTGATTGACAAACGAAAGCCTCCCCCCTCGCATCTTAGTTGAACCCCTTCCAGACGTTGGTGCAGGTCACGTCGAGGGCGGTCTCGTTCTGGTTGAGGCAGTAGGCCTGGTTGCCGCCGCTGGGGCTCACGACGTCGATGTTGGTGGCGGAGATGGCGCTGCAAACGGCGGTGGACGAGCAGGCAAAGGCGGCGATCTGGGGCGCGTACTTGGCGGAGGCGACGCCGTGGAAGTTGCGGAAGACAATGTCGGAGATGGTCAGCGGGCTCGGGTACTGCTGGCAGAGGGTCAGGTTCTTCTGGCCGTAGCACTGGGTGATTTCGATGGCGTAGTCGACGCCGTCGATGCGCATGCCGTCGTAGGTGATGTTGCGGACGCGGCCGTCGCCGCCGCCGCCCTGCAGGTCGCCCGACAGGGCGGAGGGCGTGTTGGGCCAGACCTTGATGCGGGCGCCGTCGGTGGCGCCGTGCATGCTGACGTTGCCGACCCAGACGTGCTCGACGATGTCGTAGGCGCCGACGTACTGGCCAAGGCTGCCGACGCTGATGCCGTGGCTGCCCGTGCAGGAGAGCGACGCGACGAGGATGTGGGTGCTGTTGGGCTTGAAGGACACGCAGTCGTCGCCGTTGACGACGACTGAGTTGAGGATGGCAATGTCGCTGCTGCGGTACGTGTCCCAGCCGTCGGTGTTCTTGGCGACGTGGGCGCTCGACGAGGCGCCCGCAATGGAGATGTCGCTGAAGACGACGTTGCTCGCGTTGGCGACGAAGTGGTAGTACATGGGGCTGAGGCGCAGGTGGAGGTCGGCCACGACGCTGTTCTTGAGCCCGTCGATGCCCACGAGCACGGGCCGCAGGGTATAAATGTCCTGGGCGTACAGGTCGAACCAGACCTGGCCGTTGCCGTGGAGCGTGCCGCCGCCGTAGATGAAGACGTTCTCGCCGCCGAGCTTGAAGAAGCTGGTGACGTTCTGGAAGCCGAAGCGGAACGAGTTGGCCTGCCAGTAGTCGGTGTCGTTTGTGAACTGGATCGTTCCTTGGATGTCTGGGGACGATGTTAGCGACGGTGCTCCCAGTTCACAGTGTTTGATTGTTGCGGCTGGAGACCCACCGATGTCAATGTCCTTGAGAAAGGTCCAGTCCATGGCCGTGCCGACCAGGTACATCGTGTCCGCGCGGAAGACGACATGACCGCCGTGATTGCACGCGTGGAAGGCCGACATGATGTTCTTGGAGTCGTCCGTTACGCCGTCGCCGTGCGTCTGGACATAGCACACCTTGTTGCGCGGCGGCGGGATGGGGATCGGCAGACGCGGCTGCTTGGGATGCGCCACGATGGTGGGCCGCGTCGACACATGGCCGTCCGGCTTGCAGGGGCCGTTGCATTTGCCGTTACCTTTACCATTGCTAGGCGCGGCAGCGGCGGCGGCGGCGAGCGACACGAATGCCGTGACTATGGTGAGGACCTTCATGGCGGCGATGGATGCGAGAGTGTAAAAGGCCTGGCGAGATGCTGTCTCTCGGGAACACCGGCTAATCAAGTAAATTAATTGCCCGTCTGTCTGCAAGGCGCCGATGGGTCTTCCGTCAGACAGCCCTACCACTCTGTGCGGAACGTGGCCGTCTTATGAAGATCGGTCTGTCCGTCGTCTAGCCTCCATTGCACACGTGGACGGACTTTCTACTTTCTCTATATGCGTTCTCCTTCTTCTCGTGGGAACGCAAGCACCGAGAGCAAACCAAAGCTGTGTGTTTTTCCGTGCGCTTCTCCGCAAGCTTCTCGGCGCGCTTCCCCGCTCCGAGGTGGAAAGCGACTGGGCACAATGGAGATACCAGAGGCAGGAAATGCAACCCTGCGATCGACAGCGATGCCCAGTGATGGCCAGCCAAAAAGGGACAAGATCGTGTGTTTTGCGGCCGCGGCCAGTTCGGATGCCGCTGCCAATCTTTGCCCAGACGGGCGGAGAACGGCCACAAGGGCAGGACAGAAGCATGATCCGACTGAGAAGGACGCGTGGGCACGGCCATCGTACATTCGCGTCATACACGACCGTCCATGGCCCATGGTCTACGACCTAAGCGGCATCTCGGCCTTCACCCACTGCTCTCAGCAAAATTTCTTTTCATTATACCCAGTGGGAAATTTGACAGCGACGCGGCCAGCTGTGCATGCTGGATTTTTGGCATTTTGTCTGAAGGCCCCCAATCGCACATGACAATGACAGGGACTAGCCAGCGTCGACGTTGTGCTGCCATCCTGGCCACGAGGCTGTCGAGAGGGGGCGCTCAATGGGGGAATTGTAGAGGAAATCTACCTATTGGTGGAAATTTGCGTCCAATGTTGCGATAGGAGAGCTAAGGCTGCAGAGGCACGACGATCACCAGCGGCGCGCCGTCTGCAGCGGAGAGAACGAAGCAGTTTGTTCTCTAGTGCTTTGATTTATTTCGTTGTCCTTGAATCGGTGTGATTTGATGAAGATGGCTGCTCCAACCAAATATTTTATTCATTATGTGATAGAATGTTTATCATTCTCGTAGACGACATCCCAATGAAAGAAACCAGCTCTATTCTTTGAAAACAACAGGAACAGAATCGTCAAATTCTCACATTAATCCACTGCTACGGGGTAACCACAACGTACGTAATTGAAGAGAAATGAGAGACGTTGCTTCTGGCGACATCGTTACTTCAGATTGAAGGTGAGAGGTGGACTCGCGGTACTTTGAGATTGGCGCCGGCATGTGCGAAAACAATGTACCACATCGCATTGCCAGCATGTAAGGTGATTGGCTCTTCAAGACCCACTTGGCAGCAGGACAACCCACTTTAACGTATAATCACGTGCATATACTTCCGTTCATTGTCAGCCAAGGGCACGTGACTTTTACCAGAGTAGGGTTTTCATCCATCGTGGTGCGGAAAAACGTTTTGTGGCGGGGCGGAAAATGTTTTGGTGCCAAAAATTCACCCACTTTGGCAGTGGAGCACTGCTGTGCCTGGCCTGTGAGAGCAGAGGGCTTTGCACCAATTTTTTTTTTCGGCTGGCTTTTCTGTCTGGGTCGAAGACATCCGTTCACGATCTTTCTGTACCGCCCCTCCCCCGTTTTGACATCCTTGACTTTTCTCTCCCCAACCGACGACAACCTCCTCCGACACAACACCCTTTCTTTTCCACACACACACAACCGTCGCAATGGCCAAGCTTTCGTAAGTTGCATTCCTGTCGGAACCGAGCAGAGCAGAACGAATCGGACTGCGTTGGATGGAGTTGGATGGAGTTGCAGACAGTTGCCAGACCAAAAGACCAAAGACCGCATGGACAACACCACCGACGACACCACCGACGACAGGCGAGACGACCGACCGCATGGCGAGACTGCATCGACGAAGACCGGGCAGAGACCACGTCGCGATTTTGATCGAACCTGTATACCAGCATCGGGACGAGACGCGGCTGTGTTGAATTTGTTGCGCACCGGCTGGCATGGGCAGCTTGTTGTCAAGATCTACGGACGACGTTTGGGACTACAGAGACGGCGTGTTTCGCGACAGACCCGGCCCTGCCGCCCGTATGCTGTTCTGCGAACTCGTCACGCCGACCCGACGGTTTTGCTTTTCACGACCACGACACACTCGACTATGCTTAAACGACAATGACAAGAGGCTTCTGAGCAGCCATTAGAGCATCGAAACTTCGAGACGAGATATACACGACCCTAGTCCGCCGTCGACGGCTTTCGAACTGGTGGAATCCCGGGCTTCTGGCAACTGGCAACGGACTGACAAACTGCGTCTGTCGCACTGCATCCGACGCCGTCTGATCCGACGCAATCTGAATGGCTCAACTCTATCCATGTGCATACCCACTAACATCTCCCTCCCCCCGCAGTCGTGGTGCCCCCGGTGGCAAGCTCAAGATGACCCTCGGTCTCCCCGTCGGTGCCATCATGAACTGCTGCGACAACTCCGGCGCCCGCAACCTGTACATCATCTCCGTCAAGGGCATCGGCGCCCGCCTGAACCGGCTACCGGCCGGCGGTGTCGGCGACATGGTCATGGCCACCGTCAAGAAGGGCAAGCCCGAGCTGCGGAAGAAGGTCCACCCGGCCGTCATTGTGCGCCAGTCCAAGCCGTGGAAGCGCACCGACGGTGTGTTTTTGTACTTTGAGGACAACGCCGGCGTCATTGTCAACCCCAAGGGCGAGATGAAGGGCTCGGCCATTACGGGCCCCGTCGGCAAGGAGGCCGCGGAGCTGTGGCCGGTATGTCAAACCCCCTCTGTATGCTACCGCAGTTTTGGACAGTCCACGTGCTAACTCGTACCACCAGCGTATTGCCAGCAACTCGGGTGTCGTGATGTAGGGGGATTTCCTTTTTTTTGTTTTGTTTTTACGGGCATACAATCGAAAAACGGACATCAAGGAAGAGCGGAAAGAAAGGAAAGGAAAGAACAAAGAGGAAGCAGGAAAAAAACGGAAGATCATATACTTCCGTGGCAACGACAGACCGGGGGAGTTTTTATTTTACTTTATTTTCCATTTGATCCTCGACTGTTCTTTTTGTACGTCTTTTTTTACGTCTCATGTATTCCGTCGAAGAATACCTTTTGTCCTAGGAAAAAAAAAGAAAAGTTTTCAAAACTCTCCTTTCGCTCGCCAGCATTTGTGCTGGTCGACGACATTTGTTCACGTAGATGCAAGCGACAATGTATGTATACGTACTGTGTGTATTGTATGCTGTGTCTGGTGTCTCGTTTTGAACTTTGAAAACAACACAAAAGACACAGAAAAGACGGAACAATGAAAAGCTGGTAAAGGTCAAGCAACCAGAATTAGACAGTTTGGGTAGACGTCAACGACGCGAGAATGCAAGACAACGGACAGGAAGAGAAGAAACGAAATGAGTGAACCAAAAACAGAACAGCAGGGCTAATACCATGCAATGCACCTCCTTTTTTTGTATAATGCATCCAACGCCCCAAGCAAAAGGGTAAACAAGCAAACAAATGGGGAAAATCCGCGGAAGTGTGAGAGCAGAAATAAACAGAAAAGAAAGGAAACTGCAAAAGCATTAAGAAACAAGAACACAAGAAAACAACCTCTGACAGGCCACCGCTGCAACAATGTAGAGTGCCGCCGCCGTCGCGTCACTGTCACAATCGTCCATCACAGCCGTCCTCGGTTCGACGGGGACCAGCAAAGGCAACGTCTGGGCGCTGGCCCAGCCGCAGACACCGCAGAGACTCCTAGGCCTCTTGGCGGCTGCCCGCATACATGCCGCTGTTGTTGTTCGGGTGGCCATTGCCCGGGTGGCCACCGTGGTGGCTGCGGTGATGCGGAGGGTGGCCGTCGTAGGGACCCGGGTTGCCCATGTCCATGTGGTGATGGTGGTAGGGGCTGACCGTGTAGTCCATGTGGTGGGGCGGACCGCCCATATGGCCCGGGTGACCCGGGGGTCCAGGGGGACCTGGCGGACCTGGCGGGCCAGGGGGACCACCGATGGACCCACTGGTCGCGGCACGGCCTTGGGCCTGCGGACCGGGCGAGCCGTCGGAGCCGCTGCCGGCAGGGTGAGCGGCGACGGCAGCAACTTGCTGGGCCTGCTGAGCGGCGGCCTTTTTGGCGGCGAGGGTGGCCTTGCGCTTGGCGACGGCGGCCTGCATGGAACCATTGGCCCAGCGAGCTGTCGGATAATGTTAGCAGGGAACAGGCAGCGAGCAAAGGAGACTGGGGGATACGTACTCTTCATCGAGTGGCTCATCTTCTCGCTCTTGGTCATCTGGCGGTATTCCTTGTCGTCGCTGGGCGTGCCGGACTCGGCACCGGGCGTGCTGCCCGGACCACCGGGGCCAGAGGGGGTGCCACCGAGACCAGGACTGACGTAGCCGTGGTCGGCGGCACCAGGACCACCACCACCAGGACCGCCAGGACCGCCACCGGGCGTGTGGGGCACAAACTGGGTGTGGTTGCCGGGGTTCATGAGCATGGTGGACGATGATGCGGATGACGACGCGCCGCCGAGGCTGTGACGATGCCCACTGCCACCACCACTACCACCCGGTGTGTTTGGCCCGCCGTTCTTTGCATTGGGCATCATCTGCGTAAAGGCGTGGACGCCTGCAGAGGGCGCGACGGGCGCAGGCGTATAGTTTTTGATCTTGAAGGTGGTCCGCTGGCGACCCGAGGAGGGTGGCGCCGTCGCCGCGGCCGAAGATTGCTGCTGCTGCTGGCTGGGTGCGGGCGCCAGGCTGTTGACACGCTGTGGCGGCGGAGGTCCTTGTGGGTGGTTGTACGCGTGCTGCTGCGGCGGTTGCGGCGGAGGCGGTTGGCCGTGGCCGTGGCCGTGGCCGTAGTACATGTCCTGTCGCTGGTAGGGCATGGGTGGACCATAGGGGTGCTTGTAGCCTCTCTGCTGCTTCTGCTGCTGCGGCTGCTGTTGCTGATGATGGTGAGGCGGTGGCGGCGGTGCGTGATGACCATAGTAGGCCGACGACGCCGACGGATGCGGGTCCATGGGGCTGTGGCCATAATAAGGAGAAGGGTGCTGAGAGTGGTGCGGGTGCGGCTGTTGCGGCTGGTAGGGATCGTACGGCATCGCACTGTGCATCGGCGGATATTGCTGGCTCTCGGCCACTGGCGTCGCATGGGTGTTGTTGTTGCTGTTGCCATTGTTGTTGTCGTTGGGATCGTCCATGGTGGACTGCATGCTGGTGTCGGCCTCCTCCTGCACAGATGCCGTCGTCCGCCGACGGCGCTTCTGCTTCTTGGCGGGCGGGCCGTGGGCGTTGGCTGCCGCGGCATCGTCGTCGTCGTGTTGGGGTTGCTGCGACCGGTGGTCCTGCTCGTTGTCGTTGTCATTGTACTCATTGTCGCGGTCGTCGTCAACGCCGTTGTGGACAGCGCGGAACTTGCGGCGACGCTTGGGCCGCAGAGCATAGCTGGAGTCGTCGGCGTTGTTGGCGGCACCGTTCGACGAGGCCGACGAGGGAGGACGGGCGTGCTCGTCGTCGTTGTCGTCGTGGCGGTCACGATCGCGGTGGTCACGACCACGGCCGTTGGAGTAGAAGCTGCGGGGGCCAATCTCACCGGTCCGGCGACGGCGGCCGTCCACCTTGGCCTCCTTGGTCTCCTTGGCAGCCCTGGCCTCCCTGGCCTCCCTGGCCTCCCTGGCCTCCCTGGCAGTGGCCGTGGACATGCGCTGCCGCTTGGCGCCGCCACGTCCGGCGCGGGGTGACTCTGGCGCAGTCTCGTCGCCGTCGTCGTAGGTAGCATCGCGGCCGTTCTCGGTAGCGTCACCATCGGCCTCCGTTTCGGCCGCGGCCTCGGCCTCGGCTTCTGCAGCCGCCGCCGCCGCCGCCGCCTCTGCCTCGAGTGCCTCTTGGCGCAGCAGACTGTTGGGCTTGCGACCGCGACGGCGCTTGCGGCCCGGTCCACTGGCAAGCGGAGACACGGCCGTGGCGGGCTTCTCCTGGGGCGGCGGCATGTTGGCCGCACGGCGGTGGTGGTGGTGGTAAGACGAGGACGTCGCGGCGGACTCGTCCTTGTCGACGAGATCGTCAGCAGCGACCGATTCCGACAGCTGGCTGCGCGGCACGCGGCCCCGGCGGCCACGCTTGGTGGGCGTCTGGACAGCAGCAGCCGGTGCAGAGTCGGTCTGACCGTCGTCGTCGTCGGTCTTGCCCTCGGCAGCAGCGGCGGCGGCGGCAGCGGCGGCGGCAGCAGCAGCAGCAAGAGCGGCAGGGCCCGGCGGGCGGCCACGGCGACCACGGGTGGGCGGGACGGCGGGCGTCGATGCGGACGTGGAGGCAGCCGCCGACGCAGCAGCCGGCGCAGAGGTTGGTGCCGGCGTGCCTGCTCGGCTGCCTTCGGCGCTCTCGTCGTCGACGGCGTTCTTGCGGCGGCGCGTGCGGCGGCCGACACCCATGCCGTCGTCGGCGTCCGCCTCGGCGGCCTTGAGGGTCTGTTTGGGGCGGTTGCGCAGGCGGGTGTTTTGCAGGCCCTCGCGCTGGGCCACGGGGTCCTGGCGGCTGATCATGGAATCGCGCGGGTCGTGCTCGAACAGGTAGATGTGGGACATGAGCTTGTCCTGCTGGCGGGCGTGGCGCTTGATGGGGTCGGCGAGCGACTCGGGGGCGCGGATGCCCTTGACGACAAAGTCGCGCTCGGTGATCTCCGTGTCGACGTTGCCGCGCTTCAGGGCCATGAGCGTGCGGTTTTCAAACGTGGCGTCCTGCTGGCGACGGCGGACGGCGTTTTCTTCGTCGTCGGCGATGCCGCGCAGCAGACGGTACTCGTCTTGCCAGGCAACCAGGGTCTCGTTCATGTGGGCGAGGCAGTCAAACAGATCGCTGGTGCTCATGTCTTTGTGGTCCTTGAGCGCGTCGATGAACGCCTTGGGATCGCGGATCTTGTTGAAGCGGTACTGCTTCTTCCACATGGGCTTGCGGCCGGTAGCGGGCGTAGACGCAGCGGCTCCATTGCTATTGCCGTTGGCATTGGCGTGGGCGCTGCCGTTTGCTGTGGCTGCGGCGGCAGGCGTCTCGGTGTCGGGATCTTCGGACGTGGACGCCGCATTGGGCGTGGCCGCCGCGGTGACAGGTGCCGCGGCGGCTGCAATGAGGGGAGTACCAGCCGAGGGCAGGTCGATGGGCGTCGGCGGAGCAGGTGTGGCTGAGGCGCTGTCGGCGGCGCTGTCGATGACAATGTCGGGCGTGGCAACGGTCGAAGCGAAGGACGCACCTGCAGCAGCACCAGAAGCACCAGAGGCGGCGGCAGCAGCGGCGGCAGCAGCCTCTTCCAGACGCGTGTCGGCGGCAATTTTTTCTTGCAGGACGGCCTCAAGATCAGCAGGCGTGGGTGTGTCGCTGCCGTCCTTTTGGGAGGAGACGCTCTGTGGCTGTGTCTGCTCAGCGGCGGCAGCGTCGGTCTGCTGGTCTGTGTCCGGCTGGTCCGTCTGCTCGGCCGTGGCTTCGCGATTGGGCGTGGGCGAGGGCGCAGCAGCCGACGCGGACAAGGCCGTGGTGGTGGCCGTGGTGACGTTGTCGTAAAACTGCTCCGGGTAGAAGACGTATTCATTCTCCCAGGGCGTGAGGCTCTCCCACGGACGCGGCCCGGAGGGGCGGCGCGCCGTGCGGCCCGTGGCAAAGAGGTTGGGCGCGGTCTTGGGCGCCGATGGGGAGGCGCCGGTGGCGGCTCGCTTGCTTGCTTTGGCGGCAGCAGCAGCGGCCTTGGCGGCCTTTTGCTCCCTGAGCGTGGCTTCGTGGGCCTCGAGCATGGCCTGCTCCTTCTGGGCGGCGGCGGACGCAATGCGGGTGCTGGTGCGGCGGGTCATGGAGCGGAAGGCACCGGGTGAGGGCGCGTCGTCCATAGGGTCGTCGGAGACGGTGGAGTGTGCCTTGTTGTTGGGGAGAGTTGTGGCGGCGTCGGCAGCGGACATGTCGAGAGCATGGCTGTCCTCATGGCTGTCCTCATGCATGTCCTCATGGTTGTCCTTATGGTTGTCCGTATGGATGTCGTCGTGAACGTTCTCACGGCGGTCCTCCATAGCCACGTCGGCGTCTTTGGGGGCGGTGTCCTTTGCACGCGCCGTGGTTTCACCAGCTGCACTTGCTTCCTCCGCCGGCTTGGCTGTGTCGACGTCGACGTCGGTCGCTCCGTCATACGCGTCGACGGCCGCCGGTGTCTCGTCCGGCTCTACCTTGAGCTGCGTCGTGGCAGCTGCAGCGGCAGCGGTAGGTGCAGCGTCTGCTTCCTCTTCCGCTGTCTCGGGCACCTCCGCTTTGAGCGTGGCGGCCGAGTCAAACGATTCGTAGCTGGGCAAGACAGAGGCGCCGGCCTTGGCGTCGTTGGCCCGGGCCTCCATAAAGGCGGCGTAGCGCTCTTCGTCGGCCTCGGACTGGAGGACAAAGACGCTTGGCGGCGAGCGGTTGCGGCCGCGGGGGATGCGCACCATGAGGCGGTGCTGCTGGTGCGAGCGAGAGGGGCCTCGCTTCTGGGGGGAGGCGTTCTTGGACGACAGCTTGGACGCAGGCGACGTCTCTGTGGACACAACCTTGACCTTGGTCGGCGTCGCGGCAGCGGCAGCGGCAGCGGCTGCCGCAGCCGCAGCAGCAGCAGTAGACTGCCGGCGTGGACGGCCCACCTTGCCGGGGGTGTGGCCGTTGGCAGCACCCGTGCTCGGCGCAGACGTGGGTCCATTCGCCTTGGCTGCTTTGCCAGACATGGCGGTCGTTGTGCTGGACGCAGAAGGGGCCGCCGTCGTGGCCGCCGCCTGATGAATGGCCTTGGCAATGCTGGTCTGCTGGACAGAGGTCGACAACGTGCTGGAGTTGCTCGAGGCACTGCGCTGCAGCGGCGTGGCACCGGCCGACGACGCGTTGGAGTGGGCGTTGGAGTTCTCGGCCTCGGTGTCGCTGCTGGGCGGGCTGCCGCCGACTCTGATAGTGTCGTGGACAACAATGGCACCGCCCGACGGGCTCTCGAGGACCATGGGCGACGCTGGCACTGTGCTGCTGCCCGTGCTGGGAGTGGGACCTGCACCACCACCGGCAGCCGTCGACGACGACGAAGGTGCCGAGGCCGACGGCGTCTGCACGGGAGTGGACACAGCAGGGGCAGTCGGTCGCCGGAGAGGCGGACGGCCACGGCCACGAGGCGCAGGAGCAGGCGTGGACACTGTTTCGGTGGCAGCCGCAGCAGATGTGGTGGACACAGAGGCATGCCCATTGGCAGCACTGCTCGGAGCCGTGGTCGATGAGCCGTCTGCTGCGGTTGGCTGGTGATGCACAAGACGAATCTTCTTGGTGGCCATGGCCGGCGACGGCGACGACGCAGCCTCGTCCTCGCCTGTGGCGCCGCTGTTGCGGAAGCCGATGTGGACTGTCTTGCGCTTGCGGCCGCGCGTGGCCGGTGCCGAGGGTGTCTGTTCGCTGGCATGCTGCTCGGCGTCTTGCTCGGCGTCCCTGGCGGTCTCGTCGTGGGCCTGGCCAGTCGTGCCAGTGCCAGTGCCAGTGCCAGTACCAGCCGTGGCATCGCCATTCTCGATGTGGCTGTAGTCGACACGGCTGCGCTTCCGCAGCGAATGGCCGCCCTTGCCCTTGGCCATCTCCTCGGCGGCAGCGGCCGCTGCATAGGCGGCCGCATACGACTGGGCAGGCGTCATGGGCCGGTCGGTGTCGTTGGCACGCGACGACCGCCGCCGCGTCAAGGGCGCCGCTGCATGTCTGCTCGAGGCAGCCATGGCGGTGGGTGAGGCGGGCGGAGACGCCGTCAAGGGCTGTGACGGGTAGATGGCCGACGATGACGTTGTGTGCAATGACAAAGGCTGTGATGGCGTGGCAGAGTTCTCCACCGGGGCCGGCGACGACGACGGCGAGGCGTGTCGCAGAGACGTGCGAGGCCGGCCGCGCGCAGGAGGCGGCGGCGGCGGATTGGAGTGGGTGTGCGAGGAGGAGTGAGAGAGATGGGAGCGGGAAGGCGAGGAGGTGGACGAGCTGCGTTTTGCGGCTGCTGGGGAATGGGAAGCAGATGGGGCTTGACCCGTGTGGCCTGTTTGGCCAGACTGGCTAGAATGGCCGTTGTCACCAGACGGCGACGATGAGGCCGGCGGCAGATGTAGCCCGTTGGCAGTCGTTGCGGGAGATGCAGACGACTGGCTCCGGGACAGACTGCGGCGCGGCGAGGGCTGGGCAGGAGACTGGGACGTGGCATGTGCGGGTGCAGAATGAGAATGGACGGAATGGGCAGAACTTGGAGAAGGGCCCAAACTCTGCGCGGCGTGAGACGACGGTGCGCTGCCACCCGCACTGCCTCGCGACCGACTCCCGCCGCGAACGCGGTCCATGGTGGCGGGCCAGCGGTCGGTCAGACGGGAAATAACAGAGGATGTGAGAGAGTGGTGTGGAACAGGATGTGAGGGTATGTGTTTGAGGAATGTTTTTGAGGGTGCAAGGAGAGATGTGATAAAAAAACAAAAAAGGAGGCAATGGTCGGTGACGCGATGTCGCCAAAACGGCTGGTCACCGGTGTCAAAACGATCACACGATTGAGCGCAAGACGCCTCTGATGGTCCTGCGCGTGGTGACTGAAGTGCTGACGCCAGGGGACGAGGGTGGTCGTCGCCGCGATGCTGCCTCTTCTTTTCACCTTTCCAACGTCGTGGCTGTTTTTTATGTGTAAGAGAGTTTTAAACGCAACACGCCTGGGCTGGGGACGCTAACAGCCAAACCGGCAAACCAGGAGCCAGGAGACCAGTTAGAAGGAAGGAGCCAGCAAACGGGGCGGCGATGGGCGGACCCAAAACGGCAGGGGCGTGTGGGCTGCGGAAGGAGGGAAGAAAAAACGAATAAAATGCGAGGCGGGCCAATAGCAGGCGCCGAAAAAATAACAATTGTGGGGCCGTCAATTACAAGGAAGTAACTCGAGGAGCAACAACAGTATGAGAGGAAGAGGGAGAGGGAAAGAGGGAAGAAAGAAGAAGGGAGAAAGAAGAAGGGAGAAAGAAGAAGGGAGAAAGAAGAAGAAAGAAAGAAGAAAGAAGAAGGAAGAAAAGGAAAGATGAAACGACGTCGACAAGACGATGGTAGTGAATTGCCAGAGTGCTGCAAACTCGAGACAGACGAAGACAACAGCGACAAGGCAGTCACGCGATGGCTGATGGCAACTCACGTTGCAAGGTTGACGAGGCAGCACTACGGCCCTGTTTACTCTTTGCTGTTTTACTGCTGCTGTTTATTGTTTGCTGTTTGCTGTTTGCTGTTTACTATTGACTGCTTTACCTGCCGGGTATTCACTCCTTGGCTCTCCCACATGCACTGTCTCATCGCTGCCCTGCGTCTGGCCTGACTTCAGCCTCGAGTACACCAGGTTGCTTTACTCGCGTTGCCCCTGTCGTCTTCATTTGTCAAAGTAGTCAACGTCATCAACGTCGGTGCCGTATTATAAACGGCGTCTCTACAACGGCGATACATACAGCCAACAGACACGTCTCTCTTCTCAACGCCTTCAAACACTCCCTGTCAGCCTGCTCACACATCCCTCAGCGCTCACACGCTCGCATCCTTTACACGCTGTCCATTGTTTGACTTCCAGGCTAAACTGTGCACTACGCAAGCACGCTTTGCACCAGCCACAGCCCGCCACAGCCCATTGTCTTGTAAGACAGCCCGTCTGTGATTGGCCGGGCCGTCACTGGCCTCTTGCCCGTTTCCCTTTTGGGACTAGCGCATGTCTAAATCACTGGCACCTGAAAGACCACCCAGAAACGACAGAAGAGGAGGTGCAGGTGGGGCAGCGGGCCCGTCGATTACAGGTGGAGCATCGCCCGTGACGACAAGACAGGGAAGGAGCAGGACAGGCAGGAGACAGCTTACCACGGACGACACTTGACATTCCCAACGAGACGCTTCCGTTTGGAACCACCATCCACCCAGCATCGTGATAGGCCACCACCGTCATCCACGCAGAGAAGACCGACTCTTCTCTGATACACGAGACAACCAGAGGGTACGTAGACTGGCGAGCTACCTCTCCCGCTGCAGTTCCTGCCCCAGCTTCACATGCGTACTGACGTCTGCAGTGCATCGATCCTCCCACATCGCCATCTGTCTCCACGAACATCGACCACCTCCTTTCATCTAGCCTTCCCACTCCATCATGGCGTCCAAGCGGGCCAAGAGCGCCACTAACGAGGAGCTCGACTCGCTCTTCGAAGGCATCGGGGACGAGAAACCCACCGGTGCCGCCAAGAAGGCGGGCAAGGCCAAGACCACCGGGTCCGGCAAGGCCGCAGCGACCGTCAAGGCTAAATCGGCCGCCGATAAGGATCTGCTGGCCGCGCTGGAGAACGAGGTCGGCGACGAGATTGCGCGCCCGCACACGCCCCGCGTCAGCAAGGACGCCGCCACCGGCCGCGAGGCCAAGGCATCGCCGGCGTCCGCCCCGGCCCGCCGCTCCGTCGAGAGCAGCAAGGCCTACTCGGCGCGGACGAGCACGGACGAGAGGGCGGCGGCGGAGGCCCCTGCTGACGGCGCAGCAGCCCCGCCGGCCACCACGGCGGCGGCCACCACCGCCGCCGCTGCCCCCGCGTCGGGCGGCTGGTGGGGCGGCATTCTGTCGACGGCGTCGGCCGCGATGAAGCAGGCCGAGGCGGCCGTCAAGGAGATCCAGCAGAACGAAGAGGCCAAGAAGTGGGCCGACCAGGTGCGCGGCAACGTGGTGTCGCTGCGCGGCTTCGGCGACGAGCTGCGCCACCGCGCCCTGCCGACGTTCACCAATATCCTGCACACCCTGGCGCCGCCCATTGCCTCCCACGAGCGCCTGCTCATCCACATCACCCACGACATGGTCGGCTACCCCGCGCTCGACCCCCTCGTGCACGGCGTCTTTACGCGCGTCATGGCCCAGGTCGAGGGCGGCGATCTGCTCGTGATCCAGCGCGGGCAGGAGGCGCAGGTGGCCGGGTCGACGTCGACGGGCGGCCACGGCAACGGCAGTCGCGGCCACAGCAGGAACAGTGCGGGCTGGCGTGACGGGCCGTGGTGGCGCGTCGTGCACTACCCGCGCGACCTGGGCGCCGTGCCCGGCCTGCGCGAGGGCACGAAGCTGTGCCGCGCGAGCGCCGAGGCGTACGCCAACGAGTACTACGCGGCCCATTACGGGAGCGACGACAGGGACAAAGACAAGGGCACGGCGAGCAAGGGCGGCGCCCGCGACCGTGTGGCCGACAGCAAGCGCGGTCTCGCGGTGGCCCGCCAGCGCGCCATTGAGCCTGTGTCGGAGCAGAACCCCGTGCGCCGCTCGGACATCTTTTTGGCTGTGCAGGCCTTTACCGTGGCCGCCGAGCCCAAGGACGAGGACGACGACGACGACGAGGACGACGACGACGACGAGGATGACGACGACGAGGAGGCGACGGACGCGTCCGACGAGTCCGACGAGCTCGTCCAGTTTGCCGTGCACATCCGCGACCCCGTCCACGACATTGTCTACCACACCGTCAGCCAGGCCCTGCCAGCCAAGTGGGTACGCTGGCTCGATGCGCGCCCGTCGACGTCCGCCGCGGCGCTGACGCCGGCCACGAGCGGCGGTGAGGGCGAGGACGACGACGACGAGGATGAATCGGACAGCGACGACGAAGACGGCGCCTCCGCCAAAAAGGACAAGGGCGCTGCGTATGACGCTGGCGTCCCCGATGAGATCCGCGAGATCATCGACAGCGGCGCCGTCGACCCGCGCGAGTGGGTGGCCGAGTGGATCGAGGAGACCCTGACGCTGGCCGTCGGCGTCGTCGCCCAGCGCTACGTCGCCCGCCGTATGGGTGTTGGTGCCGGCAGCATCGGCCGCGGCAAGCGGCCCGTCGACGAGATCCTGGCCGACAATGCCGGCGAGGCGGCCCGGGCGGGCATTATCTAGGGCAGGGGTTGCGTCTTGCTCTTCTTGTTGTTTACATTTGTATGTCTGTTATTGTTGTTGCTGGTGCTTGGTTCGTTATTATTATGCAAAGGGTCTTGACTCTTGTAGTCTCGACGTTGCTGACTACCGTCTACTGTCGGTCATCCTGTCTGTCTCCCCGTCTGTTCTTCTCAATACCTCCTAGGGCAGCATTTGAATAATTGTCTTTGTTATACCTGCCCTACCAAGTTTCATATGCGTGCCTGTCTGTCGAAAGCTACATACAGCGTGAATACAGCGTCAATACAGCCTAAATAAAGCGTAAATACAGCGTAAATACGGTGCAAATACAGTGTAAATACTCCTCACAGTAAATGACACTATTGACATTCGTCACTCAAAACAACTCGTACGATGACATTTCTCTGTCCCACAGAGGTACACCCCTGGCTGACTCTTCTTTTAGTTTCATCTCCCCGTGCCACGGTCCACAGCTGCCTGGCCGCGTAGTTGTCTTCGGCATGTTGATCTGAAATGCTTGCGCACTTCCTAATGGACGCTAACTCGGGGCGGAGATAAGTTGCGACCTAGGTTCGGGGATTAGGGCCAGGACACGACGGGGACGAGCAGAGATATGTGCGCGAACTGGGCATCTCGCTGGCCGTTCTGCGGAAGTTGTCTGTTCTTTCGGGATTTCTGCGACACAGATGACGACAGTATGAAAGAACGACTGTATTCGAAGCGCACTCTTGTACCGTCCAATGCCTCACGTCCCGTATTCCTAGGCGCCAACCGTATCATCACATACTTATCCCCGAGACCCAAAGACGACTGATAGAAAACAACCAAAAGACATTGTACGTCGTATTTCGTTACAACCAGGCAGCTAGTAATCCTGCCATCCTGCTGTGCAGACATTACGCATATACGACGACACGTCCTTCAACACGTCACCATGTCCGTGCAGCTACCTCGTCTCGTTTAGACAGCCTGTCTTGTGTTGTTGTCTTGTTTGCCTAGTTGTTTCTATCTGCTTGCAACTGTTTTTGTTATTCTTTTATTTATTTTTTTCTTTTCTTATTTATTACTCCCTACATTGCCGGTCTTTCTTGTTCGTTGTCGTCTTGTCTCGTCTCTCATCCGTTTGTCTGTTTTTTATTTCGCTCCAACACCGAGAGATCTCAGAGATTGCTCTTCTGCTCGACCCATCCTCCTTCATCCAGTCACTACTTTCTTCCCCCCCACACCGTTCCCCCCCTACCATGCGCACCACACTACGTTTTGTCGGCTTCCTCGCCGCCCACCTCCCTCGCTGGGCGGGCCAGGCCCTCGTCCGCACCCTGCGCGCCCTCCTCCACCGCTGGACCTACAAGGGCCCGACCGACGCACCCAAGGTAGTCCTGGTCGTGGGCGGCTCCTTTGCCGGCTACCGGCTCGTGGCCCGGCTCTGCGACACACTGCCGACCGGCTGGCAGGTGGTGCTGGTCGACCAGAACCGCCACTTCAACTGGAGCTTTGCCCTGCCGCGGTGCGCCGTCGTGCCGGGCCACGAGCGCACCGCGTTCCTGACCTACGCCACGATGCTGGCCCGGGGCGGCGCGGCGTCTGCCTCTGGCTCGGGGGTGGCCCGCTTTGTGCAGGGCCGGGCGGTGGCCGTGACGGCCGCCAAGACGGTGCTGCTGGACTCGGGCGCGGCCGTGGCCTACGACATCCTCGTGGTGGCGACCGGGTCCGCACAGCTGCCGCCGGCCAAGCTGCGGGGCGCGGCCGACAAGACGGCGGCGTGCCGCGAGCTGCAGGAGCTCCAGGCGCGCATCCGGCGGGCGCGCACGGTGGCCGTCGTGGGCGGCGGTGCGGTGGGCCTGGAGCTGGCGACGGACATCAAGACGTTTGCGGGCGTCGTGGCGGCGCGCCATCGCGCAGCGCATGTCGGCAAGGACCAGGACCAGGACCAGGACCAGGACAAGGACAAGGACGACGACGCAGTGGCCGACAAGCACGTCACGCTGGTGCACGCACGGCCGCAGCTGCTCAACCGGTTCGGCCGGCGGCTGCACGAGCACGTGATGGGCGTGCTGGCGACACAGGGCATCACGGTCGAGCTGGGCCAGCGAGCCGCCATTGCCTACCGGCGTGGAGGTGGCGAGGGCGCCACCGCCGACGTGGCGGGTGCGCCCGGGACCCTGACGTTCGCCGATGGCCGTGCCCTCGACTACGACTGCATCCTGCTGTGCACCGGTCAGACGCCCAACGCGGCGCTGCTGCAGGACGTCTACGCCGGCGCCCTGGCCCCGTCGGGCGACGTGCGCGTCAACGCCGGCCTGCAGGTGGTGACGACGGGCGAGGGCACGACGGACGAGACGATTGTGCCCGACATGTTCGCCTTGGGCGACGTGGCCGCAACCGGCGGGCCCAAGATGGCGCGCGCGGGCTTCGTCCAGGCCGACGTCGTCGCCGACAACATCATGGAGACGATCCGGGGCCGGGCGGCGCGCCACCGCTACGAGCCGAGCGTGCTGGAGTCGGCCCTCAAGCTGACGCTGGGCAAGGACGCGACGGTGATGTACATGGACTGGGACAAGGCGGCCAACGAGTCGATCCTGCTGTCGACGGGCGGCGACCCGGAGGGCATGCACGCGGAGCGGCAATGGCGTATCATGGGCGTCACGTACGAAGACGACGAGTAGGCGGCAGGGGCAGGTCGAGGTACCAGGAGAGTATTGTACCACGTAGTGTGTAGCCGTGTTTCGTTGTGCATTTTATGTATGGTCCAATTTTTTTTTTTGGCATTACTTGATGCATTGTGGTCATGGCCCGCGAGGCGGACGAGAGAGGTATCTGAGTAGGCGGAAAGAAATTCGAGGGCGAGTATCAAAGTACAAATACAGAGAGTAAAGAAGATCCGTCCCGGCACGAAATAAAAGACGTCCTCAGCGAGTTCAACCCGCCGCCAAACCAAACGCCAGCCAAAGAGCCCGTCTCTGCCGTGGCAGAGTCCACCCCGTCCACATCCCTTCCCTAACTGTTGTTGATCCGGTCGTTGTATGGAAAGAACCAGTTGCCCAGGCCAAAGTCGCCCGGCGGATCCATCATCAGCCACTGGTCGACCCATGGTCCGCCGTGGGCTGCCTCCGCGTTGGTGTTGGCGTTGCCGGGCGTTTGACTCCCGCCGTTGCTGCTCATGTCCGCCGACGGCAGGTGGATGCCCGAGTCGACGTCACCGCCACCCCAACCGCCGCCTCCTCCACCGCCGCTGCCGTCCACCATGTGTGCGTTGCGTCCCAGTCCCGACGCGGCGTGCGCCAGCTCGCTGAACGTGGCGGTGTCCAGCGCGGTCATGCCCACGATCTGCGATGGGCCCGTCACGTCTGTGCCCGCCTGGGTGCTGGTCACGCCGGCAAAGGCCGTGTGGGCCAGGCTGTTCATGTTGCTGCTCATGGTGCCGGGGATGGTGTTCAGTTTGGAGGCGTACATGGTGGTGCTGTTGTTGCCATTGTCGCTATTGTCGCTCGCATTCCCATGCTCCTGTCCACGTCTGTTGGCTGTGGCGGCCGGTGTGACCACCGTCGGCGTCGTGGCAGACGCGCCACTCAACGTCGGCAGCACCTCCGGCGAGATGCTCGGCGGGTCCAGGTCGTCGCCCGTGTGGGTGCCGCCCAGGACCGCGTCGTCGGGCAGGGCCACGCCGCGCCGCGCCGCCAGGGCCTTGAGCGTGTTGATCGTGCGCGTCGACGCCGTCTGCGCCGCCTCGACAATGACCTGCCGCACGGGCTTGCCCTGCATCAGCGCGTCCGCCTGGGCCAGGGCGCCGCGGAAGAAGAGGTAGCCCTTGACGTTGGTCTCGCCGGCCTCGAGGCGGGTGTGCGCGAGGTCGATGATGGTGCGCACCGTGTCGTAGAGCTCGCGCTGCGACAGCGTCAGGTCGGCGCCGGGCACGTAGTCCTCCTGCAGCTGGTGGATCAGCTCGATGACGGCCGTGGCCTCGATGTCGACCAGGGTGCACTTGAGCATGCCGCGGCCGACGAGCCAGAGCCGGCGGCAGGGGTCATCGGCGGCGGTGGGCTGCAGCAGCGTCAGGGGGATGCCGCTGTCCGGCTCGGTGACGCTCGGCCCGTCGCTGGCAATGGGCGTGCTGACGTCGGCGCTGGCCGACGTCGCCGTCGTTGTCGTCGTCGTCGTTGTCGTCGTTGTCGTCGTCGTCGTCGCGGGCCCCCGCCGGAAAAAGGACAGCAGACGCAGCACCGTCTCGATGCGGGCGCGCCGCGAGTAAAAGAACTGCACATTGTTGCCGGCCTTGCGCGCAAACGGCGAGTGCAGGGCGTGGTGGAAGCGCCGCGTCAGGATCTCGTAAAAGGCGATGCGCAGCTTGGCGAACGCGGCGCGCTCGGCCTCCTCCCGCACGCCGTCCCCGGTCGGTCGCCACATCAAGGGGGCGGCGCGCAAGGACGTCGCTGCGTAGCGGCACGCCTCCAGCAGATCGGCACTCAGCTGCAGGGCTCGCTCGTACGTCAGCCCCGCGCCCAGGCCGTTGAGTGCCTTGGAGATGCGGAGGCGGACGGGCAGCGAGCGGTACAGCAGACGCTGCGTGCTCGTCTGCGTAAACACCGTGTCTGGGTGGCCCTTGCGCGGTGCCGCGGGCGTCAGGAAGCATGGCTCGTCACGGTGCAGCAGGCGGTCGCGGTGGCCGGCGCCTAGGTGAGCACTCTCCTGTCCATCCTCTGTGGCATGTGTGCCGGCACCGCTGCGTCGCGATCCATGCACAGATCCTGGCCCGGCACCCGGTCCACCCTTGCGCTTCTTGCTCGCCCCGGCGTGGCCCGCCGTTGTCCCGTACCCTGGCATGGCCACGCCGTGGATCGGCAGGTCCACCGTGATGTGTTCGTGCACATTGCACGCCACGCCGGCCGCATCCGTGCCCGGGCCAAATGCGTCGTCGTCGAGGTTCGCGGGCGGCGCGCAGTCGTAGTCGTCGGCGCTGACGAGGGGCGGCATGCCCTGGTCGAGGCTGGCCTGGACGACGAGCTCCAAGACGGTGGCCCAGAGCCGCCGGCGCATCTCGGCCTGCGCAAACGACAGCGACTTGAAGTGCGACGGGTCGCGGTTGAGGCCCATGCCAAAGGCGGCGTGCAGCAGCCCGCCCGTCGTGAACCAGGTGAGGTCGTCGCCGAGGTCGAGCGCGGTGGTCTGGCGCGCCAGCGTGACCAGGCAGTAGATCTGCAGCGTGTCCATGTTGAGGCTGTGCTTGTCGAGGGGCGAGCAGTGCGACACCTCCATGCACTGGACGGCGCGGGTGGCGGCCATGCGCAGGCGGCGGTGGACGGCGGCCGCCGCGGCCGCGGCCGTCGTGCTGCTTCTTCGTCGCGGCGTGCCCGCCGTCCGGGTGCTGCCGCTGTCGGGGCTGCCCTCGGCGTCCACCAGGTCGTCCTTGTCGCCGTCATAGAAGCAGCTGCCCAGAGCCAGCACGAGCAGCAGTTTGACCATGAAGTCGGCGGACGCGCGGCCCGGGCCATCCCTGGGGATGGTGTGTGTCGACGGCTCCTTTCGTTGATGTGGTTGTGGTGGAGGCCGTTGTCGCTGGTCGTGTTCGTCCATAAACGCCTCGTACTCCTGCCGGAACGTGGGGATGTGCAAGATGCGGAACTGCGGCTCAAACACGTTAAAGTACAGCGCCACCAGCCGGTCGGCGACAGCACGCGGCGGCACGGACTGCCACAGGGCCTCGCACCCGTCGGGCGCGGCGGCAATCTGCGCTAGCTCGTCCGCCTTGATCACGCGCGCGATGTGCTTGCACATGCGCAGGGACTGGTAGATGACCGAGCCCGGGACAAAGTGCACGAGGTGCGTGAGGCTGTGGATGTCCTTGAACTCGTCCATGTTGTTCATCCAGTGCGAGCGGCCAAACAGGCGCGTCTTGGCCAGGCGGCCGCCGAACCGAGACGACCGCTCGCCCAGCGAGACCATGGTGTTGGTCAGCTCGGCGCCGGGGGCCACCTCGTCTTCGTCGTCGAGCGGCGAGGTCGTTTTTGCGGCGGCCGCGGTGTCCCCCGAGACAGAGCCTGCTCGGCCGGCCCCTGTCGCTGTCCCTGTTCCTGCTCCTGCTCCTGCTCCGGATCCACCACTCCCTGTACCGCCCGTCCCTGTCGCCCGGTCGATGCGCTCGGTTGGCGCCCCAGGGCTCAGGAGCGTGCGCAGCGGCCGGCCGTACGGCGGCGGCACCGACCCTGTGACATAGACGCACTCGACACGGTGCAGCGCGCACTGGCCGCAGGGCGTCTTGCGGTCACAGGCAATCTTGCGGCGTCGGCACTCGGAACAGACGACAGCCGGGCGGCGGCGTTTGCGCGCAGGCCGCGGCGGTGTGGTGGTGATATCGGACATACGTGTGTGTGTTGGGGGGGGCGGGGGGCGTGGTTGAGGTGCAATGGGTGAGGATGTGCAGTCCGTCGTGTGTCGTCAAAGGCAAAAGGTCCAAAGTCAAGTTTGATCTTGCTGTCTCGCTCAGTGCCGTTGGGAATTGGATGGCGCGATCCGGCAAGCGCAACGGCTCTCCGCTGACCCACTGAAGATCTGACTACCTGGCAAACAACAAGAAAAAAAAAATGTCAGCGCGGACATTTTCGGCCGACGCGCGCAAAACGTCAGAACAAGGGCGCGCTGCAGTTCCGAGTTGTCGGAGTTGCCTTTTTCTGTATTTCCTTGTTTGTCTACTTTCCTTTTCCGTCTTGATAAGCAGTGTCCTTTGTCGTCGTCGCGTGCTTTTGATTTCTTTCTTTTTTGGTACGTCGTTTTCTCTTCTGCCGTTTTGCGATTCCATCGTATTTCTCGTCTTCGTTCTTCTTCGCTCCTTCCCTTTCGTCTTGTCTCGCCCCACGCGGAATCCTGTCTAGAAAGAGCAAGTGAGACGCAGCGCGCGACGGTAATCCCCGTCTCCGTCGGAGGAAAGAGGACCCTGAAAGCAGTGACGAATAGCATTCTAGGCACCAGCCGCAGCGCCTTACAGGGCCGAAACCCGCTAAAGCAACTGCATTCCAGGCCGTTTTGCCCAAAGTAAGACAACCCGTAGGCGCCGGGGTTAATTACAGCGCTTATCTGATGATCAGATAGCGCATGTTCTCCACGTCTTTGCGGCTATGGCGCGCTGTGATTGGTGTCGCATCTCCTGTCGACCGACGCCGATGGCCGCCCCCCTGCGTCTTGTGCTCGTTTACCGCTTTTGCTTATTTTTGTGCCGACCAAGGGTGTGCTGACATATTGTCGTAGTGGTGTGAAGCGGCTCCTGTCGGATGGCATCGACAAAGGCGCTGCTGACCAAGCTCCAGATGCCGATGCATTGGCAGCCCTTCGTCGGACACCGAGGGAAAAGGCACTCTTGCTCGTACATCATACTTGTTGCCATAAAGAGCTCAACGGCACAATAAAGTGGTGTTGCGTATGCTTATAGGCAACAGAGAGTGGCCAGAAAGAGAACGGCATCTTTCCGCACAACATGACGAAAGACCTCGAGAAAGGGCGTGGTGTGTGTTTGTCCATTTCATTTCTTACCTTTTGCATCGGACAGCGGGGGAATCCTGCCTGCCGATCAAGGACCTCTGCAGAATGCCGTGGAGGGTGAAGCCAAATAAGGCTCACCAGCCAAAACAAGCCAAAATGCATGGAAATGAGTCAGGGCAGGTGGAAAAGCGGTGACAGAATGTGGACGATGTGGACCGAGGGCTTCACGAAGAGGGCGCGTGAGCACGTGAACACGATTAAACTCATGTACAGTGGACGTGTGGGGCGTACGGGAGGCCAGTGATGTGTGCATACAGATTGGAACATTCGAGTGATGTATTGCTTTATTATGAGAATAAATTCGCTTGAACCTATTTTAGTTTTTGTGTTTTTTCGTGTTTTTTTCCCCCACAGTTTTCATATTTCACTTGGTCTCGATAACGCACATTTTCAAACAAAAGTGAATGTGAATTTCACAATCGATTTATTTCATAATACGCTGAAGGTAACAAAAGTGAGACAAAGCAAACACGTATTGAATATTAGCACATCCAAACAAGCCACAGTATAGATACGTCCTCGTTGAACCAACTCACCACTCTTGAACCACTCTTGACCGCCACAATGGCCCAACCACTTGGAAAGCATGGCGTCCCATTGTGGTCGATGGTCGGATCCTCTCATGTAATCAGACTTTTGACTCGGATAACATACCATGGGACCGTGCCCGCTTCAGGTTTATGTTGTCCTTTATTAATCAGTTCTCTACTCTCTTTCTGCAACCACGTCCTTTTATTCCATTCTCTCCTCCTATTGATGGATAAATGACAGTTTCCCGGCCACTTGGCACCACCGCACCTCCGCCTCTCCACTGGGCGCCAGAATGGAGGCAATATCCATCTGGGCAGGGATCGTCAACGTTTTGGCGCCAGACATACCACGTTTGTGCCGAGACCGTCTTTTGGCTAAATGCACGTCTACGACATACCAGTAGGCCTTGACAATAGTGAGAAAATGGGCAGCATTGGCCACGGCGACAACAAGACACAAGCGACAGTGACACCAAAACTCAAAACAAGACAACTGCAGACGACGGCCATGGTCTTCCGCCGCCATGCAGTCATGGCCCCGGCATTGACACCACTTTGCACTGCCCCTTTCGACGCCAACATAGCACGAAAAGGGCATATTCCGGTTACGATATAGCTGAGACCAGCAGATAGGTTTACTTTGGAACAGAGAGATCAAGCGACAGAAAAGAACAACGTACCTGACTGTGCCTGCAGGACGGGACGGACAATACACGACGGCGGCCGATGCTCGTCAAACAAGCGACAAACGAACAATCGATCAACAAAACAAACGACTGCCATCCGCGACGATCGTGTCCCCTCTCTCCCTGTCTTTTCCCTCGACCCCTCCCACGATGACACTGTCGTACTGGCCGTCTTGGCCTCTTGTGTGCGCGCCGACGTGCCGTGACCTCGTGGTATTCGTGGTATTTGTCGTGGGCATGCGACGTAAGGTGAACCGAGCGTCCCCTCACCCGGGACGGGCTGGCGGGATGGATATTGAGGTACGGAGTACAGATGAAGGGGAAGACAAGCGAGGTGCGTGTGATATTAATTAACAAAACGGGGTCGAGTTCTCCTGGTTTTCATTTTCTTGTTCTATTTGTTTTTATTCTGTGTCTCTGTCCGAGGGCTCAAGGCCGAGCTTCTTCTACGTGCGTCTCGCCACGCACCTTGACGCTCTGCTGATTATCACGCCACCACCGACTCTGATCGACAGCACCGACCATGCTTCGTCGACGGATCTATACGACATTGGCCGTGCTGGCCACCACGGCCGCCCATGTTGCCGCCCTCGGCCAGCAGCGCATCATCGCCTTCAACAACTCCGTCGCCGGCAGTCTGCAGCTGGCCGGTGGCGCCGCCGCGGCATCGTCGCCCGGCCAGATCCTGGTCTCGTCCAACGACTACTGGGGCGTGATCCGCGCCGCCGGCGACCTGGCGGTGGACTTCGGCCGCGTCACCGGCACCAACCTGACGCTGTCCAACGGCGAGGCCGGCGCGGCACCGGCATCCTACAGCTACCACCCCGTCAACAACAAGAACAACACAGTGTACAGCACGACGGGGACGGCCAGCTTCGCGGGCCCCGCGTACGCCGCGCCGGCCAATGCCAGCACCGTGATTGTGGCCGGCACGCTGGGCCACTCGGCCGTGGTGGACGCGCTGGCGGCAGCCGGTCTGCTGGGCGACCTGGCACCCGTCGCCCGTGGCCAGTGGGAGGCGTTTGTCAGCGTCGTGGCCGACGTGTCGTCGGTGGTACCCGGGGCCGGCCGCGCGCTCGTGATTGCCGGCAGCGACCCGCGCGGCACCATCTACGGGCTGTACGACGTTAGCGAGCAGATGGGCGTGTCACCGTGGTACTTTTGGGCCGACGTGGCCGTGGCGCAGGTGCCGACGGCGAACGGAACCGCCAGCGGCATCTTTGCGCTGCCGACGCGCAAGGTCCAGGCGTCGCCGTCCGTGCGCTACCGCGGCCTGTTCCTCAACGACGAGCAGCCGGCGCTCACGGACTGGGTGGCCACGCGCTGGGCCGACACGGGCGTTGCCGCGGGCTTTGGCGCGGCGTTCTACGCGCTCGTGTTTGAGCTGCTGTTGCGCCTGCGCGCCAACTACCTGTGGCCGGCCGTCTGGGCGACCATGTTCGAGGTCGACGACCCGGCGAACCAGCCTCTGGCCGACGCCTTCGAGATTGTGCTGGGCAGCTCGCACACGGAGCCGATGATGCGCGCGCAGAACGAGTTCGGCGCCTTCTACACGGCGGCCGGCGCGGGGCCCTGGGCGTACAACCTCAACAACAAGACCATCGACGCCTACTTCCGCTACGGTGTGCAGCGGGCCGCCCCGTACGCGCGCAACTCGCTGTGGACGATGGGCATGCGCGGCACCGGCGACACGGCCATCGAGGGCCTCGGCACGACCAGCATCGTGGCGATGCTCAACACGCTGGTCGCCAACCAGCGGCAGATCCTCGCCCGCGGCCTCGGCGCCGACGTCCGCAACGTGCCGCAGATGTGGTGCCTCTACAAGGAGGTGCAGTCGTACGTCTTCGCAGGCCTCGCCGTGCCCGACGACGTCACGCTGCTGTGGTCCGACGACAACTGGGGCAACGTGCGCCGGCTGCCGCGCGCGTCCGAGCAGCACCGCGCGGGCGGCGCCGGCGTCTACTACCACTTCGACTACGTCGGCGACCCGCGCGACTACAAGTGGATCAACACCGCGCAGCTGGCCAAGACGGCCGAGCAGCTGGGGCTGGCCTACGCGCGCGGCGCCGACCGCATCTGGGTGGCCAACGTGGGCGACCTCAAGGGCCTCGAGCTGCCCGTCAGCCACTTTTTGGACCTCGCGTACGACCAGCCGCGCTGGGGCTACGCGCGCGCCGCCGCACACCACAGCACCGTCGGCGAATGGACCGCGGCATGGGCGCGGCGCGAGTTTGCGTCGGCCGACTCCGCGGCGGTCGCCAGCATCGTCGCCCGCTACAGCATGTACGCCAGCCGCCGCAAGTTTGAGCTCGTCGAGCCGCAGACGTACTCGGTCCTCCACTACGGCGAGGCCGACGCCGTGCTCGCGCAGTGGGCCGCCCTCGTGGACGACGCCCAGCAGGTGCACGACGGCCTCGCAGCCGCGGACCAGGCATCCTTCTTCGAGATGGTGCTGCACCCCGTGCTCGCGGGCGCCCTCGTCCACCGCATCCACACGGCCGCCGCCAGCAACGCCCTCTACGCCGGGCAGAAGCGCACCGCCGCCAACGCCGCCATCCAGACGCTGCTCGACGCCTCGGCCGCCGACGCCAACCTGACGCGGCGCTGGAACGCGCTGCTGGACGGCAAGTGGGCGCACATGATGGACCAGACGCACCTCGGCTACGACGGCTACTGGCAGCAGCCCATGCGCAACACCCTGCCCGCCGTCACCTATGTGCAGACCGCCTTTGCCGCCCTGGCCGGCGAGATCGGTGTCGGCGTCGAGGGCTCCAACGCCACCGTCCCCGGCGACGACAAGTTCCACGCCAACTCGGGCAACACCTTGGCCACGCCGCCGCTCGACCCCTACGGCGCGCCCCGCCGCTACTTTGACGTCTTCTCGCGCGGCGTCCAGGCCTGTGCGTGGACGGCCACCGCCAGCGTGCCGTGGGTGTCGCTGTCGCAGGCCGCGGGCACCGTCGGCGGCGGTGACGGCAGCAACGGCAGCAACGGCAGCGACCACCCCGACACGCGCGTCCAGGTCTCGGTCCACGACTGGTCGCAGGTCGCCGCCTCGACCACCGTCCGCATCAACATCACCAGCGCCTGCCGCGGCCTCGACAGGTACGGCTTCAAGCCCGCCACTGTCCTGGTGCCCGTCGTCGTCCGCCGCGTGCCCGCCTCCTTTGCGCGCGGCTTTGTCGAGTCGGACGGCACCGTAGCCATGGACGGCGCGCATTACCAGCGCATTGTGCCGCCGTCGACGTCCAACTCGTCCTCATCCAACGTCACCTACCACACCTTCCACGACTACGGCCGCACCAGCAGCGGCGTCGGCCTCTGGCCCCTGACCACCGAGAAGCTGACCGCGGCCACGGCCCCCGCCCTCGAGTACGCGCTCTACCTCTTCGCCAACACCACCGCCAATGTCACCGTCTACCTCTCGCCGTCGCAAAACTACCTCGGCGACGACATCCCGCTCGAGTACACCATCGCCCTGTACCCGTCGTCGTCGCCTCCCCCCGCGCCCCTCCATGTCCAGCCCGTCGGCCCCTCCATCGGCGCCAACATGCCCGCCGGCTGGGGGGCCGCCGCCGGCGACAGCGTCTGGGGCCTGACCGGCAACGTCACCACCTCCTCGTTTGCCCTCACGCCCACGCCCCAGGCGTACACGCTCCGCATCCAGGCCCTGCTGCCCAGCGTCGTCGTCCAGAAGATTGTCATCGACACCGGTGGCGTCCGGCCGTCCTACCTCGGCCCGCCGGAGAGTTTCTTTGTCGGCCGCGACCACCCCGGCACCTACAATGCCACCACGTTCGCCGACACGCCGGGCACGCTGGGCGGCACGGCCAGCACAAACGGTGAGCAGGTGTATAGGGCGTGAAAGGAGGGGGCGCAAGGACAAAAGGGGAAAGAATACAACATAGTAATCAAGACCGTCGACGAGTATGATGAAACGATGACACAGCATATCGATGTGGACGTGCCGTCAGCACGAGAGTAGGTAAAATTCCAATATAAATACTATCACGGCTCCAATGTATGCAGGCCAATCTAGATCAAAACCATCGCACAACACATGCAAGCAGGAAAGGAAAAACAAGGCCAAAACGCTACTGGCTTGTGAATGTCTCGCAAACTTTGTGACACTTGGTCGTTATGTCGTCTTTATGTCGTGACGACATCCAATCTCCCAGCGTCTTACGCCTCTGTAGAGTCCGCCTCGGTCTCGGCCGCGGCCACAGCCTCCGCCGCCGCGTCGCCCGCCTCCACCAGCACGCTGTCCCGCGGCGGAAAGTGCGAGAACATGAGCACCGCCATGGCCAGCACGGCCACCGCGCCGTTGCAGTAAAACGTCAGCTGCGATTGCCCAATGTCGGCCAGCGCCGAGAAGATGTATCCAAACACGCCCAGCGTCGCCAGCCGCGCCATGTTCTCCACGAGCGTAATGGCATTGAGCGCGTCTGCCCGCTGCGACGACGGGCACATGGTCGTGATCACGCCCTTGGCCGCCGGCGCCGAGCCGGACCCAAACGGCAGCAGCACCGTGATCAAGTACATGTGCCACGACTGCGTGCCCAGGGCGGCGCCCGCCGTAATGATGCCGTCCACCAGCAGGCTCCACCGCAAAAAGAAGAGGTCAAACGCGTACGCGGCCTTTTCGTCGTCGGCGGCCGCCACCGCGGCGTCCTCGGCGTCCTCGGCATTGTCGGCATCGCCTACTACATTGTCGCCGTTGGCCACAGGGCGGTGCTCGGCCGTGGGCACGGTCACCAGGATCGGCTCTTCCTCGACGAGCGTGGCGTTGGGGGCGTCAAACTGCTCGGGTTGCGTGGGGATGTCGGGGAGGACGGGGGTGGCGACGGCCGTGGCGGCCGCGCTGTTGCTGCTGCTGCAGCTGCTGGACGAGGACGTGGCCGTCGCACCATAGGCCATGACGGTTGCTTTCGCCGTCTTGGCGGTCGACGAGGACGAGGACACCACGGACGACGACGACAGCCGGCGGTTCGTCCGCTGGGCCCTGCGCTCGTCCCGGGCCCGCCGTGCAAACCAGGCGCGGCCGGCACCGATGATGCGCGGGAAGATAAAGAAGAGGAAAATCGCACGCACAAAGGCGTTGCCCGACATGAGCCAGCCGTTGTTGTTCTGGTCAAAGTCGAACGTAGCCGTGGCGTACATCTGCAGGAGCATCGGCGCGTATCCGGTGGCGAGCTGGGCACGTTAGTGGACGGTCTCGCCGGACAGTGGCAAGGGAAGGGGAGAGAAGAGCATGGACGTACGACACCCAGGAAAACACCGCAGCAGAGAAAGAAGACGCCGTAGTGCCTGGCCACGCGGCCCGCGTGGAGACGGATCGTCTGCGGCAACATGACCTTGAGCGGCTCCAGGAACCCGGCCAGGCCGCCGCTCCGGTTCGTCTTGGCGCCGGGCCCGCTCAGCGACTCGGGCGAGATGTACGGCATGGTGTAGCGCGCATAGACGCTCGCAAACAGAAACAGGAAAAAGGCCGTCTGGAAGGGCCGCACGATGCCAAACGTGTCGCCCACAATGCCGCCCAGCAGCAGCCCGATGGCCATGCCCAGCATGATGACGCCCTGTAGCTTGCCAAACAGCGCCGTCCGCTCAATGGGCGCGACGACCTCGCCGGCAATGGTGTTGACCACCAGAATGTAGCCCGCGGGGCCGCCCAGCACCGTAATGATCTGCGTCACCTGCATGATCCAGATGCCGGCCTGCCCGCCCGCGTAGACGCCGACGATTTGTGTCGCCACGCGCAGGGCCGGGATCGACGTCTGCAGGACCAGGGCGGCGCGCGGGCCCAGGCGCTTGACCTGCTGGCCCGAGATGAACAGGTTCCAGGTGCCGCAAAAGGTGGTGCTGATGCCCAGCAGACTGACCTGCCGCGCCGTGCCCGCGGTGATCTCGTTGCGGCTGCAGCGGTCGCCCGTGCCCGTGAATGGCGGGTGGTTGCTGTAAAACACGTCGCACTCCATGAGGCGGAACACGTAGAAGATGGAGACCTGCGTGAAGCTGAAGCTCAGCGAGATGATGAAGCCGGCGAGCAGCACGCGGTTGGCCGGGCTCCAGAGCGACGCCAGCCAGCTCTGTTTCGGGGCGGCGGCGGCGGTGTTGGCGGCGTCGACGCCATCTTTGGAGAGCGGCCGGGAGAGAGTCGCATCGGCGTCGATGGGTGTTGCTGCGGCCGAGGTGTTGGTGGTGGTGTTTGTTGCCGTCGTCGATGCTGTCGAGAGCAGCGGTGTCCGTTCACTGGCGGCCATGGTGAGGAAAGTGCGAATGGACGGATCCTGTCTTGGTTTGACCTGTGAGGAAGGAACCATCCGGTGTCGGACGTCCCAAAAGCGAAGGTGTGATACGACGTGCGTAGCCGGGAAGGAGCGAGCGGAAGCCAGCCAAACGTGGACAACAGAGGAAAAAAGGAAGGTGCAGAGATGAACGACGACGTAGATGAGGCAGGTGCGAAGGGAAACAAACAAAAAGAGTAGGTAGAAACAATCGGTAGAAACAAATCGTCGCTTGCGCCTCGTGTCTGCCGTTCAGGAAGAAGAGTTTCCCTGGGTCACACTCTCACGGCGGCCTGCCGTACCAGACAGGAAACAGCGAGGTCTGTACGAGGAAAGCGAGACGTTGGCCAAATGCTTCCCACCGGCCCAAATACGACAGAAAAATCAGGAGACGAAGGGAGGAGACCTGACGAAATAGGAAAGTGCAAATGAGGCTGACGAAGTCAGACCGTGTCAGAGGCAAAACAGGACCTGGGTCCCTTCCCCAAGGTACTAAATGCTAGTTTTGTGTGCTGTTGTGCCTCTTCGTTCAGCGTGGTGATATGCCCTCCGGCGCTGCAGTGGCGAGATGCTGTCCGCAAGACAGAGGGAGGCAAGGTGGGAAAGAGGAAAGATTTCGAAACACAAGAATGACGGGAGAACAATGGACGGGGAACAACTGCCCTTCTTCTACTTGTTCCTCGGCGAGCTACCGTTGCTTCAGTAATTGGGACGAACGGCTCTCTCACCGTTCGCGGAGGCAGTGGAAATGGTCGTAGTCTTACTACGAAAGGCGCAATCGGCAGCGGGAAGCCCAGGCGCAGAAGGGCGTCAAGCGACAGAGCCGGCCTGCTTCGTAGCCAGCCGTGTATGGAAAGGATAATCAGATTGCACATTCGGAGCTTTGGCTGCTGGCTTTGTCAAAACGCTGGGAAGATGGGGGGCAGGTGCGGGGGCCACCCGTCGACCCTCCGCGGACCCTCACTGTATCTCCACTGCGCGGCCGCCATCGGCGATGCAGCAAGGAATAGCACTGGCGTATGATTTGGTGCATGGAACCCGAGCCGATGCCCTGTAATTGATACTCCGTAGTGGTTGGCCGCATTAGGCGACGGCAGGCTATCGCGCCAGCGAGATTAATCCATCAGCAGGAGGCAGTGCAACGCAACACGCAGCCATTGTGCCTGCTTAGAAACCACAATTGTCTCCCACGCCTTGTCCGGACGGGAGAGTCCGTGGTGAGGCACATTGGACTGCCTGCCCGCAACAGCCAATCCAGTATCGCGAGACATGTTGTCGTGGCGGACCGGTACGTTGCGCTACCAAGCGAAGAAACAGCATACGTATGTTGTACACCGTCGACTCTATTGAGGGACTGTCGTCTCTGTCCAGACCCCTTAAGTGGCTAGGCGGTCACTCTGCAGATGACGAAATGCGTGGTGCACAATTTGAGGCACCAATGCCGCCATCCAATGCAGCGTTGTTATCGAGCTGTTTATCAGGGCAGATCAGGTCCGGGCGGACTAGTCTTATTCTGTTGGTCAATTCCGGTCCGGAAAGAAAGAACGAAAGTCTCCCATTCGTCTCCCCTGTTCGTTGTGTCCTAGTGCCCCTATTCGTTTTAACGTAAGCCGGACAACAGTGCTTCCGGCCCTGTCGAGCCGCCTTGCTCTTGTGATTTTGCCAAGTCCAAATACCGTGCCGCGTGGACGCCGGCAACCGGGAATCCTCCGTGCCGATGGCAGATCTCGCGAAACAAGGTTGGGGGTTGCTACGCCGTACGCTGTGCATGAGTCCCTGTACGACCTACAAAGGAAGGGCCATGAAGAGGCACGACGTCGACCAGAGCGGGAGAGCATACGAGCACAGGCGGCATCGTTTACTGGTTGCTTGAGGCTATTAATAAATGGGTAGGGCGACAGCGCAGGGTTTAATTTAACTGCAATCTAAATCTGCCGGACAGTGGTACGCAGGTCCATTCAGCAGCTGCCGCATCAAGCAGGTGCCTGAACCGGAAAGTGACAGACAAGACTGCAACCAGTGATGCGGCGTCAAGTGCCCTCAGAGTAACCACGCCGAGTGAATACCGTTGTGACAATCCAACATCAAAGCAACTCGAGGCGAGAGGGACCAGCAAGGTTTACGGTTTCTGCTCGTGGCTGCGTGTCTGAAAAGTGCCTCCTGTAAGGAGTACGCCGTGCGAATGTCATTCCGTAATCGACTGGAACACCCTCACGTCTTTGCCTCGACCCATGTGTCAAGACCCCAACGCACATCTGTGCAACCGCACAACGCACTCGGCCGGCGCATGTCGAGGAACGTGACGCGCCTGATGGCCAAGACATGCCAGTCAAGTCTTGTGAGCTGTTTGACAGATTGCTGAGACTGTGGCTGTGTGTAATTGCAGTCGACGCGGCAGTTTAGGATGAGAAAGAAAGAAAAAAAGTTCCACACCGTAGTTCGCCGAAGAGCAAAACAGTATCGCAGCTCCTATTCCCGTTTTCCTATTGGACAGTGGCGAACAGCGACGGGAAAGGACAGGCTTCACTCCTTGCGCCTCGTTCCTCACCTCCCATAATAACAAGTTGCTCCGACATGTGATGTGGTCCCTCTGTCGTTCACGACCTTGTCTTGGCTTCATCCCTGGTGACGGCCAACCAGACTTGGCGGTCCGGCCAATCACATCTATTACAAGAAAGCAAGCCACATAGCATAAAACGTCGGCTATGCCCATCTCATTTCTCGGTCCGGCGATCTGCTCTTGGAGGGGAAGGTGACTAAACCAGCGCGTGGTCTGCCGTGCGCCTCGGTATAAGGCCGGCCCCTGCCCCATAAAACTCGTTGGGACCTTCTCGTCAGAGAAAGATGGCAAGTGACTCAGTTATCGTCGACGGGGAGGAGCATTTTGTCGTTGTACTACGTAGGACATACTTTCTAGAACAACTGTGTCCCATCTCCATGTATTGTAAAGGCGGCGGCTGCATCGTACACTAAAATGTGTAGATAGATCTTGCCAAGCAGGAGTAACCTGCTGTCCTCCGGCTTGTGGGCTGTACTGAGACCTGTCTCTTATAGTGACGGAAATCTCGCCCTGCCCTGCCATTTCGTGCTAGTCCACACACAGCTGGCCAATTGCGTGTTATCTTTGGATGTGCTACCACGGGACGCCACGCAAATCGTAGATGGAAGGTGCGCGCAAGGAAAGACACACAAGAGGAAAAACAAAGGATGGACACAAGAGGAAAGAGGAAAGCAAAGGACATGGATGGGCCCTGGGGAAACGACGATCCACGGCCACCTACCCTTTTTTGTCCATGTGCAGCTGCCGTTGGCACAACTTCCCATCTGCGATGCACAAGCACATCCAACACCAACCGCACTGCATATCGAGCGGGTCTCGTCCGTCGGCTTCTGTACGGGCTACTCGTTCAGTTTCTTCTTGGCTTGCGCGGTCTGTTTTCTCTTATAATACAAGATGCGAGTCTTCTTTCCGGTTGCTCGATTTCGTTCTTTCCCATTCTGTTGACTCGAGTGGCTCTTTCCGTCGTTGCTCTGTTGCTCCTTCCTTCTTTCCTGCAAAATTGTCCGGGCACAAACATTTGTTGTGATCGTGCCTTCCTAGTTTCACGATTGTTCGGTTGAACCTGTGCATCTATTTCTCAGGGGGCCTTTTGTTTGTCGTCTTTTCCCCTTTATCTCTCATCGTCTACCCAAACGCATCGTCCACCGACACACTTTCTTTGTGTGCATACAGTTTTGGGACTTGGAATACAGGTCCACATCAACACTCAAACGTACACTCCCACCGCTCCCTCTCATAATACCATCCCCCGTAACGATGAAGATTTCCTCCTCCGCGGCAGCCCTCGTGCTTGCCAGCGCCTCTTCCGTCGCCGGCATCCGTCACCATGGCCACATGAAGCCGCCACCGCTGTCTCTCGACAGCCTCACGAACAGAGACGTCAACACCGACCATGCGAAGCACGCCCGCAAGATCCGCGGCACCAACAACGTCTGGCAGTCTTCGTCCTCGGCCTCGCCGCATGCCCTGAAAAACTCTCCGGCCTCTTTTGCCGCGAACGCCAACATTGGTGTGAGCTTCTTCCAACAGCAGGTGGATCACAACGACCCAACCCTGGGTACATTTGGCCAGCGCTTCTGGTACAGCACCGAGTTCTGGACCGGCCCCGGCGCCCCCGTCGTTCTATTCACGCCTGGTGAGTCGGCTGCCGAGGATTATACGGGCTATCTAACGAACCGGACTCTCACGGGCCAGTTTGCTCAGGCCATTGGCGGCGCTGTCGTCATGTTCGAGCATCGGTATTGGGGCGAGAGCTCGCCGTTCGACAACCTGACCACCAAGAACCTGCAGTACCTCACCCTGGCCAACAGCATTGCCGACGCGACCAACTTTGCGCGCAACGTGAAGCTTCCCTTTGACAACTCCAGCCGCAGCAACGCCCTCCACGCCCCTTGGGTCCTGTCCGGCGGCAGCTACTCGGGCGCCCTGACCGCCTGGGTCGAGCACGTCGATCCCGGTACCTTCTGGGCCTACCACGCGAGCAGTGCCGTTGTCGAGTCTATCGGCAACTTCTGGCAGTACTTTGAGCCGGTCCGCGAGGGCCTGCCCAAGAACTGCAGTGCTGATGTCGAGCTCGTCATTGCCCACATTGACTCAGTTCTGACCGGCGGGTCGGCGTCTGACGTGAAGGCGCTCAAGGACAAATTTGGCCTGGGCGGTGTCGAGCACAATGATGACTTTGCCAGGTGAGTACCATTCAGCACTCATAATTCGCAGCTCACAATCTATAGCCCACAATCCACCACCAACGTCGTAACTAACATACGCAGTGTCCTTACTGGCGGCCCAGGGGCGTGGCAAAGCCATGACTTTGACTCGGGCTACTCGACGGTTTACCAATTCTGCGACTACGTTGAGGTACGTCTTGCAATATTTTGAAATCTGTAATCCTCCATACCCGCATCACTGACGAAGACACAGAATGCTGTTCCTGGCGTGTTCAACTCGTCACGCAAGACCGACACCGTTCCGAGCGCTTCTGGCGTGGGCTTGAAGAAGGCGCTCAATGGCTACGCCAAGTTCGTGAAAGACCAACTGCTTCCCGGCTACTGCGAAAGCTTTGGTACTGCATTCCAGGGTAAGCTTAATTTGGACTGCATGGACAGCCACAACGCCTCGAACCCCATCTACCGGGACACGAGCGTCGACAATGCGATTGACCGTCAGTGGACATGGCTGCTTTGCAACGAGCCGTTTATGTACTGGCAGACCGCCGCCCCCAAGGGCACGCCGACGCTCGTCTCGCGCCTTGTCGACTATGATTACATGCAGGCTCAGTGTGCTCTCTACTTCCCCGACGACGATGGCTACACCTTTGGCTCCAGCTCGCGTATTGGCAAAACCCCCGACGATGTCAACGAGTACGACGGGGGCTGGTCGGTCACCAACACGACCCGCCTCATCTGGGCCAACGGCGAGTTCGACCCTTGGCGGGACGCCACGGTGTCGTCGGACTACCGTCCTGGTGGACCGCTGGTGTCGACACCCGAAGCGCCCGTGAACGTCATCCCTGGTGGCATCCACTGCAGCGATCTGATCTACGCCAATGCTCTGGTCAACGAGGGCGTCATGGCCGTTGTGAAGGATGAGATTGCCACGATCAAGGGTTGGGTCGACGAATTTTACAAGAGCAATGGCAAGCGTGGCAGCCAGTAGGGAAAAATCAGGCCGAAGTGTAGCTCTCATTTGAGCATTTACTTTCGTTTTGTTTTGCTATTTTTCTTCTTCTTTTCTTGTCTGTCATTTCTTATTTCCATTTCTTCGTCTCTTCTTGCACATATATTTTGGGGCCACTTGGACGGCTTGTCATGGATAACATAGATTTTAATTCTGTATATAGTTTTGGGTCTGCTTTTGGATTACACAATCACCAACTTTTCAGTTCGTTTGTCCCACGTTGGCCTCCTTTGTTACTTTCTCTGGCTCGGTATCACACAGCAGCGTGATCTTGCCTGTCCGCAACTCCTCGGCCGCTTGTGCCGAGACCTCTGTCCATCTTTCCCGAGTATCGGCCTCGGCGTCAAAGGCATACAGCCACCGGTTGCGGATCTTGATGGACTCCGGATCGATTTTCACACCTTCGTCGATGTTCTTGAGGGCATTGTGCCATCGGTCACGCAGGTCCTCACCGTTGGTCTGGCTCTGGCGGACGCGGTCGAACCGCAGCTTCTCGTATGTTCGCGTGGCCAGCGCGACGTCGCCTTGGGCCAGCGACAGACACACGGCCAGCACGCCCGCACTCTCGGTGGCCTGGCTGGCGCCCTGAGCACTCGTCGGAAGATGCGCGTGGCAGCTGTCGCCCAGCAAGGCGATCTGGTGCGACTGCGCAGACACCCACGTCGGCAGCGGGTCGCGGTAGCAGATGATCCAGTCCAGACACGCGTCTGTCGCCTCAACGGCCGCCCGGATCCGGGGGTCCAGGTCCGCCACGCACCGCCGCACCTCGTCCATATTGCCCGGCTGGAACCACGACTCGCCCGCCAGCATCTCTGCCTCTCTCTGTTTCGTCGGGATCTTGCGCGTCACGATCCAGTTGAATTCGGCGCCGCCCCGCAGCGTGTTCTGCACCAGATGCGTGTCCGGCCCGATCCAGATGTTGACGCAGTCGTGGTCCACAAACTGGCGGCAGCCTTCGTCGTCAATGGACTTCAACAGGTCGCCTGGAACGTAGGCCCGGAAGCATGCGTACCCGCTGCTGCGAGGGGCGTCCGCAAATCCCAGTACCAGCTCCCGCGCGCGCGACTTGATGCCGTCGGCGCCTACTACGAGATCAGCGTCGTCTGTTGTGCCGTCTGCGAAACGGACAACCACTCTTTTCCTGGGCCTCCCGTCGGCCGCGTTGGTCGCGTTGGTCGCTTCGGTCGCGCCGTGCCTCGGGGCTGGCTCTGGCTCCTCGTACGCCACCACTTCCCTCCCCATCGTCAACGGGATGCCCGCCGCCCGCACGCCCGCCAGAAACGCCTCGTGGTAGTCGCCCCGGTGCCCAATGCGCCCGGCCATGTCCATCAGCGGCTGCGTCGCCAGCACCTGCCCGTCCTGCCACCGCCGGATCTGCATCGTCTCCGAGCTATTGCCGATCGACGTCAACGTGTCGTGGAGATCGTCCGTCGCCTGCCATCGCTTCAAGAGCTTGAGTGCGTTCTCGCCCAGGCCCAGCGAATCGCCCAGCCGCCGGAACGCGCGAATCTTTTCGTAGACGACAACGTCGTGGCCGTGGTGGCGCATCGCGAGGGCGGCCGCACAGCCGCCAAGGCCGGCGCCGACAACAATGACTGTCCAAGACGGTGCTGTCAGCAGAGAAAAAAAGGAGGGAGAGGTGACGAGCGGTACCTTTCATTTTATTCGAGGACATGGTAAGTACCAAGAGTTGGGTTGTGAGCGTGTTTCGGTGCTTTTCAATTGTGCGTCCGTTGAGCAACCGCTCTCCCAAGACGGCACCTTTATTACAGTTACGATATGTGATCTTGTAGTGTTGAATTTGTTGCAACTTTTGTCTTCTCTGCACCCACATCAATTTATCCAATGTCCAGCAATGCCCGGGTCACCATTTCCTGACCTTTACCCTTTTTACATTTTCCTTCTTAATTCTTGGTTTCGTCTCCCGCTTCCATCTCCGTTCCCCTGCTTTTCACGAGGTGGCACAACTGCACAACTCAACCACCTCAACCATCGGAACTTACTGCATTTGCCGAGCCATGGTACGACAGACGTTCTCCACCCGTCCCGTCTTTCTTTCCCCTCTTACAGTAGGCCATTGGTACCATTACCTCTTCTGGCCATGTTTGACGCTTCTCATCGGGAGCGTCCCGCCGATTTCGAACTAACTCAACCGGTTGCCCGTGGTCGAACGCATCCCCGAGTTTACCCCAAGATGCGGGGAAATAAGGCACATTAAAGGCGACGCCCAGAAGCTCCACGCGCGTCAACATCCCGCACCATCTCCGGTCCGTTACAAAGAAAATGGTAATAAAGGATGGCGTGTAGCCAAGGCACCGTCGAATTGCTCAAACCTATTTCCGTGAACTTCTCAAGACGGCCGAAATGTGTATATCCGCGACACGGACTTATATGATGTGAACGTTGCAGGCTTCACAAGACTGTAGCTGGACAACTTGACAACCGACGACAGGGGCACAGCCGATTCAAGCACAGCCAACAGTCAACAGCCCATATTCACAGTCAGCATGTCTTCCGCCACCACCACTAAGGTTGCCACCCTCGAGGAGGCATACAGTGGCCCGCCGCCGCGTCTGCAAGACGAAGCGACGGCCAAACGAGACCGCATCGCAGCGAGTCGAACTCTGCCGGCGCGGTTCACACGGCGGCGTGGTCTTCAACCACCGCCCGGCATGTCGATCGACGCGTTTCTGGCGGCCATTGCGGAACTGCGTGCCGAGCTCAAAGGCGGCGACGACCTCATCCAGGTCAACGATGATGGCGTCGATCTTGTCGATGGCTGGTATCTCGACAAGCCGGCGTCGACACACGATGCGTTCCATGTGGCCGACCCAGAGGCGCTTGCCAGCAGCGCCGTCATCTTCCCGCGGTCCACGGCCGACGTCCAGGCGATTGTGCGCTGGGCCAACCGGCACACGTCGACGTCCAAGGACGGGAAAGCCAGAGGCATCCCGCTGTATCCCATCTCCATGGGCCGCAACCTAGGCTACGGCGGTGCGGCACCGCGCATCCCCGGCGGCGTCGTCCTCGATCTCGGCCGCAACATGCACCGGATCTTGGACCTTGACGGCGGCAATGCCAGCTGCATCGTCGAGCCTGGCGTCTCGTACTTTGCGCTGTACGAGGCCGTCCAGCAGCTCAACGAGGCAAACAAGGGCAAGCAGACGCCGCTGTGGATCGACTGCCCCGACCTCGGCGGCGGCTCCGTGCTCGGCAACGCCATCGACCGCGGTGTCGGCTACACGCCCTACGGCGACCACTTTGGCAACCACTGCGGCATGGAGGTTGTGCTTCCCGATGGATCGCTGCTGCGCACGGGCATGGGCGCCCTGCCGGGCGCGTCGGATGCCCATGGCCAGGAGACGGACAACACGGCGTGGCAGTCGTTCCAGCACTCGTTTGGCCCGGCCGTCCACGGCCTGTTTTCGCAGAGCAGCCTGGGCATCGTCGTCAAGATGGGCTTCCACCTGATGCCTGCGCCGCCGGCCCACCAGTCGTACTGCTTGACGTTCCCGCGCGAAGACGACTTTGCCGCGATTGTCGAGGTCATCCGCCCGCTCGCCCAGCAGGGCGTGCTCGGCAACATTCCGCAGCTGCGCCACGTCGTGCAGGAACTCAATGTGACGGGCCAGCCGCGCGCAACGTTCCGCCAGGGCACCACAGAAGCCGATGGACCCCTGACAGCCGACGAGGTGCACGCCGCCGCCGCCAAGCTGCCCCTCGGCGACTGCAGCTGGGTCTTTTACGGCACGCAGTACGGCGCGTCCGCCGACGCCCTGCAGGAGCAGATTGCCGGCCTCCACCAGCGCTTCTTGGCCGCCATCCCGGGCACCCGCCTTGTGCTGCCCGACGAGGTGCCCGCCGACCACTACCTGCACGCCCGTGCCCTCGTATGTGCCGGGGTCCCGGTCCTGCGCGAGCTCGACTGGCTCCACTGGGTGCCCAACGGCGCCCACTTGTTCTTCTCGCCGATTGCGCCGACGCGCGCCGCGGACGCCCGGGCGCTGCACGCGCTGATTTCGGAGCTGCACGCCCAGCACGGCTTCGACTTGTTCCCGACGCTCTGCGTGGCCGGCCGCGAGATGCACTACATTTCCAACATTGTGTACGACCGGGCGGACGCGGACGCCAAGCGGCGGGCCGTGCGGCTGATGCGGGCGATGATTGCGGCGTGCGCGGCGCGGGGCTTCGGCGAGTACCGGACGCATCTGCTGTTTGCCGACCAGGTGGCGCGGACGTACAGCTGGGGCGGGCAGGCGTTGCTGCGGCTGCACGAGACGATCAAGGACGCGCTGGACCCGCAGGGGGTTCTGGCGCCGGGGCGCAACGGCATCTGGCCGGCGGCGTACCGGGGCGAAGGGTGGGAGCTGGGCGTCGACGACGTCGACCTGGACGTGATTCAGCCGAAAAACAAGCAGGCGTAACACGATGCAACGTACAGATCAGTCGACCAGTTCATTCTTTCGTCAAATGATATTAAAATGTAACTCAAAAAAGGCAACAAAATGCTAGAGACAAATGTGGCAATGTGCACCAGATGTCGGAAAATAGGAACAATGAAGAAAACGCGCCAAAAGATTGGCAATGCCCCTTGAACAAACCAAACCCAACCCAAAACGCCGGCCAATGCAAAAAAAGTACAAATACAAAATTAAAAATGAGGAAGCAAAAACAAACAGACCAACAACACACTTGCACACATCAAACGTCACCTCGATCAGGCGGCTAGATGGCCATCGCAACCAGCCCCTCGTAGGCTCGCTCGACCGTCTCGGCACCGACGCCCGGCACGTTGCGCAACTGGGCCAGCGACGCAATGTGGTGCACCGGCGTGGCGGACCGGCTCATCGTCTCGGCGTCGGCCACGCCATCGTTCTCGGCGCCGTTGTCGTCGTTGTTGTCGTTGTCGTTGTTCTCGTTGCTGCCGTCAGCGTTGCTGCCTTCGCTGTCGTCCTCGCTCGTCAGCTCGGCCCCCGCCAGCCCGCCACCGCGCTCCAAGTACGCCACAAGACCGCGAGCGGTGCGCGCGCTCATGCCCTGCAGCCCGCGGATGCGCGCGACGTCGCGCGAGTTGACAATGTCGAGCAGCTTCTTCTTGCGCGGGGTCATGGCGGCCATGGCCATGGCCCGGCTGCGGGACTCGTCGTCGGCATCGGCATCGTCGCCGTTGGGACTGGAGGAGCCGGGGCCGCTGGACAGGGACGTCTTGGCCGCCTTGCGGCCGGACAAACCGCGGCCCGAGAGACTGCCTGAGCGGCTGCCCATCAGGCCCGCACGGCGGCGAGGCGAGGGCGAGTAGTAGTAGACCGACTTTTCAGGGGCGCTGGCGTAGTTGAGGGCCGGGACCGGGGCCGGCAGGTCTTCGTCGTCCTCTTCCGCATCGGCATCAGCGTCAGCGTCAGCGTCGGCCTCGGCCTCGTGGTCAACGTTGTGTCCGCCCGCAACATCAATATCGACTGTGGTGGGGACATCGCTCGCAGACGCTGTGCGGGCCCCCATGCGGCCAATGCGCCGGAACGTGGGCGTCGTCGGGGTTGTGAGGGCTGTCGAAGCAGCCGTCACGGCCCGCTTGCGTTTGTGCGGTTGTTGTTGGTCGAATTGCTGCAGATGCTGCATTTGCTGCTGCAGGGCCATCTTGCGCGGCGAGCTCGTCTCCCGGCGGGCCATCTTGGCCTTGAGCTTGGCAATCTTGGACAGCAGCCTGGCCTGGCCCGGGAAGTAGGGCAAGGCCTGCTCGTAGTAGTGCAGCGCGACGGCGTCGTCGCCGACTTCCTTGTGCTGGCGGGCGAGCAGCAGGAAACGAAGACCCTCGGTGCGGGGGTCATCTTCGTTGCGCGCCGCAGCCGCATTGCTGTCCTCGATGCGGCGCTCCAGAGCCTCCAGGCGTTTCTGGACCGCCTCGCTGCTCAGCAGGTCGCCGCTCTGCGTGCTGCCAGCCGTGGCCGCCAACATGCCGGCAGCCAAGGTCGTCGTATTGTTGGTGGTGTTGTTGGCCACCTCCTGTTGCTGTCGCAGTTGCTGCTGCTGCTGCTCTTCTTGGTCGCGCGCGGCCAAGGCCTCGGCGACCTTGCGCTCGATAATGGCCTCGATCTGCTCGGCCGAAAACATGGGCGTCGATGCCGAAACGGCGGCCGGTGGCGGTGCAGGTCGCGCAATGTTGGATGCCGAGTAGGGGTGGATCGACGGCCGTGCCAGCTTCGAGGTGCGGGTGTCTGTTGTTCTGGACTCTGCGGCCTCTGAAGGCCGTGGCTTGGCGGCACCAATCTTGGACGCTGCGAGAGACGGGCGTCCGCTCGACTGGCTGGAGAGCGGACCCATGCGGGACGACACTGAGGAGAGGGACGACGCCGTGGTGGATGTGGGCAGACTGGGTCGTGTTGTGGATGGTGTGGTTGTGGACGACGGTGGAGGCGGTGGTTTCGCTACAGCGTGGTCAGTATACACCATAAACGCTTTCGCAGGCTTGTCGGCCGCGGCCCTGGCGGCCGCATTGCCCGTCTGGATGTTGTGCGTGTTGCTCGTCAACGCACGCAGCGGTTGACGGGCCAGGCCAGACCCACTTGTTGAAGACGAAACAGAGGACGCCGCCGTGGACGCCGCCGCGGAGACAAGCGACATGGTGGAGCTGGCGGCGCTGCCGGTGAGGGACGACGGCGTGGTCGAGGACAAGGAGGCCAAGGAGCGTGGCAGCTGCTTGAAGACGACCTCGTTTTCAATCTCGCGCACCTCGATGCGCTTGGCGCGCGAGCTGACGGTCAGGCTGCTCAGGGTGTCGAGGTGGTAGCTGCGGACGGGCGCGAGGTTCAGAATCATGACGGTGATGCCGTTGTTCTGGCCCAGCGACAGGATGCGCGTCATCTTGGACTCGCGGTAGGGGATCCGCTTCTCGCCGCGCGCAATGGCGTCGACGCACTGGCTCAGCACAAACAGGCTCTTGTTGATGGCGGCCGACTCGACCAGGCGCTCGCGGCCGTTGTCGGTGCGGCGGTTGTCCTCGGAACCGGCCAAGTCAATGGCCGACGCCGTGCTCTCGCGGACGGCCACGACGGCGCCGGAGCCGTCGTCGGAGCGCGTCGTCTGGGTCAGCTTGACGCGCAGGATGGCGTGGCTGCGCGAGCTGTGGGCATTGAGCTTGGTCGAGGCGGTCACGCGGTTCTGGTTGGCGGCAATGTACAGGCGCTCAAAGTCGCGCAGGTCGCCGCAGCTCTGCTCGGACAGGCCCACGACGTACGTCTTGTTGTCCTTTTCGCGCAGCGGCAGCCCCGTCGGCGTGCGCTTCTCGGGCGGCTCCAGCAGGTCGTAGACCTTGTCGTTGTAGATCTCGTAGTACGACAGCGCCACGTCGACGTCGACCCGCCCGTCCGAGTCCTTGGCAAGCTTCTTGCCCCGGCGGAACACATGGCTCAGAATGCGCGGGATGACGCCGCGGTCGGCCAGCTTCATGCCGCCGCGCATGGTGTGTGTCTTGCCGGTGCCGGTGACGCCGTACGCGAAGAGGGTGATGTCGAGGCCCTGGAAGAGTGACTTGATGTGAGGAGCGACTGGATGGTCAGGTCAGTTGACACGCTTGGCGGAGAAGATGTATAAAACCAAAAAGAAGAAAAAGAAAAAGGATTTTGTAAAACGGCATGGACACCAAAGGGAAACACACCCTCTTCGTTGAACAACTCTTCTTGCGTGGTGGCCTGGTCGTAGACGCCGTTAAAGGTAAAGGCAAACTCCTCGGCCTCGTTCTTGGGACTCGGGATCTTGACGACATTGGGCGGCCGGCCATCTTCGGTGCTGTCGACGCGGACAATGACATCCTTGTCCAGCTCCTTGGGCAGCAATGGCCGCACCCGTGCAACCACGCGGACCGACATGTGTAGATGGATGGAAGCACGAGAAGACAAGTCGAAGGAGGTGACGTCGGGTCGAAAGAAGGCGGTCGGGTCGAAACAGGTCGAACAAAAGGAGTCGAAACGTAAAAACAATCAACGTCGCGATGCCATCCAATGCACGCTCGATTCCATGCAAGTACACGCTCCGGGGTATCTCGCTAAACGACAACACACAAAAAGAACAGAAACAATAAAATAAAATAAAAAAAGAAAACCAAACGTCAATGGCTGCCGCGGCCCGTACTCCGGTCTTGTCGAGTCGTTCGAGCCGAGTGCAGGTCTGGTTCATGAAGATGTGGACGTATTTTTGGGTGTGCTATTTGTCCCCATCCAAATAAGGTCCGCACTTTCCTCAGTGCCTCCTTGGCTCCTTCCCTCCGGCACTCGTGGTGAGCGTGTAAAAACCACCCCCTAGAAAGGGACATTGGCGCGTCGACCGTGTTTGGGCGGGTCTGGTTGCCAGCAGCAACGGCAAGTGCAATGGAGCGAAACTCAATTGAAAGTGGGGCCAGTGCACCTCGAAATCCCAACACGGTTTAGCGCATAATTGCTCGACGGGAAAGCTTGGAAGCTTGCCAACCGATTGAGCAGAAATACGACGTTTTCGCCCGACGACCGACGCCATCGACAACGACGACACCGCCCGTTGGCCATCGACATCCATCGCGACAGTCCCTTTTTGTGTCGCTCACACTCGTTTACACAATGCGCGGCGCTTCACTGCGGCCGCCAATGGGCGTCCTGCGGCCACAAGCAGCGGCGTCTCCTGCATCACACTACGTCTGCCGGCAATGCATCATCGGCACCATCGCCAGCCGGCGGACCATCCAGATCAGCTCGACACCGGCGACCGAGTTCCCGCGGCCGACGAGCGGCGATGCGTTTGCTGGTCGCGACAATGGCGGTCCTGGTGGTCGGGACGAGGCGGACGCCCGCTTCGAGGTGCTGGGGTCGCCGTACTCGCTGCTGTCCGTGTCCCTGTCGGCGTCCCAGATCCTGTACACGCGGCGCGGCACGCTGGTGTCTGTCGCCGGCAAGATCGACAACGCCCAGTCCACGCTGTCGGTGCTGGCACCCGTCCGCCGCGCGCTGCTCGGCATGCCGTTCCTCTATCAGCGCATCTCGTCGACCACGCCGCTGACGCTGCTGATTGGGACCAAGGCTGCCACCACGACCCTCTTCACGCTGCACCTCGACGGCACGACCGACTGGGTCGTCGCGCAGCGCAATGCCCTACTAGCGTGGACGGGCCACACGCTCCAGGTGACGCCCCAGCGCGGCGCGGACACGACGCGCCTCGGCATCGCGCACTGGGGCACGTCCTTTGTGACGGGCCGCGGCCTCGTGGCGCTGTCGGCGCCGGGCTACATCTACCCCGTGACGCTGGGCGCGGGCGAGGAGCTCGCGGTGCACCCAAGCCATGTGGTGGCGTACGCCGTCGGCAAGCAGGGCGCGCCCCAGCCCTTCCGGCTGCGGTCGGCGCAGGGCGTGCTGGCGCGTGCGGCCGAGTCGGCCGCGTCGGCGGTGTCGTCGGCGGCGGCCTCGACGGCCCAGATCACCTCCCGGGCCGTGCGCGGCCTGCGGTTCCAGGTGCCACAGGCGACGCCGCCCCCAGGGACAGCGACCGACAACGGCGGCATGGCGGCACGCATCGGCCGCTTCTGGTCGGTCATGCAGACGACGGCGACGTACCGGTTCGTGGCGCGCGCGCTCTTTGACGCGCGCACGGCGCTGCGCCGCACGATCTGGGGCGACCGGCTGTTTGTGCACGTCCGCGGGCCGGCCACGCTGCTGTTGTCGAGCCGCGGCGTGCGCGTGGGCGAGGTGCTGACGCGCGACAACATCAACGAGATCGCCGACGCGGACGCGGGGGTGGTGGCCGAGGCTGTCGACCGGGCGACGCGGCCGGCGGGCGAGCGTGAGGAGGCGGGCACGACCACGTCCACAGACGCATCGACGACGGCCATCCACGTGGCCGAGGTCACGGCCAGCGGCAAGGTGGCGTTCACGGACGCCAAGGACTTGAAGGAGTTTGTCCGTTGACGGGGGAGGGCAAGGGTGGACGGGAGCAAAAGACAAGGTACGAAAAGTAGACGGCGACGAACGCGACACTGTACATTATACACGGCAGGCGAGTGGGATGCGATGGGATAGCTGGACAGCAGGACAGCACCACGGCTTATCGAAGGCATCATTCATGTGTGGCCAGTATCATATTATTTTATTTTGTTAGAACTGCCTGCAACAACATACAAGCTTCGATGCAAACCACGTGCGTGTGGATCAGTATGAAATACTACGACGCAGAGTACGGAGTGCGGAGTACGAATCTGCTCTCTAGCCAGGAACGCTCCATCAGCACAGCCACGAGACCGCCACCAAAGGCTGTCCGACAAGGCCAGACGCATGGCGTACAGACTATGGGGAACACAGCCCTACCCGCCGACGTTGCCATCTCTGCCAAGCAGCTGTGAGCGAGAGCGTCCCCCGCGCTGACGGGCATTTGTCAGTCTTCTTTACGAGCCGCCATCGCAGCACGCGGCGCATCGTTAGGACGACTCATCGTGTGTCGGCCAGGATTCGGGGAACAATATGCACCCTTCCTCCAAAATAGAGGCTGACAAAAGGTGCTGGCAAGTACGGCATACGATATGCCATATGCGGTGCAATTGTACGACGCTTCGGATTTGCAGCGTCATCTGTACCGTATTCCGATGGCAGGCTGAACCAGCTGTCGCCGGGCGGCTCAGGCTGTACGGAGGTACGGAAGTACAGCAGACACTGGCTCGACAGCCCCCAGCCTGTGCCACACCAGCGTCCGGCCGTGTCGTTCCCCCATCCCCCCTAATCCCCTAATACCCTAATACCCTAATCCCCGTCAGCACCCCCACACCTCGGCCCTTCGCGCTTTCAACTCGACATTGGGCAGGCGCGGCAGGCACAGGCTCGCCTCTCGGAGACGGACTTGCCCAGTTTGGCATTTCCCTTTTCAGATCTGACGATGTTTTGCTTGTCACGTTAAGAGAGTCGTCCGCGCGCACGGCGGACGACTTGTGCGTGAGCCTTGCAGGTCTGGCGTGGCCTGTGCGTTTTTCTTTTTTCCTGTTTCTTTTTTTAATGAAAGCTTATTTTCTACTTTCTTATGTTGTATTTCTGTCCCCCATTCTTGGGTCGCAATCGAGCAACGCCTAACGACTATCTGCTTTGTCACAATCGGGGGATCATCGTTTCTCCTCGCCTGTTTGCACGAGCCAATCCCCATTTCCGCTCAGGGCGTCCCACAGGCTATCTCGATGGGCCTCGATGTCTTTTCTTGGGCTGTCTGGCCGAACTCGTCCGCCTCGGAGATACGGTCGCACGACCAACAGCCAGAAGACTCGTCCCGTCTGGGCACCACACAAAACAAGCAACGGACGGCGCGCGGCGCTTAGCTCGTGCCGCGTTCACCTGCTTGTCTCTTTGCCAGCCGTGTCAACGGCCCCAGGCCAAGGCAGTGGTTCTCCGCTGTAATACAACGTGCAGCACACGGCGTTAACTGGTCGTTGAGGGTGCGTGAAGCCCCGTGTCCCACGACACACGATGCGCAATGTCCGTCTTAGGTCGGAATACTCGCCAGGTTCACAGCCTCGTGTTGGTCATTATGTCAACGTGCATTGTCTCTGACTCATGGGGGTGGGCTGGCCGTTATGTACGCTGCAGGGCCTACGGCGTGTTCTTGGTCGGCGTTCGCCAGGGCAGCATGCTTCGCGCCCCGGGCACGACGGGCCGCGAGATGTTGTGTGCCTCTTGTCGCGTTGTCCAGTTGTCGATTGAAACAATGTTCTTGTGTCGTCCGCATGTGTATGATGCCATACGCCATCGCTGTCACTGCCCGCGGGCCCTGGATCAGCAGGATCGAGACAATCTCGGACGAAGCCCAGCCCACGTCCGCGGCCTTTTCTTTGTTTTGTACAGTTGTTCTGCTGCAGCTGCTTGCTGCTTGCGTTCGTGTCTGTTTCCATCGTATTCCATCTCAGACGTCCGTCTCCCTCCGAGCCTCGATCTAGATGCCCGCGGAGAATTCGTGATTTGGTCGGAGCATGGCCGATTTGGTTTCTCCTGACAAATGTACGATCCTCTCTGAGCCTCCTCTCCATACATGAGATCTAGCAAACACTCCCCAGCAAGCCTTGCCAAGACTAGGCCCAGCAAGGCATGGCGTGCTATGGTATGCTAGTAGGGGGTACGCCTGTCGCTACTTTCGCGTCTTTCGTTCTTGTTTCCGAGTCTGTTTCTGCCGTGCATCGTTTTCTTATTTGACTAATTCCCCATTATTTTTTTTATTTTTTATTTTTTTGTTCTTCTCCACCCGGTATTCCTGCTGACTTCCTTTGCTAAATGCTGACCCGTGTTTAATCTGGTCGTTTCTTATTTTCATGTATATATCATTGTCCTCCTGCTGCCCCTCGTCCATTGGCATGACGTTTGTGTCGCATCATCCGGCATTCACACAGAATAAGACCGTCCCGTGTCTTTTCTTTTTTTTTTGGTATTTGTTTTTCTTCGCTGTCGCCGCTCTCCCCAGCTCCAACAAGCGAGCTGTCCCCGCGCCCCCTGGACCACTGCAGCAGAAATTGCGGCAACATTGCCCCGAGTAAATAAAGACACTCTCCGCCCTCAACGTAGTCCAGTCGGTCGCCGTCGCCATTTGACTGAGATTTTTGGTTTCGTCCGCCCGCTGCACTGCCCAGACAAGACCGCGCAGCTTGACGTGCAGCCATCCTCTGCCTCGCACACAACAAGCACAAGCACACTACACGACCAAACCGACCATAACGACCAAAAGGACAACTCCATCAACATGTCCACAACCCCGGCGCACGGCCAGACGGCCAACGCCGCATCCTACACCGACGCCTCGCGCCACTCCCTCGACCGCATCCCCTCCCAGAACAAGGAGACCGAGGCTAACCTCTACCCCGAGCCCGCAAACGCCGTCGAGGCCGACCTCGAAAAGGGCGGCTATGGCCCCGACGAGTCGGACGGGTCGAGCAAGGAGCAGAAGGAGGCCGGCGCGGCACCCATTGACGGCACACCGGCAGATGGCGCCGCCGCACCGCCCGCGCCGCCCGCTGCGCCACCTGGCATGAGCCCGGCCGACTTCCCCGACGGCGGCCTCCAGGCCTGGCTGGTCGTCTTCGGCGGTTGGTGCGGCCTCTTCTGCACCTTTGGCCTCATCAACTGCATCGGTGTCTTCGAGACCTACTACGTCAACGGGCCCCTGTCCAACTACTCCCAGGGCACCATCAGCTGGATTCTATCCGTCGAGACCTTCGTCATGACCTTTGGCGGCCTCGTCTTCGGCCGTCTCTTTGACAGCTACGGCCCGCGCTGGCTCCTGATCATCGGCACCGTCGTCTACGTCTTCGGCCTCATGATGACCAGCCTGGCCACCAAGTACTACCAGTTCCTGCTCGCCCAAGGCATCTGCGCCTCCATCGGCTCGTCCGCCGTCTTCAACGCCTGCATGGCCTCCGTCGTCTCCTGGTTCTTCCGCCGCCGCGCCGCCGCCTTTGGCATCATGGTCTCCGGCTCGTCCCTCGGCGGCGTCGTCCTGCCCATCATGCTGGACAAGCTCATCGCCCACGTCGGCTTCCCTTGGGCCGTGCGCGCCGTTGCTTTCCTGTTCCTGGGCCTGCTGACCATTGCCTGCCTCACCGTGCGCTCGCGCCTCCCGCCGCGGCCCAAGCCTCTCGTCCTCCGCGAGTACCTCAAGGGCTTCAGCGAGCCCGTCTACGTCCTCACCGTCTTCGCCTGCTTCCTCTTCATGTGGGGCATGTTCCTGCCCTTCAACTACATCGAGCTGCAGGCCAAGGCCGCCGGCATGAGCCCCACCCTGCTGCCCTACCTGCTGTCCATCATCAACGCCGTCAGCATTGTCGGCCGCATCGCACCCGGCATCGTCGCCGACCGCCTCGGCCGCTACAATGTCATGATTGCCATCACCGCCCTCTCGGCCATCATCTCCCTCGCCCTCTGGATCCCCGGCAAGTCCACTGGCGCCATCATTGCCTACTCCATCCTCTTTGGCTTTTCGTCGGGCGGCTTCATCTCCCTCGGCCCCACCCTCATCGCCCAGATCTCCGACATCCGCCAGATTGGCATCCGCACCGGCGCCGCCTTCGCCGTCCAGAGCTTCGCCGCCCTCACTGGCTCGCCCATTGCCGGCGCCATAACCACGCGCCAGCACGGCAGCTTCACCGGCCTGCAGTACTTTTGCGGCTTCACCATGCTGGCCAGCGTCGTCGTCTTTGTCGTGGCCCGCGTCACCCTGGCCGGGCCCAGCCTCATGAAGAAGGTGTAAAAGCGCCGCCTCTTTGGCGTCTTCATTTGTCCTTGCTCTTCTGTCTTTGCCTACGTTTTGGTATCATAGAAATGGCGGTTTCTGGCATTTGCGCTGTATTTTCATTTTGTCTTTGTCTTGCTCGCGCTTTCTTCATCTATTTGACATATCTCATAGACGTGGACGTTTTTTTTTCTGTCTAATGTTGCTCAAACTCTTTGGAATACCCCCCTTTCATATGACATAATATAAAATCTCTCCTTTCTGATAACCTCGTTGATCGTACTGCGTGTCTCGTTCTTCCATCATGGTCGAGAGTGGTCTTTAAGAGAAAAAAGAAATGCCTGCCACATCGGCCGTGGTGTGTAGTGAAACGTATGCTAGATGCCCTCTCCATACCCTGGCTCTATTTAAACATTGACTTGCTTGGAGCCTTTGACGTTCTTGTGACGCATTTTTGTGCAAACCTCGGCAGTTCGTGTGTCGCCTCTAGCAGCGGATACTTGATTTATCAAAGCTCTTGGGAGCTAATTATTGAACGTCTTAGTATTATTATTATTTACTTACATATTTATTACTTTGATTTATTTATTATATCCTATGTTTTTTTAAAGGTCTCTATGGCCGGGTTCTGGGAGCGTTTAGTTTGTCGTTTATGTTTTTTTATTTTTTATTTTTTTACGCATTCTACACCAAACCATGAGCGCCATGAAAAGGTCGCCAAAAAATATATGCATCTCAAAAGCATTTGACAAGTTTCAGAACAACTGTAAACTTCAATGAAACCAGTCTTTTATATATAAACGTCCTTAAAATACACACGACATTATTGCTTTCACAGATGTCAAAGTCGCGGAAAATAAAAGACCTTCGGGTCCTACAGTAAGTCACAAGAATGCTCGAGGTCAGTTGTGATGTCACAATTTTGGCTGTGGCCACCCTCATGCTTTATGTGCGACATATTTCTGTCCTTATGGCCTTTATCATTGTTATTTGAAGCCATAAAGAATTCTCCGACGCCCTGAAATCGTTTCAAGGAAGAGCTGCAGCTCGAATTATAATTATACTTTGTAAAAGAGAAAAAGGGAAAGCAGAGAAGAAAGGAGACGGTCAAATCCACTCCACTGAACAAGCCAATCAACGGCACGTACAAGCAGCCCTTGGCAGGGAAGGCCCTGTCGCCCCCCCATGATTCTTCAACGCCTCAAAGAGTTCCTATTCGCAGACACAGGCTGGCCAAAGCTGGAGCTCCCGCCCATAGCTCCCAACCTTGCATTCTTAGTGGACGAGGTGTCAGGGCCAGCTCTTGAAAAAGTACAATGGCACGCGCCCTTGACGGAAAAGGAGGCTTGGAGGATGACACCAAGACTTTTGTTATCCACATTTATTGTTTACGGTGCGAGTGGTTTCTTTCTTTTTTTCATCTTCTTTCCATTATCTTTTTTTCTTTTCTGTGGCCGTTCGTCTTCAACTCGCCTTCTTTACTTTGGCTAGCCGAATCTTTCTTTGCAAATCTGTTCCCATTTCCATGACTGTTTCTATTCGAGAGGTCATCGTTAATCATATTTACATTTGTATTTGCTTTTCTTTTTTTCTCCTCCACTGCATTGCTGGTCGCTTATCTTATCGCTCGGTAGTATGCATTCGTGGACAGAAGAGGCTGTAATGCGGAGTATTCCGTAATGCGGCAAAACCAAAGCTCGAGAAAGGGGACATTACGTCGTGTCGCATGTTTGGTTGATTGAAAAAAAAAAGAAAAGAAAAATAGAAAAGAAAAGGACAAAACAAATTTAAATAAAAAATATCAAAGGCATTTTTGAATGAAAGGCTGACTGGTCTGGCCAACGTTGAGGATGCTTGTTGCAAGTAACGTTGAGAAACAAAAAATATAGAGAAAAATGGGAACGAGGCGAGACATACAGCCGGAAAAACAATACAAGGAAAGGAAAATAATAAAATCACGCCCCTAAAAATCCCAGACAAACCAAAACCGACAGTAATTACTGACAAAAGAAGAAAGAGCGACTCCTTACCCGCCTCCTACACCGTTCGGACAGCTCCCCTCTCTTGCCTTTTTGTTCGTTTTCTTTCTTTTCTCTTGTCTCTTCCTGGGCACCTGCTTTCTGGGCGTGTCTCTGTCGCGCGCCACGCTGTCTTTCTGTATTCAGCAATTAATTTTAATCCACCTCCCCCCCATTGCACCTGCCTCATTTTTCGTCTTTCGACTTTCGTGTTTTTCTTTTCTTTTTTTGTCCCTCCTTCCCTCTTTCGCTCTTTCCTTCTTTCCCCAATTCGCCTACCCTCTTATCCTCTTCTCCGTTTTCTTCTTTCCACCACTTCATCTCTCCCTCCTTTTCTTCCCTTTTCTTTCCTTTTCTTCTCTCGCTTTCATTTTCTTTTCTTTGCCCATTTCTCTGTCTTATCCACCCCCGCTTTATTGGAAGCGTTCCCACCCGTCCTTTATTCTATTCTTTTTTTTCTTCTTCTTTCGCTTCCTGTCTCGTTTTCACCCTTGTCTTTCTTGCCTCTCCTTTTCCTTCTCCCACATTTCCTAATTTATTTCCTTTCAACTCTCCCTGACTCTCACAGTTGCCGCACCACTTTTCTTCACGTCTTCTCTTTCATGACGTGCAACACATCCCGCCTCCGAAAATAACAATTCGACGACTCTGGTTTTCTTTCGCTTTTGCGATCTGCGGTCCCGCGTTTCTTTTCGGACTCTTTCGTGGCTTGCATCGCGCGAAAGTCGACTGTCCTTTTCGCTCTTTCTTTTCGACCACGTCGTCGCCACATCTCTGCCGCCCGTCTCTCTCCTGTCGATTCTTTCATCAACCCATTAACTTGGCATCACCAGCGTTGCCTTTCGGGGCTCTCTTTGCTCTCTCGACTTCTATTTTCATCGCCGCTGTCGCCGCCCCGACCGCGTCCCGCGTCACAGTACCTCGCTACTCTCTTTACTCTTTTACTGTTCCCATCAACCTGTGATCTCCACCCGACATCGGCTTCCTTCTTGTTTATCCCACCTCGCCTCCTTTTGTCTCATCTCTTCTTTCTTCTGTCCCCTCCCCCCTTTCGTCCGCCTCCTAGTATATAAAATGGCGCCCCGCGGACGCCCACCTGGCCGCAAGAACGGCGGCAGCCTCGGGGCTGTTCAGCTGCAATCGAACCGCAGGTCTACGCCCACATCTACACCAAAGGCTGCATCAAAGGCTGGCGCTACGCCTGCCACTGCGCCGACCAAGAAAACGACGACTACCCTGGCAACATCCACCACAGCTACACCCGCGACCGCTGCAGCGACACCACAAGCTGCCACTCCGCAAGCCACGCCGCTGGGAAGGAAATCTGCTGCAAAGAAAGGCAAGCCCGCCCGGCCGGCAAAGGGTACACCCCGGTCCATGAACGCAACGCCTGCAGCAGCCGCAGCAGCGGCAGAAGCTGCAGCTGCTACCACTGCCGCTCCTGCTGCCGCCCCTGCTGCCGCCCCGGCTGCCACGCCCGCCACACCTGCAACGCCCGCCGCGCCTACCGAGATCCGTGTCGCGCCGCCCTCCGAAACCTTGGCCACTGAACCCATCCCTGAGCCGACCGAACCGGCCTCCGAGCGGGACGTCGTTTCTTTAGTAAGTTGTTTCCGAGTGCTTTGGGCTGGCTGAGCGTGTATTCAGATTCTGCAGGCGCGTTTGCTTAGCGCCAGTTCGTTTGCTGCCCGGAGTTTCAAGCTCCCCTGCCTGCTGCGTAGGGCACTGCGGCAGGTCGTGTGACGCAAAACTAACACCTGTTCAGGACTCCACCGCAGACAAACAGCCGAATGGCACTTCGCACGCCGCCGACCAGTCCGTCCTGCCGGACGAGAGCCGAATTGATGACAACGACAAAGAGACCTCCGTCGTAGCCGACGACCCGCCGACAACAACCACTCCCGCCGTCCGCCGCGCCCGCGGCCGGCCGCCGAACAGCTCCCGCATTGGCAAGCATGGACCTCTGGGCTACACTTCGGCGAACGTGGATCTGGACGCGATCACCTACCGCCAGCTCTCCGAGGACATTAAGGCGTACAAGGTCGACCTCGATTTTTGCCAGGCCCAGCTCGACCAGCCCGACCTCACGCCGCAAGAGTCCCGCACACTGCAGCTGCGGCAACTGGACCTCAGCCATCAGGTCCGGCACTGCCGGCACCGTCAGGAAACGCTCGAGGCGCAGCGGGCGCTCCACGGTGGCCGTCCGCTTACCGACCCGGTCCCCCATGCCCCGCGGGTGTCGACGGCGGGCACCGGCACCCTGATTACAAACGGCAGTGGTATCGGCAGTGGCCGGCGGCCTGTGCCCAACAAGCGGCCCCTGTCGGCGACGGGCTTCGACAACAGTGATGTTGGTATTGGAGCTGGCGGTCCCTCTAAGCGGGCGCGCGCGGCGTCCGAGGTCAGCCTGCAGGACACGATCAGCATGCGTAGCAGCGGCAGTCCTGTTCCTGCCGTCAACGGCGTTGGCCATGGCCAGGAGAGCAATGGCGGCGATCACGACGACAACCCATCCGACGTGGAGATGGTGGCGCACTACACCGGTGGTCACAGTCGCGGCCGCAGCCACAGCAGCATTGGCAGCCACAACGACAGCTACCTCGGCAAGGCGGAGGACGGGGACAGCGCCGCCATGGCCGAGAAGGGCGCCTCCGACGGCAACGGCTTCTGGAAATGCCGCCTCTGCGTCTCGGCAAAGTACCAGGATGCCAAGAAACACCTACGCCAGCCGGCCAACCCATCCCTGTGGCCCCTCCGGCGCACGGGCCGGCTCATAACGCACTGCCTGTCCATGCACGTGGAGCACACGCCGGAAGAGCGCTGCATGGAGCTCGGCGACGCGCTCGACCACAACCGCGGGCCCTTTGAGTACTGGACGCGTCAAAAGAACGTAGACGTGTCAATTCCCAAGGTGATTGCGATGCTGAAATCGGGTAGCTTCCCGGACAAGCTGGCGAAGCACAACGAGGGCGCAGCCAAATTTTTGGCGGAGAGGAAATCGTCGGGCGCAATTGTCTGAGGGATTTCGGAGGATTGTCGGCTCTGTTCCTCTTTTCTTTTGGTTTTTCTTTTTCTTTTTCTTTTTCTTTTTCTTTTTCTTTTTTTTTTTTTTTTTTTCGTACAATTTCCTTTGCTTGTTTGTTGTCACCATCAGCATAGCCCACGGGAAGAGAAGAAGAACAGGAGGAAGGAAGGTCGTGAAGGGTTGCACAGGCGTAGCTGTTGCCTGCACCCAGGATCAAGGCGATGCAACACAACGTGAGGCTGGGAGTTAATAATTGCGCATGGCGTTTGCGTGGGATTTCTTATTCTTATTCTTTTCTTTTTTTCTTCTTCTCCTGTCTTCTTGATCTTTTTGTTGCTGTCAAGGCACGTTCATCTTTTTCCCTTCGTCATTTTTTGTAGATAGAGGAGTGTGCAAATAAGGGGAACGATTCCCAATAACGATAAAATAAAGATCCTATAACATATAAAAACAAAGTTAAAAGACGTCGACATGAGAGTGGCGAGGCAGGCCTGTTGAGAATAAGAAGCATGGGACGTGAGTTACTTGTATGTGGCCAGGCAATGTGCTGAAGGCCCCCCAATGCCCTGCCGCACGCCGGTTTCGTAGGTAATTAATAGGGCCCTGTACGACAGCAATAGCGGCTGGTATTGCTCTCCAGCGGGTCAGTGCTCGCCTCTGAATAACACCACTGACTGAGAGGGCTGCGTGGCACGGCAATGCACACGACATAATGCACATCTGCATGATGCACGATTTGGGGCCATTTCGATTTGGGGGCTATTGCTACACAGCCGTGGAGGGTGTGTTGTGGGGGTAGCATGAGGCAAGATACAAAGCGAGGACGGATGCCGGGCCAAAACGGGTGCGGTCTTGGGACTGCAGAATGCCAAGCTGTGAACCTGATAGGATACGATTTTGATGGTGCTGTCGCCACACGAAGCGAAGAAAGACGGCCACGAGATGGATGTTTCTGCCTCTCTCTTTGGCCGTTGTGCCCAAGGATCCGCTTATGGCCTTCCTCGGCCGTGGTGGCATCTGGAACTGTGACAGTTGGATTGCAATGGAAGCACGCCATGAGCAAGCTTGTCTGCTGGTGTGCATACCGTCGGTCCTCTGTAGCCTCTTGGGGGGCTATTCTTCTTTTGTTGTCTGTCTTTTTGTTTTCTGTCTTGTTTTTTCATCTTGTCTTTGCGACGCCCCTTGCGCTGTCTTGCTTGTCGAGCGTTTCCTGTTGGCCAACGCGGAGATGGTTAAGAGAGCGATCGGCACAGGACGTCGCACTGGACCACAGGTACCTGCACATGCAGGCACCACCGCAGGGCCAGGTCGCTCCTTTTTGGTTCTGAGTTATCAAAGAGTCGCAGATGTACTCTGTGGAGCGAGATTAGACAGGAACAGAAGACGGGCTTGACCATTGGATGTCTGCCTCGCGCTTTATGATTGACACTGTCTTTTGTCTCTGCCCTTGCCCCGTCTCTTCGGATCGTCTTCTGGCACTCTCCTGTTTCTCTCGTCTGTCGCACCGCACGAACACTACCACCCTTGGTTAGGCATCTGGACAGAATCTGACCCGAATGTGCCGTCTTCGTCTCTGCAACGCATCTTTCTTACAAAACTGTCCAAGCCACATTCTCCTTACATTTCCGTCTTCGGCAGCTGCCCTTTTGGCCTGGTTTGACGCAATCGCACCTACCCTCTCCATCTCCATAACCTCTTTCTCTCTTCATCCTAGCGCCGGCCTTCTCGCACGGGCCCCACCACCTCTTCACCAAAACCCCTGAGGCGCCGATGCGATCGGCATTGCTCCTTGTGGGGTGTCACAAGGAGGAGGCGAAAGGCCGTGGCCTTGCAGCCAACGACATCGCCCGCAGTCGTGAGGGACCAGCCGGCGCGCTTTAACCTTGTTTTGGGTCGTGTCGTGTTTCGTTTCTTTTTCCCTTTTTCTTGTTCCCCCAGTCTGCATTTGCGATGGCGACCTGCCTCAATTGACTACTCCATTTTTTGTTGTTGTAAGATTACTGCCATCTTGCTCGCTGGTTCTCGGAAGGTACAGCGAGCCATGCAGCGTGCAGTGCCACAGTGCGGTAATTCGCCAAAGAAGGCCATCCCGGTCCCTGGTTGTCCGTAGCGTCGCACTTGCCTTGCCGGGGCTCGTTCTCTTACATGCCTAATCGGGCAACTCCATAGCTCGGGATGTTCCTTCCCTCGTTGTTGTTGCCCTCATGGGCCTCGTGCCTCGCACCTTCCTCTTCATGCCGCCTTCTTTCCTGTTATGACTGATCCTGGACGATATGTGCACCAGACATTTGCGCGCCTTTTGGCCCTCTCTCCTCTCTGCCCTCTCCTCTCTGCCCTCTCCTTTCTGCATCCTCTCCTTTTGTTCCCTCTCTCGCCACCTCGTTGTTTCGTTTCATGCACCCTCACATCACGGCCGCCTCTTTCCACAACTTGCCAGCCCGTGGTTTGTCCACGCCATGAGGGCATTGTTGAGCTGGTCCTGATGCCTACTGTGACCCAGAACCCCTGCCTACGACGCACCGATGCTGTTCGCAATGGCGTCTCCTCTGCTCACTTTTTTCTCGTCGTTTTCTTACCGCATCATTCCATGTCGGTTTTGTCATTTGCCATTTTATTATTCTACCATTTCATCATTCTATTATTCTATCGCCCGATCATCTTATCATCCTATCATCCCCGCTGTCCGTTGACTTTGGCTTGCAACTCACCTTCCCTTCTGTCACAAGGACGGACTCCACCTTGGTCTGGACGACCCTCCCTTGTCATTGCCGATCTCTTTTCTTGCCGAGATACGACAGCAGCGCCCAGATGTACTTTGTCCAAAATACTCTGAACGACATATGCTGATATGCAATGGCTTTTGTGTGGTGCCCACTCCTTCTCCTCCTACGCCCAGCTGACCCCATCGCGGCATTGAGCTCCGGCCAGATCCAGAAAGCTTGTCCATTCTTGGCAGGACCTTGTCGTTCTCGCTCTGCTAAGCTTTCTTAGCTTTGCGTAGGTGTGTTTTATGCATTTTATCTTATTTTGCTCCACGCCTACCGTCTTACCTGTCCCGTGTCCCGGTAAACAAGGCTATTTGGCTCCAGCAATGACGACAGCCGGGCAGTCAGGAGGCTCCAGCAAGGAAGGATGGATGCCCAGCGCGACGGGCACGGCTTGATATGAAAAAGGAAGGCAATCCGAGTGGGAAAATTGGCAAGAAAATGGCAGAAACGCGAAGAAAAGCCTCCGATTTGGCCTCTCACTAAGTGCCCACAGTCTGCAGCGCACACGGGTGACTGTTTCGTCCGAGTCGTCTCCATTGCTGCACAACTGCACAGAGTATTTCAAGTGTGCCAATGCCGAGCCACGACAATGTGTTGAGAGATCGCCATCCCTCTGTCTACCTCGTAGAAAACGGGTAGCTCCACCTCCTCGTTTCTGTGCGGAGCCTTTCTGCTTGCCCGTCTCGCCGTCATTGCAGCTTTGGATGGCGAAGCAAATTAAACACCTCACGAATCACCCACACTCACACGCAGTTCGTGCCTGTCCATCCCTGCAACCCGTCCTCCCCCCGCTAGCCGTCCCTGTCCTCTCCCCGGGCACACAAACCGTGTCTCTCCCGGCCGCCTTGGCAGGTGTACCATCGCTCTTGGTCGTGTTCCTGTTTCCGTGCCTGTTCTGACCCTCTTTCCTGGTGCACAAGATCCATTGCACCACAAGAGTACAAGCGTACAGACATATATAAACACCGGGCCGTTTCCACCTAACGGCGTGTCCTTCCTTGTCTCAGTCCGCTTTTCCCACCACCTCCGTTTCTTCTCCTCCTCGCTTCTCCATCCTTCTCCCTGTCCTCTTCGTCCTCTACTGTCCTTCTCGTCACCCACCATGGCTTGCAGCACCCTTCGGTCTGGCATGGCCACTCTGGCTGCCATTGCCACGACGGTGATGCTCCTGCCCGCCACCAATGGCGCCGTCATCAGCAAGATCGACGCGGTCCCGGCGGGCTGGACGGTCGCCAGCAGCCCGGCCGCGGGTAAGACGTTCAAGACGGAGAACACCAACACCGGCGCATCGGCTGACACGCACGTCTTCACCATTGCCCTCAACCTGCAAAACATTGACCAGCTCGAGTCCCGCCTGCTGGCTGTGTCGACGCCGGGCCACGCCAGCTACGGCCAGTTTGTGGATGTCGACGGCATCACGTCGACCTTTGGCCCCTCAGCCGACGCCGTGTCAGCCGTGACCAGCTGGCTCGAGTCGAGCGGCGTGGTCAAGAGCTACGTCGTGCGTGATGGCTACGTGGATCTGGCGACGGACGTGGATGGTGCCAACAAGCTGTTTGGCGCCGACTACCAGTACTACACGCCGCCCTCCACTGCGTCGACGACGACGGCAACCTCGACGAAGTTGCGCACGCTGTCGTACTCGGTGCCCGACGACATTGCCGCGCACGTCGCGCTGGTCGACCCGGGCAACTACTTTGGCGGCGCGCGGCCGTTTGCGCCGCGTCTGGGCGACATGCAGTTTGGCGAGCGCGCCGTGGCCACGCCGGACAAGGTCAAGAATCCCAGGAAGGGGGCCACCAAGACGACCATTGACGCCGCCTGCCAGACGTCCATTACGCCCGCCTGCCTCAAGCAGCTGTACCAGGTCGGCAACTACGCGGCCGACGCCAGCTCCGGCAGCCGCATTGGTTTTGGTAGCTTCTTGGGCCAGTCGGCTCTGTACGAGGATCTGGCCGACTATCTCAAGCTGAACGGCCTGCCCTCGCAGAATTTTTCCGTCGAGCTCATCAACAACGGCACCAACGACCAGAACCCGGCCACGGCGCAGATTGGCGAGGCCGACCTCGACGCCCAGAACATTGTCGGCGTCGCCCACCCGCTTCCCGTCGTCGAGTACATCACCGGCGGCAGCCCCCCCTTTGTGCCCAACATTGACCAGCCCACGCCCGCCAACAACAGCAACGAGCCGTACCTGCCGTACTACCGCTACCTGCTCTCCAAGACCAACGCGGAGCTGCCCCAGGTCATTTCCAACTCGTACGGCGACGAAGAGGACTCCGTGCCCTACAACTACGCCGTGCACACGTGCAACCTGATTGGCCTGCTGGGCCTGCGCGGCATCACCGTCCTCGAGTCGTCGGGCGACCTGGGTGTCGGTGCGGGCTGTCTGGCGCCGGACTACAAGACGCCCGAGTTCAACGCCATCTTCCCGGCCACGTGCCCGTACCTGACCTCGGTCGGCGGCACCGTGGACGTGACGCCCGAGATTGCCTGGGACGGCTCGTCCGGTGGCTTCAGCAGCTACTTCCCGCGCCCGGCCTGGCAGGCGCTCGCCGTCGGCGCCTACCTGGCGGAGCATGTGTCCGAGAGCACCTACGAGTACTACTCCCACTACACCAACTGGCACGGCCGCGGGTTCCCGGACGTGTCGGCGCACAGCGTCAGCCCGGACTACCAGATCGTGTACGCCGGCACCCCCGGTCCCTCGGGCGGCACCAGTGCGGCCGCGCCCGTGTGGGCGGCCATTGTGGGTCTGCTCAACGACGCGCGCCTGCGCAAGGGCCTGCCGACGCTCGGCTGGCTCAACCCGCTGCTGTACACCTTTGGCCCGCAGGTGCTGACGGACATTACGGCCGGCCAGGCCGTGGGCTGCAACGGCCAGAACACGCAGAGCGGCGGTGCCGAGCCGGCCGGTTCGGGCGTGATCCCGGGGGCCTTCTGGAACGCCACGACCGGCTGGGACCCCGTGACGGGTTACGGCACGCCCAACTTTGGTAAACTGTTGTCGCTGGTGACCGGGTTCTAGGGGCGCTGCGGGTGATAGTAGAAGTCTGACGGAGGAAAGAGTAATCGTAATGTACAAAGAAAATCGATCCATGTATCCATTTCCTGTCTATTTTGTTGAACCCAAATGTGCAAATGTACTCCAATTCCCCATATGTCCATATCTCCATCTCCACATCTCCACGTCCACGTCCATCTACTTGGTCTTTGGCTTGTCCGCGTCGGTAATCTCTTCCGTGCCCTCGCCGATCTCGCCGTCGTCGATGCGTGTTTCTTGGGCTGCCAGCGCTGTTAGTATCATGTCCTTTTGCACATGGGGGGCCGGGGAACATACCACTCCACAATTGCGCATAGATGCCGTTGCGGTCAATCAGCTCGCGGTGCGTGCCGGTCTCGGCGACACGGCCGCCGTTGAGCACGATGATGAGGTCGGCGTCGTAGATGGTGCGCAGGCGGTGGGCCACGAAGACGCTCGTGCGCGCCTTCTCCTTGAGGATGCTGTTGATGTTCTGCATCAGGGCCTGCTCGGTGTGCGTGTCGAGCGCGCTCGTGGCCTCGTCGAAGAAGAGCAGCGGCGGGTCCTTGAGCAGCAGGCGCGTGACGGCGAGGCGCTGCTTCTCGCCGCCGGAGATCATGAGGCCGCGCTCGCCGACCTGGGTCTGGTAGCCGTCCTTCCAGCCGGCGATGATGTCGTGGATCTGCGCGCGGCGCGCGGCGGCGACAACCTGGTCGGGCGTGGCGCTGAGGTTGCCGTAGCGCAAGTTGTGCTCGACGGTGTCGTTGAACAGCGGCGTGTCCTGGGGCACGACGCCAATGTGGCGGCGCAGGCTGTCGAGGCGGACGCCGCGCACGTCCTGGCCGTCAATCAGAATGCGGCCCGCGTCGACGTCGTAGTAGCGGAAGAGCAGCTTCAGCAGCGTCGATTTGCCGCAGCCGCTGGGGCCGACGACGGCGACCTTTTGGCCCGCGGGGATGGTCAGCGTCAGGTCGCGCAGGATGGGGCGGTCCTTGTGGTAGCCAAAGGTGACGTTTTCAAAGCGGATCTCGCCGCCGGCTGCGGAGGAGCGAGCTGCTGCGGGTGCGGCGGACGAGGCGAGAGACGAGGCGGGCCGGGCCCCGGCCAGAACGGCTTGGGCCGTCGTCGGCGCCAGCACCAGGTCTTTTGCGCCCGGCGCGTCCGTCACCGTGACGTTGACGCGCTGCAGGTTGAACAGCGTCTCCATGTCGAGCAGCGACTGCCGCAGCTCGCGGTAGACGGTGCCCAAAAAGTTGAGCGGCACCGACAGCTGGAACACGAGCTGGTTGATCATGACCAAATCGCCCACCGTCAGGTCGCCGCCGGCAATGCCGCGCGCGCCCAGGTACATCATGGCCGTCAGGGCGGACGAGAAGATGAGGTTCTGGCCGCTGTTGAGGAGCGCCAGCGACGTGGCCACCTTGATGGAGCTCTTCTCGTACTGGCGCAGCGCCGCGTCGTAGCGTGCCACCTCAAAGGCCTCGTTGTTGAAGTACTTGACGGCCTCGTAGTTGATCAGCGAGTCCACGGCGACCGTCGACGCCTTGTTGTCGGCCGCGTTGGCCTGGCGCCGGAACTTGGTGCGCCACGCCGTCGTCATGATGGTAAACGCCGTGTACGCCGCCATCGTGGCCACCGTGATGGCCGCAAACTGGTAGCCGTACTGGTACGTCAGGATGCCGCAGACCATGGTGATTTCCAGGGCCGTCGGCAGGATGTGGAAGACCATGCTGGTCAGCAAGAACGAGATGCCCTTGGTGCCGCGGTCGATGGCGCGCGTCAGCCCGCCCGTCTGCTTCGACAGGTGGAAGCTGAGGTCCAGGTGCAGCAGGTGGTCAAACACGTTCCCGGCGACCTTGCGGATCGCCTTCTGCGCCACCGACGCAAACACGGCGTTGCGGATCTCCTGGAACAGCGTCGCGCCGATGCGCGTGGCCCCGTACGCCAGGATCATGCTGCCGGCCACCGTCGCCGCCGTCGCGCCGCCCGTCGCCGTCACGGCCGACAGGTCCACGTTCATCGTGTCGACAATACTCTTGAAGTAAAACGGCACCTGCACATTCAGCACCTTGGCGCCCACCAGCAGCGCCACGGCCAGGCTCACGCGCATCTTGGTGTCCAGGCTGCCCCGGCCCGACGGCCACAGGTACCGCGACATCTCCTTCATAATGGCCCAGTCGGCCTTGCGCTGCTCGGACGCGGACTTGTCCACGTCGGCCAGCGGGTCGGCGGCCTTTCCAGCCGGTTTTGCGCCCGCAGGTGAGGCCAGCGACGCTGTTGGTGAGGCTGCGGCCTTTTTAATCTCTTCCGGCGTGGGCGTGGCCGTCACGGGCGGAGGGTGCGTCGGTGTCGCATCTCTGCGCAGGGCGGGCACAGCCGAGAAGAAGCAGGTCGAAGGTTGTCGGAGGAGGGCTTGCGTGAGCGCCGAGGGGACGCCCCGGCACAGAAGAAGGGGAGACGTTGAGGTCGGTGCCGACGAAATCCATGGCTGCCGCCGGTAAGCGTGTTGGCTGCCGGGTTGCACCTGCCGCGCTGCCGACAGCGAGAACGTAGACGCTCGGGACAGGCCGCGAGCCGCCATTTTAGCGAGCACTGGAGGCGTTCGCTCCGGGGAGCATATCGTGGCAATCCCGAGCCGACCGAAGAGAAGTCAACGGAGCGAGCGATCGGGGTGCAGTTCGAGAAGGACTCCGAAACGGGTGGAGATAAAGTCGTAGTTCGGCGAGAGGGACGGAGTGGCAGATGGACAATCTTGCCAATTGCTTGGGAGACGAGAGGGAACAAAGGTAAAAGAGAGAAGAACAAAAGAAAGAGTGTCTGCAGAATGGCACAAATGAGCAACAATGGCCGTCAGCGTGCCGTGCGTGAGCATGAGCGTGAGCTGGAGTGTGGGCGTGAGCGTGAGCTTGGCTCCTTCGCTTCCGCCGCCGTCACGGTCGACGCCCTGACATGACGCCCGCAGCCATTGAAGCTTAGCGCGTCTTGCTTGCTAATTCGCTTGCAACACCCGCTGCGACCCGCTGCGACATGATGCAATGCCCCGCCGTTATGCCGAACACTGCTGAGCACGTGAGCGTGTATGAAAAGAAAAAAATAGGAAAAAAAGAACTAAACCTCCAGCACCACCACCAAAAAAAGAACTGATATGAGCTCCGATACGGGGAATCGAACCCCGAGCTCGACGGTGAGAGCGTCGGATGTTGACCATTACACCATATCGGATGTTTTCGGATTTGTTGATGCAAAATAATCTTTACCGTAATTATGAAGGCGCTCAACGTAGTAGTATTGATGAGAGAGAAACAAACCGTCCGTTTGCAAACACAATATTAACACGAATAAATAGAAAGCTGCACCAGGGTATTCCAAGTGAGATAGAAAAATAATAAAAATGGGTGCAGAAACAAAACACCATGCAAAGACCGTCCATTCTGGTATCACTGGACATTGACGTCGTCTATCGCACTCAAGTACTCCGTCATATCATTTCCCTTGCCGGGCCCAGTTGGCTACGTACCCGCGCTGGGCATAGCCAACCCGTGCCTGCAGCCCCAGCCCGACGTTCTCGCCGCCGCCCCAGCCGCCCGTGCGCGCAGCATTGATCCCAAACAACTCTTCGTCGTACGAATTGTCGGGGACGCCCCATATGGACGACGAGTACTCCTGCAGCTGCTGCTGCCGCTGCCGACGCCGCAAAGGTGCCCGTGCCCAGCCCAGCGTGAAGCCGGCCGTCACGTACTTCCCGTCGCGAAACGGCTCGACGAGCTGGTCGCCCGTCTGCCACTCGGGCCCGCGTCCAAAATAGCCAAACACGTTGCCGTCGGCCAGCAAGGCAGCCACACTCGCAATGCTGGTGATGGGCCGCGGCAGCACGTTGCTGGGCCCCGGGAAGGTGATCCAGCTGAGCAGCGAGCAGACCAGCACGAGGCCCAGCAGCGTCTGGAGGACACGCGTCGTCGGGGCGTCCTGCAGCAGCCGGCGCGTGCCGTCTGAGACGCTCGTGAGGTGGCCCGTGAAGCCGATCTGGGTGGCGTTGCCCATGGCGGTGCCGTTGCTGTCGAGCGGGAAGACAGCGGTGGGGCGCGAGGATGCCGTTGTGGGGCGCCGGTTGAAGACGCTGACGACCTGGGCGCGCAGAATGCCGTGCTGCTTCAGGATGGCTTCGGCGACCGAGTTGTTTTGCGTGCCGGGTCCACTGTCGCTGGTACTGTTGCCGTAGCCGAGCGTCGCGACGGGAATGGCAAACCGGGACGAGACGAGTGTGCCAAAGAAGTTGTCGAGCAGGTTAGGCGACGTTGTCATCGTGTTGCTGAGTAGACTGTAGTTGAGCGTCGTGCTGAGGGCAGCATCGGATGGTCGGACTGTGGCCTCCATGCGCCGGAGCGGCAAGTCCGGGTTGATGTCCAGTGTGGCACCGTCAAAGGTGACTTGGACATCGAGCTGCTCCATGGTCTCGTTGCACGCAAGGGCCGAGATGGTCTGCACCGTCGTCTGATTGGTGTTTGCGTTGCTGAGCTGGCCCCAGGCATAAACCCAGTGGGTGACAAGCGAGCCGTTGGCGGCCTGGAATGGCCGGTACGCGGCGACACCAAAAATGGCGTCAGAACTGAGAGGTACGGGAGACGCAGCGGTCGGTAAAGTCGCAGGAACGCGTACTGCAGTCGTAAAATTGGAGCTGTTTGATGCTGTGAGTGGCGGTGCTGTTCCAAGCACGAGTGTACTGGACAACAGCTCACTGCTGCCAAGGCTAGGCTCGCCGGGCAAGTTGATCCGCAATGGGTTCACAATGCCGCCAATGCGGTAGTTTGTGGTCAGGTTGACGACAATATCCTTCTGCGCGTAATAGTTGCATGACATGGCAGACCGTACAGCCGGTACTGTCGTGGTGGTCTCGAGATCATCCGTCTCATTGACGCCAATCAATGGAATTATGGCCAGCGCCGGGAACGCCAGGTCTTCAAACGTAAAATCGGGATACGACAGGTTCCCGTCTAGCACGAGCGAAGCCAGTGTCATGCCGTCCGTACATGATGGACATGTCGCTGAAGAATTAAGGGGTGGATTCGTCGAGTTGGAAAAGAAGTCTTGTGTGATAAGCTGCATCTCAGACGAGACTGGGACGGTTCTCGCTGTGAACACACTCGCGGCGAAGATGGGGAGCAGAGTCGCCGCCACCACTGCGGCAGAAGACCCAGCCACAGTGTAGCACCGCATACGGATGGCCTTGTACACCGCCATTGGTGCCGTGCGGTCCAGCAGGCCCGATGTCATATTCGCCATGGATCCGCCTGATGGCTTCGTCAGCTTAGCAAAGGGTGCCAAAGCTCGGACGTGGAAGTCAGCCGTGGCGAAGAAGATGGCGACGCATGTAACGATGAGCGCCGGCAGCAAGGTCCAGAGGAAGTGCTTGACGGTGCCTGTCTCAATCGTCCCAAATCCGTCATTCTTGTTTGAAATGCGCAGCGCAATCTCCAAGCCGGCAAAGAGGCCAGCGAGAAACACGTACATCACCACACGCTGCAGCGGATGCAGACCAAAGGGATGTTGCCAGCCGCTGGTAGGCTCCGTGTACCGGGTTTCTGGCTCGGGATGGTCGACGTCGCTGAAGATGCAAAAGTTGCCCTTTCCTGTCTCCGCAGAGCCTCGATCGTATGGCTCAACGCCGGTGTAGTAGGAGCTCATCTTGACACGACTGCGTAATGCACGTTTGTCGGCACCGCCAGCACCGCGCAGGGCCTGTAGAAGCGGCCGGCTGTGGGACAGTAAGGCTGCAACGTCCAGCAGACTCTGCGGATCCCGCGGCAGGTAGCCTTTGCCAGGCACGACGCAGATGGCGACAATGTTGAAAAGTAGAATAATGGAAAGGAGCACGGTCACTGTCTGGACAGCGATAATGCTCACGACGAGTCGATCCCCCCCAATGTATGCTGTACACGTCGTGGCAATAGCCGCTGGCTGCATTAAGGCCTGGTGAGCGATGAGCGCGGAATACTGTAGGAAATAGTTCTGGACGAGGTCCTGTAACGTATTGGCGTCGAGATAGGCGGCAGAAGGCGTGGCTGTGGCGTCCGTGGTGCCATCCTCCTGGCCTTGTATGCCAAAGGCGAGGTACATGGGTGCATCGACGTTAACGTTGGCAGAGGATGCGAAATAGGGCGAGTTGATGTCGCTGATGCTGGCGGCTACTGGTCCAGTTAAAGAGTCAAAGTGGGCTTGGCCAATGTCCCATGGTTGCACATTCGACAACTCTTGGGGCGCGGGCGACGAGTTGAGGGCTATGCTGTCAATGTATGAGCCGTTCTTGACGACGTCAACCTGGCTGATGGCATAGGATGGTCGGCAAATGATTTGTTGCGAGTCGTCAATCGACCCGGTAACGGCCTGGTTATTGCCGCCAATGGTTGCCTTGGTATCGATGCTGGCCGTGCCAAAGAAGACAACGACTCTCTGCGCAGATATATCCGACGAATTGCCACAAGCAGCGTGGACCATACGAGCAACGACATGAGTTCGGCTGGTCGAACCATTGTTGCCACTAAAGCTGGAGCTGATAATGGGAACGTTGACTGTGCAGGCCTCTGCTGTCATTGTCGTGTTGAATTGGACGACGCCGGCTCGTGGACTTTGGACGCCGCTGAGTGTCAGCTGGGCGGGGGCACAGTTAATCCCCCCAGAGAAGCCCGACACGGTGACCTGAAACTGTGTACTGCTCGACATGTGGGAAGAAAACTCCTGAAAGGCAAACTTGCTCGACGTGCCGTCGGGAAACGTGAGATTGTCTCGCTGCAAACCGACCATGGTTAGGAGCGGTATGTTGCCAATCGTTGATAGCCGCGAGCCGTCATTCACAAACTCTGATGTTAGAGTAACGGATGTCGTCTGCTCCGTATTGGAGAGCACCGTGAGAGAAATCATTCCAGTAGAAATAATGATGGCAGTCTTCAGAAGCACGGCAATTATCGAGGCACATGCCACTGCGATATCGCCGTTCTTCAATGCCTTGAACGCATCACGGGGGGGAATGATGGAAAAATAGTCGAGAAGCAGCGTCTTGTCGGCCGAGTTGGGACCCTTTGCTAACTGCAGCCATGGTGCAGACATCTTGGCCTGATATTCGACACGACTCCAAAGGGTTGCTATTATTGTTAAGATGGCGGGCGGCACCAGCGAGAGCAAGTACCGCACACTTGTGCTTGTCTCGCCGAGCAAGCCCGCATTGCGTCCTGAGTAGTCAAGCAGAGCCTCCGCCACGATGATGCAGGCGGCAAAGACGGCGAAAAAGGCACTCAAGATCTTGCGTTGAAGATAGTAAGGCCGCCATGGGAGTGGGACATCAATGAGCCCTGGTCGCTTCGCCCCGCGTCGTGGACCACCGCCATTGCTTTCCAGGTCCTTGAGTTGTGCCAGAGAACTTGCTGTCAGTTTTGCGCCGCCGAGATTGCGCGTATCCGTCCTTGGTTTTCGGTCTTTCGAAGATACCTTCCGCGAGCCCAGTTGTGACGCGGAGTTTGAGGGACTGAGAGAACTGGTTGTCGTTGTACTTGACGTCCCGTTGGACACACTACTCTCAGTGCTGGGGGTTGCGCTGTGCGTAAAGGTAGCTGGCGACCGCCGGGGAGTGCTAAACGAGGCGTGCGACGGTCTGTATGGCCGCTCGACTGAGGCGCTTCGGCTTCGCTGTGACCCAGGCGCAACAGAGGAGCGGTCTCGCGAGAACTGCTCACTGTACATGGAGTACCGGGCCATCGAGGCGCTCCGACTTCGCCGTTCTGCTTCTTGCCGGTCGCTTATCGAAGTCCGGCCCCTCGCCAAATGGGCATACTCTTGGTAAGACATGATGAAGATGCCGTCCCTGTGGGCCGGCTGTTGTGCTGAGAGCGAACCCAATCGCCTCTCTCGGCCAGCCGAGTCGTCGGTCGTGCAGTCTGTCTCAGGATGTGGTCACCATGGCCGCCAGTTCCGAAACGGTCGTTGTCCCTTTGTATTTGTATGTTGCTAGGATCCAGATGACGTTGAGGTGAGTGCCAAGTTGTGACTTCTGTCGTCGAATAGGACGTGGCAAGTTGAGGCGAGATGAATAAACAGCTCGAAAATAAAACGGTAATATTAACGAAAGTAAAGATGATGATGAGTGGCTGGACAAGAAGAGTGAGAATATCCAGTGAACCAGATCTTTTGAAAAGAAAAGAAAGGCACCATCAAACTCGGGTCTTGGTATTACCGGACAAGAATTTGTTCAAAGGCATCTGCTGGTCCAGCCACAGAAGCTAGGATATGAAGGTAAAGAATCATGCAAATGGTAGACTCAAGGCACCAGGTGAAAGACGAAGGTGAGAGGAAGAGAAGAGGGACAGAAACCCATGTGCGTTCAGGACAGAATTTGGTTTACATGAATGATCGTCGCGGGCCTCCGGATGAGCGCACGCAAGTACTGGTTCCCTCGTATTTTAAGGTGCCTTGGACTCTGACAGGTTTTGTCGTTTCGAAGTGACAAGCGACGAGGAGGTCGACTTTGCCGCGCCGTGAGCACGGGGCCATTAAGGTCGTGATGTGACATGTGGCTGTTAAAATGCGACGTCTCGTTGAAACTTTTTTTTTCGTGTGTGTGTAAAGCGCCATGAGCGGTATGAACAAATGGTGCTGCCAGGAAGGAAAGAAAGGTGCGTCCGTGCAAAAACAGAAATGATGAGGTCCGTTTCAGTTGAGGCTCTTCCGGGACAGTCCCTTCAACCCGTGTGTGTGCGACAAGGGACCCCCCGCGATTTGGTACTGTGGAACAGGGTGACTAGACAAACTGGAAGAGAACAAGAGATTCAGCCGGCTAAAAGTCCAAAGAGACAGTTTTCTTGAGTCCAGAACCAGTGATTTTGCCTTTTTGTGGTGTTTCAGATCCCTGTCCTCGAGTAACCGAGGAGGCAGCAGTACGGAGTACACATACAGCGTAAATGTGCGTCCTCCTGCCAGGCGACATCGTAGTCTAATCGTATTCAATAGTTGAAAGATAAAAGACTGCCTCCTGGATGAGAAGCGATGAACGACCGTCAGGTCCGTCCCGATTACGCTCGAGCGTTACATTGTAAGATGAATTTACAGTGTTCGCTCCGTTCAAGCAGCTCTCATCGTCATGAAGAATAACGAATTCGAAGGCACGGTGATCACTTTCGCTTGCATCTTGTGCAATGCGTGCCAGAAAGGGTTACGATACCTATAAAAATGCAGTCAGTTGAAAACGAAGCACAAATGTACGGAGTAAGGAGAAAGAAATCCAGCGCCGCAAAGCTGCAAACCTCGAGACATGCTCGAGATTTGGTTTCGGATGCAGGCCCCAGAATGTCCGTGCGTCGAGTGAAGGTCTCGCGCACATGACTCTACGTCTTCCAGCATCTGCCACAGCAAGACGAAGCCCATGGCGAAGATGGAATTCGTTTCGAACATTGTTTTGGTGAGGCTGAATTTTGTGGCTTTTACTGCCGCGTCTTCCTTCCAAATCGAGTATTCGTTGGTGTCAATGTTTCCGTTCTGAGTGGCACATGACCTTGCCCGCACTGAGGTGCAGGGTCAAGCTGACGACGGATTGAATACTCTATCCGCCTTTTTTTGTTGATGATGGTTTTTGAGTTGTATGTTGTTTGTTGTAAGCTACAAACAGTAACTTTTGCCCCTTTTCTGCTCTCTGTTGGTTTCTACATGTGATTTGTGTTGTAACCTTTTCGGGACAGGGAATGACACTGCGACAAGGAAGGAGCGAACGAGGTGTTGGGCGCAAAGCGTCGAGACTCGAGGAAGGTACGACTGTGGGAGGTGCAGCAAGCGCGAGTCCACAAATCGACAAGTGCGGGGAGTGCAATGACGCTCAGCCCTACCATGGCAGGCGCGCCCCAGAACGAAAACATGGACTGCAAAAAGACAACATCCGGCCATGTTGACGATTTCTCCTCCGTCAATCATTGCTCCTCTGTCTTTTCATCACGCACTCACGACTACTGCACGACAAATCCTTACTCTACATCCGTACCAGCAGAATCTATTGCCGGACCAATCGCCTCCGGACTCCATCATCCTCACTACCCCACTCTCGACCACCCAAACAATACAGACACTCCATCTACAACATGGCCGCCAGTCATGGAGTCGTTGACGTATTGTCGCTGCCGACCCTGACCAAGCTCTATGCGGACGGCGAGCTCGACGTCCCCGAGACCGTCACTGTCCCCGTCCTCAGGGCACTCCAGACGACCGTCCAGCCCTCGGCCACCATCAACGACAAAATCGTCTACATTCGCGGCGACCTGACCAGAATGAAGGCGGATGCCATTGTCAATGCGGCCAACAGCTCGCTCATGGGCGGCGGCGGCGTGGACGGCGCCATCCATCGTGCGGCAGGCTTTGAGCTATACGAGGCGTGCGCCCCGCTCGGCGGCTGCGACACCGGCGACGCCAAGATTACGCCCGGGTTCCACCTGCCGGCGCGCTATGTGATCCACACGGTCGGCCCCGTGTACGACGACGAGGACCCGCAAGACTCGAACCGCTTGCTCGCCAGCTGCTACCAGAGCAGTCTGCGGCTGGCCGTGGCGTCGCAGGTGCGCACGATTGCGTTTTGTGCCATCAGCACCGGCATCTACGGTTTCCCGAGCCAGCAGGCCGCGGCGCTGGCGGTGTCGACGGTGCGGGCCTTTTTGGAGGGCGAGCAGGGCAGCAAGATCGACCGCGTGGTGTTTGTGACGTTTGAAGCAAAGGACGTGGACGCCTACCTGAGAGCGCTGCCGTACGTGTGCCCTTGTCATCCTTTGTTTGAGGAAGGGTTACGATGCATCCGCCCATACTAACCACTCGCGCTTAAGAATTGCATTTCCTCCAGTGCCGCTATCAGATACCGAGGCCGAGGGCACCGCCGAATCTGCCGCCGCGGATGACGCCACGCATACTGACACGACGAATGCAGACGAAGGACCCGCTGCTGCTGCCGCAGAAGGAGTCGAAGCTGCCCCTGCAGCACACGTGCCAAATGCACCTGTCGCCGGCGCTGGCGATGCACCTGCCGCAGATGCACTGCCAGACGAATTAGAGCTTGAACATGAAGAGGTTGTTGAGGCCGAAGCGCCAAGTGAAGAGGCAAAGACGAAGTAGAACTACCTGCGCATCTGCCCCTGGAAGCGGTGAACCTCGTTCCGTCAGATGTTCAGATCTTACCATCAACGTTTCGACGAAGAGCCGTGTTCAATAAGGTTAGAAGGGACATTGGAAGGCGATCATAGATATGCGGTCGACCATGCAGAGAATGTGTGTATGAATTATACCCTGTAGTGGGAAGAAGGAATGGCTATGACGTTTTTGTGCTGCGTGAGAAAGAAGGACTCAACAGCCCATGCAATGGAGAGGAAATGAAAGTATGAAATGCAAATGCAATAAAAGAACAAAAGAATACCAGCCTGACTCAAGCGATTCCCAGAAATTAATGTATACCCAGTGCACCCCGTATGTACAGGACAACTCCGAAGTCCCCTAGATGCTTAATTCGACGAAATGCTAAATGAATGAGACAGTAGAAAAAAAGTGAACGAAATGGTGGTCGAATGACGGCATGCCTGGCCTGTCTAGCAGTCCATCTTGTACGACTGCCACACGCCGTTCTGGCAGACATTGGTCGGCACGACCACGGGGGACACGGAACAGTCAGCGTCGGCATAGATGGTGACTAAACAGTTAGAGGTGCTCTTCAAATAGTAATACGTCATGTCAAGGAAGGATACGTACGGGTGCACAAGTTGTCAGAAGCGATGAGGCTACCAATGGGGTCGACAAACTGCTGGCAGATGTGGTTCGAGGACAGCTCCAGGGTGTAGACGCCCTGGTTCTCGTCGTGACAGCCCCCGACGCCAAAGGTGCGGAAGTCGAGCTCGTGCGGGTCGTTGCGAGCGGTGACCTTGTCGCTGGCGGGAGCAGCAAGGGTGGTCTGGGCAAAGGCCAGAGCGGCGCTGATGGCAGCAGCAGAGAAGTACATGATGAGATTGGTTATGGTGGTGATGGTCTGGGAGATGTGACAGTCGTAGAGGATGTCTTGGAGTAATGAAGTCTGTAGCTGTTGGTGTGAATGCTGAAGTAGTTGATGAGTCTGGAGAACGATTTTTGATATCCGGAGAGGGGATGGACGTGCCGGCTTATATAGACGGAGGCTGCCACCCTTGATATCATCAGAAGCGTTTATACTTTAGGCCTCTGCGTCTTCATTTGGCAGAATAGATTGCGCATACTGCCCTCAAACCCGGTTCTGACTCGGGCGCTCGTATGACTCTCTACCGAACAAATCTGACGGCATACGAAAAGCTGAACACGGAAACAAAACGCAAGATGACTTCGCCGTTCGTATCCCAGCGCCGATCGTCGGTGAGAAAGGCTGTGCCGTGTTATTGGTGGTTGTTCGGCGTACTCCATATCGACGTCTTTGTGTTTTTAGCTGTATGTCGTATTACTGGTTTCTTTGTACTCGTTACTGCTTATTTTGCGTCGCCTGATCGACATACGTTTCGCAGCAGCTTTTTCGTTTCCGTCTACTCAAAATGCAATTCACTCGCCTCACTCGTCTCAGCCACCTTTCTTCTCGTCGGAATCAGGTTGCTTTGTATGTGTTTCCTTAACTTGATCGCATTTTATGAGGCCCGGACAGCCCGTTGTTGTACATGCATGCACTGTGCCGTTTCTATTTGGTCGCCACAAGTAGCCTTTTGCCTGTCTACTTCAGAAAACGGAAACAAACAGGTCTGGTCCCTGTTCCTCAAGAGCCTCAGCTACCAGCAACACGGGTTTACCATCAAATGTAACTGTTATGACTTTCCTCTGCATCGATGGATTGTCTCATTTGATTCTACTTCGCACATTACCTTACCCGTGGACCGACTTGTCACTGAGAAGAAATAAAAGAAAGTGCGGCATTACCACGTGAGCCTCTGCAGAGATGGCCAACAGGCCAACCAGCCTGCCGGTTCTTTCCTCCTTGAGTGTACAACTGTACGCCGTAGGTTGCCCTGCAGGCTCGGCTCGCATGTCTTGAGCGATACGAGATATCTGGCCACGAGATGTGCACAAGAATTGACTCTTATTATGTCCCCACTGCCGCAACTTTTTTTAAGAAAAGACCTAACATCTTTCTATACCTATCTGCAGTGTTGCAGCCTTTTCAAGCACATGCGGCTCGTACATCGTTGCCAGTTCGCCGAATCTTGCAACTTTTCATTCATAGTTGGCGCCGATCGGTCAGATGCGGCCTTACAAGGCAGTGAATCTCACAGCTCCAGGGACCTAAACGAGAAGATCGACAAGCGTACCAAGGCAAAATGCTCAGCAAACTCCGTTAGCCTGCCAGTTGCCGGCAAACCATAGGAGAGTCATGTTTCCTTCCGCCTGCCACACCTCCCTTCCTGTATGGAGTACAGTGTCGTGCATCGTTGTACCGCAAAGACGGCGAAGAAAACGAAGGTGCCAAGGAGAATACGATGCCCAAGGTAACCTCGTACCCGTGGACATACCGGTCTTGCATGGATTTGCTGCACGTTGGACGCATGGTGGCGAAGCGGCTGTTGTTCTTGACGCTTCCATTCCTCCCGTCCGTCTCGTGGCATCGGGACGTGTCTTACACTTAAGTCTACAACGTTTCCACTTCGACGTCATCGGCGGAGACTCGCAAAGCTATTTTTACCCGTCTGTTGCGTTTGCCCTTGCACGACAGGGCATCGGCACTGCCCTCTCCGTTCACTATTACCTTCCCGCACCTGTACTGCATATACGGGCAGCATCCATCGATCGGCGGAGGCCGTCAGCCAGGGAATCAAGAAATTAGAAAGAAATTAAAAATGGTCTCCGACCATTTCCATTCGTACATCTTTTCTGTTGACGACCAGTGGCAAGCTAAGATTAACTTACTTTTCCACCGCCAAGAAGCGACAGCAGAGAGTGTGTCACTTTTTGTCAAAGTATTGGCCGTCTCCTCTGTCCATTCTCTGAAGAGCAAGTCGAGACCTGTATGTTGATGCATATTTGAGTCTATGATCCAGGATATGCCGTGCGTAGCAAACAGACAAAAGGATATGATAGTAAATGTGAGCATCCGTTTGTCGTGCTCGTCTGTCTCTCCAGACGGACAGTAAACTGCATGGAGAGAAAAAGGGCGATGTCGCTTCTTCCTATCTTTGTTCTCATCACCGTATCTTTCACGGCATGTCCGTGCTATGCAGTGTTCATTAGTAGAACGCATTGTCTGGTCCTTTTGGCGTCGAGTGCCGCTGCATGGTGCGCATTGCATTGTCGGCGACTTGACGGGAGCCGACAAAGGGTGCATGCGCGTCTGTTGTTGGAACAAAAAACGAGAGAGGAGAACTGACGGTGACAGAAAGACATCACGGGCACGTGTACATCGTATGCAGACCGGATGCTGTACTCTCACGGTTTTCGACATGTCCAGGCACCGCCTGTTTGACGCGAGACCGTAGTGTCGGACAAAATGTGCTGTGCGGAGTGCTATGGAGGGAACTAGAGCGTGGTGGATACAAAAGAAAACAAGCTGGGGACAATGGAAACAAGAGGCTGAGTAGCTACCTGCATCCATGAATGTGATCACGATCGGTGACATATCTCGTGCCTTTTCAATTTCTGGCTTTAAATACTCTTGTCCTCAAGATGCCTGATTCGCATTTTCATTCAATATTGTGAGATCCAAAACGTTTGTGATCTATTGTATAAGGTATAATGTAACATCTTTGTTGTCGTGGCTATTTTATTTATTTATTTTCGTCTTTCATTTTCATCTTGTATTAAGAAAATAATTCTAGTTAAACAATTGCATGCTGTCCGTCAAAAGTAAATAGTCACGTCTCTATTCTCAGACTGTCCCGATTTGTTACACGGTGACTACGACATGGTTTGTTTCTCTCTCAGCCGTGTTCCATCGGCTTGTGCTGCTTGACGTTCACCTTTGCTTTGCCGACACACCTACTAGCATATCTACGCTATTTGATTCCACCTAGCTCCTGTCAGCCAGTGATATACCCTAATGTCTTTGGATTGAACTGTTGTTCACCAGTTTTAGGAGAAACCAAGACAGAATCGACGTTATTTCGAGCCTGTCTCAGCGAGGCCGTTTCATACACCGTGAACACACTGACACCCAAGACAACGATATGAGCCAAAACAAACAATAAAAGAGCGACACCAAATGCGATTTGTGCCGCATTCTCGTTATGTTCTCATTTGTTTTCTCCCTTTATTGTCTTTCTTGACCGCACGAGGTTGCAATTATGTCTCAAATGGGAAGAAGGAAGCGGCACATATTCGCCCAGAATCGGCAGGCGAGGGCAGGTACGGTTGCAGCCGACCAGGGAAAGTGCAGGTGGGATGCACCTGGCGCCATCGTCAAAACCGCGCCGTTCGTGCCCGACTAGGCAAGTAGACAGGAATATGCAGGATTAGGTACGCGCCAGAGTTTGGCCATGGCTCTTGCCTCAGAAGGCCCACGATTGGTGCCTTTGCTCCTTCCCTTTTGTTTGGGAGGTGAGAAACAGCATTAATCTGCCCCTGCTCCGTAATTACCTTGTCAACTGCCTTGCGTCTCATGGCTGGTGACCTCTTTCCCTGTGCTGCAGAAAGTTAGCGATAGCACCTGCCCTTTTTCTGTAAGCGTGCTCGCCTTCTGCTTACGGAGAAGGGTTTGACCTCACTATATTCCGTGAAAAAGACGCCACTGACAAGCATCTGAAGCTAACTCCTTTATTTTCTGTTCAAACTTCTTCACGATCGGTTATCGCCCAACCGACGATCACCAGCGCCCGTACCCGCACCTCCCCCTACTAATTGCAGCAAACAAAGACCACCTAATTCCCCTAAGGACTTCTAAGGCCATAGCTAAATGCTATTAAGGTGTGCTACTGGCGTGGCAATGGGCGCTACTCCTCTCCTGTAATTCCTGGTCAGGAACAACAGGGGTGCGCGAGTGCGATAGGCCGCGGGGTCGCTCCGGCAGAGGATGGGCGCCCAGCCGCCGTTGCTATTGGTGTGGTGCCTTCAAACGCACCGGTGATTTTGTCAACGGACCTTCTTGATCGAGAAGGTTCCTTGGCTGATCGGAATTCCAACATCAGCAAAGCGGACCCCGGCAGAGACCATACGACCTTGCAGCACAGAAAGTAACGCAGAAAGCAGTATATGAGGATGGCAAACATGGTACTGCGTAAGCACTGCGACGAGCCGCTGCTTTGTGTCTCTTTTGTTGTCTCGCGCACCATGGATTGGTCACCCTGAGCTACGGACCACCCAGACGTCTGTTGCATGTGTGCACGCATCTTGCCGAGCGTGCACAGTATGCCAGGATTCGAGCAATTTCCCAGGGGTTGGCGTATTTCGAGCGACAAACGTTGGTCAGACAGAAGAAAACGAAACAAGGACAAGAAATAATGCAGCAGATCGGCCACATCAGATCAGGCACACACCAATCAGAGCGTCCGTTTGGTCCCGCGTCTGCTGGTCTCTCGTACACCTGCGAGACAACAGTGCAAGATGCAGAGCAGCAGCAGAACAGCCTCCGTCGGTCGTGGAAAACAGAGTAGCACGACCCGGCGCATGACCGGTCGACCATGAACGGGTCCGTCGGCCTGTTCCAGTCAGAAAAGGGCAGGAGGCAGGGGACGAAGGAGTGTTACAATGCACGCCCACATGTCGTCCCCTTCGCCGCTCTCCAGCGTCCGTACCGTTTTCTCAGCCATTGCCCGAATTGGGTTACGACCGGCAACAGACAGGGCTGGCGCAGGTGGCAGACGGGAGAGAAACCTGGGGGCAGACGTAGTGGATGCGATGAGTGGACAAGTCAAGTTGAGATAGGCACTGAACAGATGTTGTTCGAGTGACGTGCTCGTGCTTGTGCCTGACTCTGTTCCTGACTCTGTATCCCCCGGTCTTTGATCATCTCCCCAGCTCTGCAGCACTCCAGCGAGAGCTGTTGACTTTAAAAGGGGAGCTATTGCCGTGCTCCCCCGTGTTATTGACTTTCTGTCTTACAACCTTCTTCTGGCTTTGACCTGGGCACCCGTACCCTGCCACAGTACTTGTCTGCCATCGTCACCATGAAGACGGTCTCTCTTGCCTCCATGGCGGCTCTGGCCGTCGGAGCTGCCGCCCACGAGTGCAACGCCGACAACTGCCTTCGCGCCCTCAGGGCCACGCAGACCCCCGGTCGGCTGCAGGCGGCACAGGCGTTCTGCTCCGCCTACACGGCGACACCCTCTGCCTCCGTGGCCATCCCCAGCTATGCCGCGAAAGCCTGCGTGGACAACCACGTCGGCCCTTTGGCGGTGCGCTTGTCGAGTGCCTGTTCGTGCATTGCACCCTCCACGACCTCGGCAGCGACAACCGTGACAAGCACGGCTGCTCCTACATCCTCAACGGCGCCATCGGCCACCGAGGAACCGTGTGCCAAGGCCAGCAGCGCCTGGGCCGCAGTCCAGGCGAGCCACCCCTCGGCCGGCGTTTCGATCCCCGCCGAGCTGGCATATAACTGCCTCCGGTCCGTGCCCCTGCACAAGGACGCGGCCGTGGAGCTTGTTGACGCCATCGAGCCGTACCTCGAGTGGCAGTCGGACGCCGCGTACAAAGCCGACCCGCCCGCCGACTACTTCTACCCGCCCTACGACATCTTTGAGGCGTTGGCCCAGGTCCGCAGTGACCTGGTCAACGACGTCTATGACAGCGAGTATGCCTTCCAGATCGACCTCTACCTCAAGGTCTTTGGTCAGGGCCACGACGGCCATTTTGTCTTCTACCCGGACCTGCTGAGCAAAGCGTTTGTCTACACGCGCCCGCGCTCGCTCGTGTCCGTGGCCGACACGGCCAGCGGCTCCAAGCTGCCTGTCATCAAGGTCTACGAGGATGTCGTTGCCAACCCAGAGACGGCCTCGGCCGTGGTGCTGATCAACGGCATCGACGCCACCACGTACATCGAGAACACCATTTTCACGGCGTCGTTCAACCAGGACCCCGATGCGGCGTACAACAGCATGTTCTTTGCCAAGGCCGTATTTGGTGCCGGCGAGGGCTCGGGCTACTTCTCGGCTGGCGGGCGTATCCGGTTCAACTACCAGGGCCCGACCACGACGTTCACGTTTGCAAACGGCACCGAGGCCACATTCACCAACACGGCCAGCGTGCTGGCGTCGCTGTCGGGCATTACCGATGGCGAGTCCATGTTCCAGAAATTCTGCAGCGGTGCCAATAAGCTCCATGCCGCCAACCAGCCCATCTCCAGCTCCGCGTCGTCGCCCTACGCGCCAACGTCGTCGTCCGCCGCACCATCGGCCACCCCGACCGGCACAACCAGCGGCGGCGTGACTGTGCCCGGCTTCCCCAAACCCGTCGACATCACCGATGACGCCATTGTGTCGTGCTACTTCCTGGACGGCCCTGGCTTCGAGGACGTCGCTGTGCTGTCGGTCCTGGCGTTTGAGTCCGAGTCGCCCAGCGAGTTCCAAGCGGTGCAGCGCAACTGCATTGCCCAGGCCCGCGCCGCCGGTAAGAAGAAGATTGTGGTCGACTTCAGCGCCAACGGCGGCGGCTACATCTTGCAAGGGTACGACTTCTTCCGCCAGTTCTTCCCGCAGGTCGTGCAGGACGGCTTCTCGCGCTGGAAGGCCAACGACGCGTTTGTGGCGCTCGCCCACATTATCAGCGACGACGTCGCCACGCTCGACCCCTACACGTCCGACAATGCGGACCTCATTGGCGAGTACGAGACGTGGTTCGACACGCGGTACGACCTGGACCTCCACGACGACCCGTTCAAGAGCTTCGCGGCCAAGTTCGGGCCCTACGTCTACCAGGACACCAACTACACGGCCATTACGCGCTGGAACCTCGACGACCCGCTGACGACGACCAACGACACGTACGGCATGGGCATGGAAATCAGCGGCTACGGCTCGCTGGCCAACCTGACGCAGCCGTTTGCCGCCGACGACATTGTGCTGCTCTACGACGGCTTCTGCGCGTCGACGTGCACGCTGGCCTCGGAGATGCTCCGCATCCAGGGCGGCGTGCGGTCCATTGCCATGGGCGGCCGCCCCCGCGCGGGCGCCATTCAGGGCGTCGGCGGCATCAAGGGCGCCCAGACGCTGGCCTTCAACGACGTGTACGGGTTCGCCTCGGCCGGCGTGGCCCAGGCCGAAAACGCTGAGCAAAAGGCGGCCCTCGCGCGCTACAGCCAGCTGCCCGTGCTGCGGTCGTCGTCGGCGGCGCTCAACACGCGGGACCAGATTCTGCGCGGCAACGTGCAGGACGGCCTGCCCGCGCAGTTCGTGGTCGAAGAGGCGGACTGCCGGCTGTACTGGACGGCGGCGATGGCGACGGACGTGACGGCGGTATGGAAGGCGGCGGCGCAGGCGGCGTTCAACGAGGGCGCGTGTGCGGCCGGCTACATTGCACAGTCGACGAAGCAACCGCCATCAACAGCAACAACAACAACAACACAGAACAAGTCCAAGCGGGCGGCCACGGCCGAGGCGCTCGAGAAGCGCCGGTGGACGGCAGCGAGCGAGGCCAGTCTGGCACGCCGGCAGGCGGTGGCGGCGGCGAAGGCGAAGGGTCTGTTGGCCAAGCGCGGCGTCGCGGCCAAGGACGTGCAGCGGTTCAACGCCAAGTACAACCAGAAGGCCGTGGAGTAGAAGGCGCAGCGTTGTGTCTCTGTGCGGTGGGTATAACAGTACTCGTGATTGTTGGTTTCTTACTTGATAATAATAAATTGCATTTGTGACAGTTGACAGATGAACGCCAGCCCGAACCCGAACACCAGATGTACCTAACGTACATAAATTGCTACAAGATAACAAGACGATAATAGGGAAACCCCACCATTCTCCTTTCTTTAGAGTGTCCTCTTTCCGGGTATCGATGGACAGATGTGGTCTCCCGGAGACAGTAGAGAGGACAGTACATTATAAATCAATAGAAATAAAAGAAATAATCAGCCGCACGAGCAGCCAGTCGTAGTCGTCGTTTCCACAATGGTGGATAAAAAGAAAGAAGGAAAGATAAATGTCCCCCCCCCCCC